>CM039682.1:8562558-8820058 GCA_022537955.1 Schmidtea mediterranea | reverse complement strand
ACAAACAAATAATCACTGTGACCATGTGAACAAACCATGAGCACCCAAGCACAAGAATATCTAAGAAGCGCTTTCGGAGCTTCTAAATTCAAGTGATCTAAAGTTTGAAAAAGAAATAAGACCAATTGAGTCAAAAGAAAATCTTTACTCAGATATAGTTATAAGACAGAAAGATTACAATTATAGATATAAAATGCTCATTCAACTCTAAAGACACAGTTGAAGTAGCAAGGATCTAGAACTGAGAACGTTATTGCGAGCTCGAAAAAGAAATCCTAGAGAAAACACAGATCTACAAAACATTTGAAACCTTTATGGTGTGTTTCATTGAGAAATAGTACAATCCTAAACGACCTAAAATTCAGATATGAAAACTATAAAAACACAACTATCACACAACTTAGCTGCGACATGGAAAATGATGTACTATGCCAGTATCCCAAAACAAGACATCATAGTGAAAAACCTGTATTTAGTTATCAGGATTATCTGATATCTGCAGGTTAAATTTCTACCATCATTTGATGACCTAAAATATTCATGAAGATTTTATAAAGTTTGAAATCGTTGAAAATCGACGTGTTTGATGATCATTGAGTTGAATAATCGGAATTTAAATTTAAGCTTTTTTCTTCATTATCTTTTATTTGAAAAGTCTATAATTAAGTTATTATAGAAGTGTATCTACATATTGAAAGTTTGTATGCATTTTTTATTATGTGTGTTTGTGTGCAGTATTTAATTTGAACTTTCAAAGAACAACATCAGAGTGAGTTTGTATGTTTGTATGTTATAATGCTATTGAGTTTGAACACCAAGCGAAGTTCAGATAAATTCCGCTATAATGCATGTTGAAACATAAATCAACTTATTGGAATTTATTTTTTGTGAAAATTTAATGTATTTCAGCCATTTCTGAAATGGTTCTAAAGTAAGTTATTTTTTAAAGTTATAAGTTTAAAGTTATAAAGTTTTAAGAATTGAATTATGATTTTACAAGGAAATTAAATCATTATTCAAACTTATAAATATAACTTTTGATCTACAAGCTCATGTATATTATTATTAATAATGATTATAAATATTCAGGAAATGATTTATTTTATGATAACTTATTTTTCGGAAATTATTCAAAAAAAGTGAGTTAAATTATTTTTGAAGTTAAAAATTATTAATTGCATTAAATAATTATATTTTTAATGCATATTTTGAAAAAAATCTTGTACACAAAATAATTAGGTTTAGTTGCATTAAATAATTATATTTTTTATACATTTTTTGAAACAAATATTCGAACATGTACATAAAATAATAATTGGGTTTATGATTATTTTTTAAAATTTACTAATATAATTTACTATTTATGCTTTTTTTCGGATTTCAGGTTTTATTTTTTGTCGACAGAAATGTCTGAAATATTAAATTAATTTTAGTTTTAAGCGTAAATCATATGAAGATACATTCTCATTTACTCGAAATTTCCTAGCAAAAATCTCAAAATTTAAATTAAAAAATTTTTCCGCCATTTTTCTTTCTAAAAAATATCTCAAAAACGTCTATAAATTAATTTTATTATAGTGTTTTTTCAACTTCTGATGGCTACATGTTAAAAGTTTGCATGCATGTTTTATTATGGGTTGTGTTAATATGCATTATTTTATTTCTCTGTCACTTTATGTGGGGTTTGTCTCAGTGACTATTTTACAAACAACCTTAAGGTGAGTTGGCGTGTTTATATGTTATAAATGAATTGATTTTTGTTTTATATTATAGGTGATTTGTCTCAACGTGGCTTGGTGTAATAAACTAACTTCAAAACAATAATGATACTTTTTTTACACACAAAATAATTTTAATAATCAATCTATAAATATTAAAAAACTTTTAAAAAACAAAATTATTTAATTTAGTAAATTACCAATTCGACTTATTCAAGGACAACAACGCCAATCTACAATGCTCTCAATTTAATATCCAAAATATTTAAAAACATTCAAAATACAAGTGTTCACAACATTTTGTCTCAGCGTGGCTTGGAGTATCTTAGTGCTGTTAAATGTAATGAATGATGTGTTAATGCTTATGTGTGTAATTATAAGATGTAAGTAATAATGTGTATAAAAAATCATTCTTAAACTATTAATTGGGATTTACTCTGCGTAATATTCATAAGCGTTAACGCTGAAGTCCTTGATGAAACTTCTGAAAAGCCTAAAAATCCTGTTCACGAAATTTCTTCCAATCAAATTATGGAACATTAAAACATTTTTACAAATTTTCATAAAAAATATTGATGAAAGATTTCTCCAATTTCCGTCGAGGTGCTCCTGTCGATATTTTATGGCAACTTAGAGATTTGCGCTGAATTTACAATTAAAAATTTCCCATTAAAACTACGCTGAATATTAAAATGAAGAAAATTCATAAAATATTTAATAAAATCATTTTTTCTCCTCAATAATTGTCTGGAAAATCCACTGAAAATAAAATTCATTGAACTCCACAATCGATAATTAATTTTTTTTTCCAAAGAAAAATAAAAAAACTTAAAATTTTGCGCGTTTATTTTTCCTGAGAAACGAATGTTGATGCAAAAATAGGATTTGATTGAATTGTAAAACGATAACCACGTAAAACATGAAATCCCTGCTCGGATTCATTTATGATTATTTCACTGAATTAAAACACAATGACTATATTTCCCATTAACGAATCAATTAAAATTCGAAGTGAAAAAACAAAACAAAAAAAATAATGAATTTCTTCCGTAAAGGTAGCTGAAAATCGATAGAAACTGAGAATTTCTTTGTGCATTTAATCTAGAATTGTTACATGGAATGAGTGCAAATTCGGGGTTTTTTTGTTTTAATCGACATCGATACAAATTGCTATTATTTGGCAAAATGATAATTAATTTTGAGAAATTCTATAAATTTATTTTTTCTATTATTAATAATAAATTAATTTAGGAAACCATGAGTAGTTTTCGTGAAAAAATATTTCATTTTATCATTTATTAATTAATTAGCATTTAATTAATGTTACTACCAAAATATGGTAAATGGAAAATTTGCACAATGAAAAGGTTGAACATAGAAAAAAGATTTTTTGTAAATTGACTAATTTTTGTAAGTATTTAACATCATCTTTCATATTTTCACATTCTAGTGCAGCAAAAGCAAGGAGATTTTGAAGCTACATGACCTGTAAATTGTTGGACCATACATTGGGAATTCTGACTGATACACTGACCGATGAGAATAATAATAATGACGTTCTCACGTATTTTTTCCCGACATCCAGCAGTCAATGATCCGTCGTTTCCAAAGGTTTTCCTATGTGCGCTCATTATAATCTTGAGGATTAAAACATTTCAATTCCAAAGCTCAAAAAGCAGCTTGGAAAGAAAATAATATCAGTATCCTTGCAATCCTAGAATAACGTTTGCAATTCCTAAATAACGTTTTTGAAAAATTACTTTTCCTTCTCTTATAACAATGGAGAAATAATTTGGGATGCACTTCCAAATTCTCAATCTTTATTATATTTTAGGAAAACAATTTTTAAGACAAGTTATTTAATTTATTTGAAATATTTAAAATCATAGTGCAAATAAACAAATAAATTAAAATAACTTAAATTATTAATTTTTAAAATCGAAAATCGAAAATTAAAACAAAAATAATATAATTTCAAATTTAAGTCGAAATATTTCAAGAAGGAAATAAATATTAAATATTTTTATTAAGTTGTTTGTATTCAAGAGGTCAGCGGAGAATAATTTATTTTGTTTTAATTTATAATTTATTTTGAATAGAAATGCACGAGAAGGGGATAAAGGTTGCACAAAACGATATACAGATTGACGAGAATCAGATGATAAGATCCTTGAAATCTTTACTTATAGGAACGTAATTCTGGACGATTACTTTTCATTCCCAAACGGAGATTCGAATATCAAATATTATTAAATGAAGCCCCTGAAAATGTTAATTGGAGAACGAAAACATTCCTCAGTGGCTTGATTCTTAACAAATATGAGATTAATTATTATTAATGACAAGCTCTACGATTGAAAAGATTTTGTTAATTATAAAATTATATATTTTCTTACTCAATTATCCTTATTTATTGTAGAAATTATGATGAATGTCACGCATGAAATTCATTTCATTAATTAGTCAAATGCCTAGAAAAGAATTTTGATATAATAAAAATAATAAAGATGATGAGATCAATGAGATAAATCATGCAAAGAAATTCATATTTAATGATAAAATTATAAGAAAATCAAGAGAATGTCGGCAGTAGACCAACGGCAATGCCCACTAGTGACATCATCAGATGTTATTTACTGAAAGGCTACGGACAGGTAGGTAGACCTTTTGACAATAGCATAATAGCATCGCCCTTAATCTAATTCGACTTTTCTTTTATTGAAAGTAGAAGCAAAATGTTTAATTGGACTTCAATGACTGCAGAATCCGACAATAAAGATAAATAAATATAATATAACAACGGAAGGTATTTTCAGTATTTTGTATTCCCTTCCATTTAATTCAATAAAATATAATTCTTTTACAAAGATTTGTTAGGTTTTCGTGAAAATGAAAATTTTAAAGAAAAAAAACAAAGTTAAAATTGCTAAAGCACTTCCAAATTTATGTTTTTCGGTATCAATCAATAACTCTCAGCAATTTATGTAATTGATATATTACCTCGATACTATTGCTGTTTCTTAGGTCAATTACTGGAATGAGCTCCCTACTGCTAGTCACACACACATATACACACAAATATATATATATATATATATATATATATATATATATATTATATATATATTAGTTTGGTGTAAAAGTAAATTCGCATATTTTAAAAGTCAAATTTGATACACATTCGTTAAGCAATATTAAGTAGTTTTTCAAGTTGAAAGAGCAATATTTTTTATAAATTAAAAATTTTAAATTTAAATATTATATTAATTTTATATATCAATTTGTTATTCAGAAATTGTATCTTGAAAAGATACATTTTATAAATTGCATCCTATATGAGTTCTGAAAAGGTATAAATGCAACAAAAGGGATGGAGGCAATTTGTTCTGTTTAAGGAGTGAATTCTTACGTTCAACTTGACCACATGAGCTATATACAGATGAGTTAGTAGCATTGTTTGAGGAAGACCCACGGCAATCGACAAGATAATTAGTGGAACAACTATGAATTAGCCATACGACTGTTTTAAGACGTTTACAAGACATTGGAAAAGTTCAAAAGGTCGGTCAATTTGTTCCGTGTGACAAGATATAAAAAGGGATTTTGTGGAAAATTGTAATGTGTAATGAAAAGTGGGTTTATTGTGACAATTCAACCAACAAAAAACAGTGGTTGAGTCTTTTCCAAGCAGTAGCTGTTTCGTATAATCCCGTTATGCATCGAAAAAAAGTATTACTTTGCGTTTGGTGGGACATCAAGGATATTATATACTATGAATTACTGTAACCAAAGCAAACTATTAATGCTGATCGTTACATACAACAATTAAGATGTGGAGCATAATGGAGCATTTATTACTGGATAATTCTTTCGCTGAAAAATCAAATTTTATATATATATATATATATATATATATAGACATTTATTTGCTAAAAATTTTATACAAAAGGAACATATTTAAGGAATTATTAAAAAATTGCTAAATATTTTTTAAAGTGTAAACAAAACAATTATATCTGAAATAAATACTAATTTTAACAGAAATAATTTTTAATCATGTCAACAATTCTTGAGACACAGATGGCTTTCACTGAATGTTTCCAAATGCGAACTCAAGTAGCTTAAGGATCGCACGAGATAATGCAGAAAAGGTCTTAGAGAATTACAAAACAAATATGTCTTCTCCGTCTAAAATTAGACATATAGTTCACATTTTTTTTGTAAATTACAATGTTACCATTTGATTTTGTTTTACTATTCTGCACATATTTTCTTGGAAATTTTGTTTGATAAATTAGTTTTAATCATTAAAGAAATTTACTGAAATAAAAAAAAGCGAAAAAATTTCTGTCCAGCATTTCTAATTTTTATTTTTATCATTAATTTATTTATTAAAATTTAAATATTTATATAAATAACAAGTTATAAACCTTTTTTAGGATTGGAAGGGGGCAATAAAATAATTTCATTATTTAATAACTAAAGTAAAATCAGATTAATTATTTTTTATTTCTTCAATCAAAGAAATAAAGCGATTATTCCTATTTTTATGCTAAAATTATTAAAATTGTTAATTGTAAATTTATATTTTTATTAATTTATTTTTTTTCCTTTTCAAAACAAAATCAATACAAAAATCAAAGTTCATTTCAAACATGCCTACTGAAGTTTCTGAAATTAATACTGAGGCCTAATAAATAGCAAAAGGTCAGTTCGAATTGCTGAATAAAAAAAAACGGGTGAAAATAGATTTTTACATAAATATTTAAAATAAATTATCTCAAATCAATTTCAAAAATAAAATTTAAAGTTTTCGATATGAGTGTCATTTTTGGCATTATATAATTTACTTATTAATAATTTCTTTAATTATAAAAATCTTTTTACGAAATATGTAATTGCTGTATAATTAACATTTAAAAATAGAAAATATTAGAGAGTGTATAAAAAATCAAAGGTATAGATTTTAAAATCGAAATTTAAATTTAAATTGAGTTTTGTTTTGTAAAATTTTATTTAATATATAAATTTATTAAAACAATCACAAAACATTGTCATTGAATTAACAAATAAAATAAAGCACCAATCCAACATATATATTATACTACAATATATTTCGAGAGACTCACTATCCTTGTCAGGTTGATATGAACTTGAAAATATAAATAGAATAAATCACTTTAATTTAAACAAATTTATCTTTAATATTTTAAATT
This sequence comes from Schmidtea mediterranea, assembly GCA_022537955.1. Lineage (NCBI taxonomy): Eukaryota > Metazoa > Platyhelminthes > Tricladida > Dugesiidae > Schmidtea > Schmidtea mediterranea. The sequence continues at coordinate 8,813,124 of CM039682.1, read as the reverse complement.
TATTTTACTAAAAATTAAAAAACTCGTTTTCAAATCTCAGGTTTTAAAAAATTTAAATTTAAACAAAACTTTAATAAATTCTGAATAAAATTCTTTTAATTTTTTTAACAAAACTATGTTACATTTATTTTCGTCTTGCAGCACAAATTTACGTTTATTAATATCAATCAATTCACTAAGTCGACTGTGATCGAGAACTTGAGAACGGAGAACTTGACGGGTAGTCATTCCAATATATGTAGCATTGTATCCATGACATAAATATCGATAATCAAGATCTGAATACCATCTAAGTAAGATTTGAAATCTATCAATAAATACGAAGACGATCCTAAAATGCAAAATATAAACCCAAAAAAACATCAATATTTATATCAAACAAAGCTAATTCAATCATAGATAGTTTTTCATTCATTGAATTTCTACATCTCTTCCTCAAATCCAGAATCTTTCTCTTGAACACTAGAACAAATGAAGCGTAACTTTCAAATTGATTAAAACAATCACAAAACATTGGAATTGAATTAATAAACAAAATAAAGCAAATTTGCTGAAACTTTACGTAATATATAAGTTTATAAATTTTAATTTTAAAATGCTTCATATGATATAACATGAATTCCTGTAAAATATGTAAAAAAAAATTGTTTTTATTTGAAAATTAAAACACAGCATTGAAATTAAAGTTTCAGCAAATTTGTTTGAAAACATTTTGTTATGAAATATACATTTTATAATTGATGTTTTTTCCAAATGAATGAAGAAATTGAATGCAATTCTAACACAACTAATAGGAAACAAATAAGAATACTGAAATTTAAAGAAAATAATTAAAGATGGCGAAAAATATAGTTGATTTTTTACGGATATTATTTTCAAACACTTGATGAAAAATGAATGGAACCTCAATTAACGTTTTAATTTTTCCATTTGTTTTAATGATATGATTTTATTTCTGAGGCAGAAATATGATTTGTTTGTAACAATTTCAAAGGAATGTTGTGAAACAGAAATCTGAAAGATCAGTGAGAACGACCCAGACTATGCCTTATAAGTTCATAATAATAATTAAAAATTTATTTTCAATAATAGTTTTACAGACAGAAATCTATTTTCAAAAGAAACTATTTCTCTTTTACTTTAAAGAAAATATAAACATTTTCAAACTCAATTTCTTTCATAGAAAATGTGGAAATTAATAATATATTAATTATCCAATTAAATAAATAAGAAAATGTTATAAAATAAATTAATTCTCTCGTGAATAATTTAATTTAAATCATCATTAATACTTTTCAAAATTTATTATTATTCAAAACAATTATAAATAGAAATTAAACATATTTAATAAATAATATTTACAAAGTTAGAAATTTGTGATTTCACTCCACTCAAGTGGATGTGATATGTTAATTGCAGTGGGCCTTTATACGCTTTCAACTGAATAATATTAGTATACCAAGAGAGCACTAGCCCAACGCCCATTACGTGTATTACACAATCCACGAGCCACTAAGAATGATGATATTACTCACACCATTACGCAATTACTTGAAGATTATGTAATTATTTATAATGATTAATATTTACATAACACGCATGTTTACGTAATTATGCAAGATACTTCATAAAAGGTCAAGGTCATTATTAATTTTGTTTTAATGGAGTGATCGTCATTTTGAATTTATGTTTCAATTAAGTAGCCACTATTTTGACTTCTTGAATTTAATTAATTATTTAATTTAATCATTTTTTTAAATTTATTAAGCTATATATAGCAAGAGCTTGACCAAATATTGGAAGGCACAGGTGACCCGGGTAGACGCAAACGAATACCCAGTGTGTCTTTCTGCTACATCATCGTTTCTTAATAGTTGACGTTTTTCATGGTTATTCCTAAATTTTATCTAACGACTTGTTATATTTTTGTAGTGGTCTTCGATAGTAGATCGTCTAGGTACAAGATCAGTTCATTTGTTCATATGTTTTCAACACACGTATCATTAATTCTTGAAACGTACCCAGTGTTGCAGCAATGCCAAATGGCATTTGGTTGAAAAATTATTGCTATTCTTTACTTGAGAACGCCGTTTAATCTTGGGGCTTTTACTTGGTTAATAACCCACATTGGACTAACTAATGGTTGTACTTGCTTCCCAAATCTAGGAAACTAAGATATTTTGATCCGTGTAACATATTCAAAGATTTATTCCACGTTTGGTATTAGAAACGCTTGTCTTTCAGTGATTTCCTTTACTTTTAACGTTTCTAACACATTTTTTAGTCTTTCGTTGTCCGATATTTCTCGTTTAAATCTGACTTCAGTTTCGCATATAATTCCTTCCTTTCACTTCTTCTGTCCATAACATTTTGATTCCAAATGTTATTTGTAATTCCACCCCTCCGATTAGTTCAGGGATAATATTCTTTAATATTTTCTTTATATTTAAGACTTTAACGCCTTACATTTATTTCCAATTCGATATTATTTGCACATCTTAATGTTTCATCAGAATGTGTCGAATGAGTGACAATCTTTACTAAAAAAGTGAAAAAGTAGAAATAAATTTAACGCGCTGAGACAATACATGGTAAAAACAATCCATACAAACTGTCAGTATGTAGAATCGTTCAGATGAATTACAACTCTATATATTATATTATAAGAAGTCCATGTGTAATAATGAAAAAATAATATGTTAAAATTAATTTATATTTCAAAAATTAAACACACAAAAATAAACTTAAACAATTATTGTTGATTAACAAAAAATATTTTATTTTAATGAAGCGGAAACATGAAATAATTATAAATAGCAGAAAATATATCATTAAAAAGCGAAATTAATAATTTTCAAATTGAAATTCATTTTAATTAAATTGAATAGGACACGGAAATAGGACCAAGTAATTTTATTAAACTGACAAAAACAAACAAAGAATTAATTTATTTGATATTTTCATTTTTTTTCAAAATCTTTTACATTGACCATCTTCCTGTATTGAAAATTTTCATTATTATTAAAATAAATTTTATAAATAAAAATTTACTTAACTATACATGGTTACAAATATAAGTACATATCAAAAGACGGTATCATTATAACCACAAAAAAAAATAAAGTTGTATGACGGACTGTAACTTAATTTGACCTCAAAAGTCATTCAAGGTTTTGAATCGAATCATTTGGTAAACCAGTTTTGACCATGACATCATATGGAAGTTTTTGAAGTAAAAGAACTTTGAAAGTAAACATTGTGAAATTAATTATTTTATAATAATAATAATAATAATAATATTTTATGAATAAACATTGGGGAAAATGGCTAACCTTGTTAATTGTTTAAATTGTATTCTACACAAGAAAAAGATTTTAAAGTTTATCAATAATAATAATAATAATAATGTTAGGTTTTAACCCCTTTACCGTGGAAAGCAAAATTTTATTATGCAAAGCGTTTTTTTTTTCTTTCATAATTTGATATGTTATGTTGTCCTGGCAAAATAAAATGTTTTTTAAGTGAAAATGAGTTGTCTTTAATTAATGGTTAAGCCCAACATTTTTTATGACGAGTTAACTCGTGACACGTGGTAAAGGGGTTAATTAAAAAAAATAATACTACTCGATAGTTCTGACTTCCGGTGCTCTGTGATATAAAACACAACATTCTTAAAGCAGAGATCAGAAATTACACACACACATTATCACTGCAAGAAATAACATACGTTATGACCACTTGATGAGTCCCATTGCGTTTGTTTTTATTGGTTTTTAATAATTTTCATTTTAAAAACTTATGTAGACTTTTGCTAATTTTTTAAAACACTTTTAATTGTATTTTGTTTTAATAATTTTGGTCTTTTTTAAAAGTTGGCAAAATCTTTTGTTTTGAGAGCCGCATAAGCATGTATTTAGAGAGCGTATAATATTTTTTTTAGTTATGAAGAGAAATTCTAGTTACAAAATTTGAAAAAAAAACATTCTGGCAAGCCTCAGTTCCTTGCTTGATCTTTTCTATTTATGACAAATATTCGATTTGTCATAAAAGATTTTTGACTTTTAAACATTATTAAAAGGTGTTGAAATTTAGGCATCTTGTAAAAAATTGTATTCGGTTTTTATCAATATGTAGCCTTACATCATTGGGCATGGATGTCTAGGGTTTGTTCTGAAATAGAAAATTATAAATAGAAAATTAAGATTAAAAAATTCCAAACGTCTAGAAAAGCAATATTAATTTGAACTGATACAACTTAATTTTTTAAATATTTAAAAATCTGAAAAAATCCCTGGCCATGATAACAGCCCTTCGACCCATAAAAACCATAGAAACAACAAAAGCATAGCTATTTTCAACGAAAGTTTTAGCGATGTTACATAAATCTTTGCTGTGGTATACAGAATACATGAAATAGAATATAAAAATTACAAATTATTAAAATTAATTTAAAATTCGAAAAAACTCAAAATCAAAATTTTTAGGAGAAAAAATGTAACCAGTGACAAATGAGATTCTAATTACAAATAAAATAATTGTAAATTGATAAGAGGCTTATGGAAGGGTCATGAACTTAAAAACAAGAAAATTAATTATTTAAATTATTTTCGACAAGCCCATAAAGCAGGGTGACCCCAGCTGAATGTCAGCTTTATGGCTTACTGAGGACTAACATTATGGACAATGAATTGTTCGCCAATGTACCGGTCACAATATCATAATTACCATACAAAATTTATTATTATTCATAAGTATTTTAAATATTAAAAATTACATATTATATTAAGTAAATAAAATCTATTTGTTTATTTATAGATATTACTATCCTCTTTTTGAAATTGAAAATTCCATTCAAACATGTCCAATGAAATCACTGAAGATGCTGAAGAAGTCAAATCAGCAGAACTAGTTGCTGAAGTTGAAAAAACCGAACAAATCGATCAAATCCAATCAATTGATGTCATAATTTTATTTTTTTATATAAAATAGTTTTTAAAAATGATTTGACAATAATGTAAACTGATATTTTTTGGATATTTCATCCAAATTGGGTTTAGCGTAATTCACGGATTGTGTAGATTATTTTCAAGCGATGACTTCCGTCTTCAAGGCTCAGTCATAATGAAACTCATACCTTTGCTAAGTCTTTTTGACATATGAGTTGCAGAGGAATTTATGGTGTATGAAACTTTCATCAAATTCTCTTCCTTCAACCTCTAAGTGAAATAATTTAAAATAAAAAACCGATCACAAGAAGCAACTTATGCCGATCCTTGATTTATTTTTCTGAAGGTTGACGTGTCGACCAAGAAAAATAAGAAATTGTGGATAAATAATTTTATAGACAACATCAAACTACCACTTACCAAACTTTTGAATAGCAAGTTCATAAATGAAATATTCTGATATTTTCTATGGAGGAATGAAGGATCTCTATAAATTTGCGCCATTAAACAGCGCACTAGAAAAGCAATTCAATTGCCATTCAGCGGTTACCTTTAGGCTTAAACTCTGTCAAAATTCAGTTTCATATCTGTCTCAATATTGTAATTTTGGAAAATATATAAATTTTTGTGTACAATAAATATATGATTCAGTCTCATTCTTTTAGGTTATATACATGAGAAAGAGAACAAGAGCGAGCAAATGTTTGTCAAAAAAATAATAAAAATAATTCATATTTGTTATAAAATTCTTCTACAATTTATATGCTTCTTACAAATTTCAGACGTTCTGTTTTTACTGACCATACATTTTTCACAGTTGAAAATACAAAATTTATGACAGGATAATTTTCTGCATATAATCTGCCTGGTTCGTTTGCACTGATAATCTTTGCTGTTTTCTGCTGGAAATATATAATAAAATAATTGCAAGAATAAAATTAAAAAATAAAATATAATATAGGCTTTTAAAATGATAAAATAGTTTATCATATTATATAATTTTATAAGGAAAAGTAACTTTTACATTTTTAAAAAATTTTTTTCACATAATTTCTAATATTTATATGATATTGTGATAGCTCATTGTGACTACTGTCATTTTGGTGAAATTGCATAAATGGATTCTGGGAAAATTAATTCGGGAAAGTTTTGTTCGGGATATGTGTGAAATGCGGTCCCACTAAGAAAAAAAACAATAACTAAAAAATTTTGTATTGAAAACAAATAAAATTACAAAAAAGGAAATGAATGACGTTTTAAACAACCAGAAACTGAAAGCAGTAACAACAACTAAAACATAAAAAGAATAATGATACAAGTAAAAGAGATACCATTTTTAAAAAAGAATTTTAAAATTTATAGGAAGAAATATATTTTTTTTTACTTTTATCCATAAATCCTATTTTTTAAAACGGACATTTCCGTTGGCAATTTTTTGCATCATCAATACTATAAAAAATAAAAAACGTATTATTTTTAAAAAGTTTAAAACAAACATTAATCTTTATTTTTAAATGAATATTTCAAAGTTGATTTAACATTTTTCAGGAAATCTTTGTTTTTTAGAATGTTTTCCGAAAAATCACCCCAACTATCCTTTATATTAAAATAAATAAATAACTCATTCTTTATAAGATTAACAGAACTTCTGTTTCTGTCTTCTCGCTTATTCCAAAGGACATGTCTTTTTAATATGTAATTTCAAGTCCTGAAAAAAGGACAGTCCTTTGAGAAAAAAGGACGGTTGGCAACTCTAGGTAAGCGGCATCTATAAAAATAGAGATAAATTCTCAGTGGAAATTCGATATAAAATAAGATACTAATGGATAAATGCCGAAGGTAAAGAAATGTATAAAAATAATATATAAAATTAGGCTCTGTAAACCACCGAGGCAATCAAACAGAAAAATGGAATAATTTATCAAATCTTGATAAATTTAGAAGGAAAGATAATGGCCTCTTCAAAATAATTTAGAAAATATCATTATCGGGATCATAAATATTGTATATTCTTCAATAAATATTAAATTATTCAAATTTAAATTAATTATCACAAAATATTTTTTTTATATTTAAAATGAATTTAGAGTATAAAAATTAATTACGTAATTTATATATTTATTTAATAAGAACTTCTTTTGATTTTCACCTCTAATTTATTTTTTATTTTCCAATGACATTAAAAAAATTTCAATGTCATAAGATATATTTGTTTAAATATTCGATTTTCATTGAGTTTTTGTTTGTTTATTTGTCTTATTTGATTTTATAGAATAGAAATACAATTTAACAATATTTTTTTTTATTGACAAAAATTACATGGGAAACCTTTCAAACTTTTATATTATATAAATGTATAAAAAAACATCACTGAAATTCAGTATGTGACTTGGTTCGATTGGTTCCATCGTATGTTTATGGTGGTCATGAAAGGATGAAAGGTCAGTTAACCTCTTCATGCACAAATGACTCCAAGTAATTTGATTTGCCATAATCACTTTTCCATGGGATTTTTCTAATATTTTTATAGTGATAATAAAGTTTGTACGGATTTTAAAGATGTTCAATCTTCATAGAAAACTATTTTTAAATGTCTCATTGATAATCTGAATATTTCACAAAATAAAAGTAAAAATATTAAATAAATAGTAAAAATAACAAAAATCCAACAAAACTGAAAACTCACGTATGTGAAGAAGATCTGTTTTGAATTTTCCAATAGGGTCATGCTTTCTGGTTTGCCAGTGACGTCTAGGACATTGAATAAGGGTGAGAAAGAATAAAAACAATCCAAGTTTTAATATCATTCTATCTGAAACAACAATATGTTGATGTTACCTACTATTGTGATGTTCATTCGATACTTCAGTGGTTTTATACGTGGCCACAATATGCTATGTTAAGCCAACTGTGACATCCATAAGTGAATCAGTGATCGATAAATAATAAAGGTGCAATGCTTCAATGGACATTTGCACTTTATCTATTGTTATTGTGCTTCTACTCATATAAAGGTTCGTTTTGAGATTTTCATTCAATGTGTGTTGTTTACAAAACAAGATTCTTTATCAGTTGTTATTCATTACGTTTTTAAATGATATAGATCAGCGGTGCCAAACTCGCCGCGAAAAGTTGAATTAAAAAGGATTCGTTAATTGAAAAAATAAATAAAGTTAATAACTTTTTTACTCGAAACTTGGCATCTCTCACCGCAAATTATTTCAGTTGTAAAGTCTTGCAATAATGATCTCTTTGTGACAGCTTTTAAATGTTCATTTATTAACGTCAACCTATGTGAAGTTTTAAAAGTTTGTAAGAAACGAAAACTCTTGTTACCATAGGTATTTATAGCCAAAGATTACCAGGAATTCTGCTGGAAACATACGCAATTCAATAAAATGTTCAGTAAAGAAAGGAATACCAAGTTCCCTGGCATTTTCATTCTGCGCCGTCTTGTACTGCGTTTCGACAAATTAATTCTTCGGTGATTACGGAAAACGGAGCACAAATAGTAAAGAATCGTTTTCAGATAAATTATTCTTCTATATAAACAAAATAAAAACATAAATAGATTTTACACTCATCTAATGTTATCCGTAATTTCTTCTATTAACCCCTTCAGAAGCAACAATAAAAGCACATACAAAATTGTGTTCGTTAATATTTCTCAATTTCTTGAGTCGACAAGGATAAAGAACTTTAGAATGAAGATAGCGAGTAGTTATTTCAAAGTATGTGGCGTTGCACACATGACATTCAGATTTATAACAATATTTGAACGCGATCTAATCAAGATTTGAAAAGCAGTATTATTTTAGGTTTTATTGTTTTATAATAAAGTAAATGTGGAGTTAGAACATAATTATTTCTTGATGATGGATAGATAATTAGATGAACAGTCCCAATAATTTCAGAGACTGATGCACACAGTACTAGAATGAATACTATTCAAAGAAATAGCAGTATATCTAAATGATATTTTGAATTGTAGAAAAAGTTAAAAAGATTACAATAAGCAACTAGGATAACTTCTTTGAAAAATTCAAATTTCAGGGTTGAAGATACATCTAGACAATTACGAATATAATAAAACAGAATTGAACTTCATTAGGACGCATATAGTGAAAATGGTATTCAAAACTGGCCAAATATGATATAAGAACAACGATATCATACTAACTCTATACCAGGAATTATGTCATATATGAGTTAAGAAACTATTCTTTTATATCATAAACATATTTTGATGGACGAAAATGAAGAAGCTAGTTTAGCTTTGTCTAGGATGTTTTGATATCTACTTTAAGAGAAAGATCAATCAGATAAGAACCAATGAAATATGTATTATTAATAATAGTTCAAAATTTTTCGAAAAGATTGTTATAAATTAAGCCCAAACTTAGCCTAACAAGGTAAAACATAAAAATATATTGTAGCAATGGTTGATCGTTTTAGTAAATATATTTCTTTGACCGCAATCACGATCCAAGATGAAGGAACAATTTTCAAGGCTATACTTAACAGTTGCATCTGTTGTTTCGGAAATCCAAAAGAGGTTTGCAGACCGAATTGGATTTTCGACTAAAAATATTGAAAAGCAAGTTTACTGAAACAGGGTATGAAACATTCAGCTTACCTTACGAGTCACATGAATAGTAAGATATTTTGTTACAGCTACATTAACAAATTAACTATCATGCATAAACTAGTGATCGACTGAGCGAAAATGGTTTATAACCTTTTGAGATAATTTGTAACCAGAGTGTTAATTTACATTCAAACCTCAAACAAGTAAACATATCATTAGATCGAAGTAGTTGAAGATGTGAGATATAACTCAGACAGTACTGCAGATAATGAGAGCTGTGAGCATGGAAAAGAGACGCATTCGTTCTTTTGAGGTTCATGAAATGATTTTAGTATACAAGAAGTTACAGAACCGAATTAAGGTATAAAATATGAAGTTCTATACAAAATCGTCAGATTTCTATTACATCTTCGGGTTAAACTTTAGTCTCAGGAGCTGTGGCTCCCAACCTCTGGATCGTGATCCAAACAGAGGTTATCTCATAACTTGTCGAAGCTTTATAAAAATTAAGTACATTTTCATTTTCCATACATGTTCCAGAATCATTGCGTACTTATGAGCGTGGTATTACTATAAGCTAAATATTTTAAAGTTATAATGTAATTGATCGCGGGCTGTTCTGAGAGACGTGGTGGGCCGTAAGTTGGGCACTTCTGATTTAAATAATTGATTTCTTGCAATTTTATTAAATTTTAATAAATAAAACTTATGATTGAAATCTAGTCTTTGAAAATTGAGCTGTATGTAACTTTAGTAATTAATAATTTTATTTTTACAGTGATATAAAACGATTTTCTTTAATTTTACTTTCGTTTTGTCAAAATGTAATAATTACTTTTATAAATAAGATTTCTTAATAATATATTGTTACGTAGGAAATTTGTTTAACTATTCTGTGTAATTTCACTATTTTTAAAAGGGCCTTTCTTGATATATTCTACTTTATTTTATTAAACTGATTATTGTCCTTATAATATTATTTATCATTACGCATTAGTTCATGAAAAGTAGTAACTGTATTCGAAGATCCAAAAGTACATGTTTAATGAGCGATGTCATTAAACAACAATTGAAATACAGAACCAATTCGCCTGATCAACCGTAAATTTGTTATTAACATCAATCATATTTATTTAAATATTAGAATCCATGAAAATATTGAAAGTTATTTTTCGACGTCAAGCGGTTTTACTAATTTCAGAGGACTATTAAATCTCTGTATTATATTACTCGTTTTGTCAAATGTTCGAGTTGCTCTTGAAAATATTATCAAGTAATCTTTTTTACAGTAATTTTAAAATAAATAATTACGTAACATATATGATTAAGTGAAAGATTTTGTTGACTAACATTAAATAGTCGTATTTGTTTTTAGGTATGGAATATTAATCAAACCATTCCTTTGGTTTGAGCTTGTATTTACTGATCCTTATCAATGGCCATGTACTTCGCTTCTTTTTGGTACAGAATTTTGCTGATAATTTCTTGAATTTATGTTTTCTAGTCTCGAACGTTTTCATTTTTACTATTTACGCGATTGAACACCTACTTGAAAAAGGGCAAATTAATAAAGCTGTCGCTCTCATCTTTCAAGTGTTTACTTTAGGGTCGATGCTGTTATATTCAATTTATGTTGTGCTCTCCACGCAACCCAGTCCATGTAATTATTGATTTATCAGTTAATATCTGTAATAATATCTGATTAATATCCAGTGGTTAGCGCTCCGGTTTTGGGAGTATATACGGTGTTATTTCTCAAACTGTGGTCGTATATCCATGTGAATAAATGGTGCCGAGATAACCGGGACAACGAGCTGATTGAGAAAGCCAGGAGTTCGATAATACGCAATGTCAACGGAATGATTTCTACGTCTGGACTGGATTTGGCTAAAATGAAAAGTAATGGACTGATGCCGATGAATTAGTGGCGATTGTAATCGATATCCGTTAAGGCACCGAAAGGAACAACAACAACAGCAACAACAATGGCAACGGCAACGGCAGCAGTGGGAACGCCAATGCTAATCCGAAAGTCCACGGTGATGAGATCGACAAAATCGACACTGGCCACGTGATATTGAGGCATTTCCAGCGGTATCCCGACAATTTGAACCTGAAGGATCTGTATTACTTTATCGTGGCCCCCACGCTGTGCTACGAGCTGAACTTTCCGCGCACTTTGAAAATCAGAAAGAAGTTTTTATGGAAGCGGACTTTGGAATTGGTAGATTTTCAATTTGTTATCAATACTGTTGTGTGGTTGTCTTGGATACTGTTTCTGGGGTATTTATGGGGTTCTCTCGGTCTTTGGGTGGGATTTTTTCCGTGCAGGGGAGATTTCTGATTCGATCGAGTTCATTAAAATCTTTACTTTTGCTAGTTCTAAGATTAAATCGATATTAAGCACTCCGAATTATTGAAATTTTATAACGTTTGGGAAAGCAAATCAAAAATTTAATCAAAATAAATACCAAATCAAAATTTAAATATTTTCCAAAGGGAACAATTTTAAATAAAAATATTTGGAATTTAATTTTATTTTTATTACTGTTAAATTTAATTTATTATTATTATTTATATTTATTAATATTATTTTTATAATAATAATAATTATTATTAATTATTATTTATTATTATTATTATTTATATTTATTAATATTATTTTTATAATAATAATAATTATTATTAATTATTATTTATTATTATTATTATTTATATTTTTTTTTTTTTTTTTAATATTATTTTTATAATAATATATTATTATTAATTATTATTTATTATTATTATTATTTATATTTATTAATATTATTTTTATAATAATAATAATTATTATTAATTATTATTTATTATTATTATTATTTATATTTATTAATATTATTTTTATAATAATAATAATTATTATTAATTATTATTTATTATTATTATTATTTATATTTATTAATATTATTTTTATAATAATAATAATTATTATTAATTATTATTTATTATTATTATTATTTATATTTATTAATATTATTTTTATAATAATAATAATTATTATTAATTATTATTTATTATTATTAATAATTATTATTAATATTACTTATTATTATTATTATTATTATTATTATTGTTTATATTTATTAATATTATTTTTTATTATTATTAATAATAAAAATACTCAAAGTTATTGTATTGCGAAAATCCAATAACATAAGAGTAGTAGGATATCAGCCCGTCAGATACAGCCCCCAGGGTTATATAATATTATGTAACATCTGACCTGTGTATGGCAGATGGTAGGTATGTGTTCCAGAACATTAGGTCATCAAGGTGAGTTGGTCTGCATAACAGTATTATGTAATCGGTATGTATGACATAATAAGTGTGTCTCCGGGTAGTGACTGACCAGTGGACGCGTGACATAATCGAGTGGTTACCTGGTAACAGTGGACAAAGGCCAATCTCCAGGTAGTAACAGTGTGGGTAGAGGTCAGCTATTACATAATATTACGTAAGCCTAGGCAGTCTGTATCTGACGGGCTCATATCCTACTACTTTTAGGTAAAATATAATATTTATTGTTTGAATGGTTTAAATTCAGATTTTTAATATTAATTTATAATTTTTATCGTATTAAATTTGTTTTGAGTGAAATATAAAATATAAAGGTAATGTGAAAATTTCAAAACAAAAAACGTAATAAAAGATCGTATCCTTTTTAAATGGCCACTTGTTTACAATCACTAATTTTTGAATTATTAATCCTTATTCAATGAACTTTACGTAATAAAATGAATAAAAAATTGATAAAAATTCGGAATAAATATGAATTAATGAAAAATGAATTTTACGTAATAAAATGAATAAAAAATTGATAAAAATTCGGAATAAATATGAATTAATGATAAATGAATATTTCGTAATAAAATGAATAAAAAATTGATAAAAAATTCGGAATAAATATGAATTAATGATAAATGAATATTTCGTAATAAAATGAATAAAAAATTGATAAAAATTCGGAATAAATATGAATTAATGAAAAATGAATTTTACGTAATAAAATGAATAAAAAATTGATAAAAATTCGGAATAAATATGAATTAATGATAAATAAATATTTCGTAATAAAATGAATAAAAAATTGATAAAAATTCGGAATAAATATGAATTAATGAAAAATGAATTTTACCTAATAAAATGAATAAAAAATTGATAAAAATTCGGAATAAATATGAATTAATGAAAAATGAATTTTACCTAATAAAATGAATTAAAAATTGATAAAAAATTCGGAATAAATATGAATTAATGATAAATGAATTTTACGTAATAAAATGAATAAAAAATTGATAAAAATTCGGATTAAATATGAATTAATGAAAAATGAATAAAAAATTGATAAAAATTCGGAATAAATATGAATTAATGAAAAATGAATTTTACCTAATAAAATGAATAAAAAATTGATAAAAAATTCGGAATAAATATGAATTAATGAAAAATGAATTTTACGTAATAAAATGAATAAAAAATTGATAAAAATTCGGAATAAATATGAATTAATGAAAAATGAATTTTACGTAATAAAATGAATAAAAAATTGATAAAAATTCGGAATAAATATGAATTAATGAAAAATGAATTTTACGTAATAAAATGAATAAAAAATTGATAAAAATTCGGAATAAATATGAATTAATGAAAAATGAATTTTACGTAATAAAATGAATAAAAAATAAAAATTCGAATAAATATGAATTAATGAAAAATGAATTTACTAAAAATGAATAAAAAATTGATAAAAATTCGGAATAAATATGAATTAATGAAAAATGAATTTTACGTAATAAAATGAATAAAAAATTGATAAAAATTCGGAATAAATATGAATTAATGAAAAATGAATTTTACGTAATAAAATGAATAAAAAATTGATAAAAATTCGGAATAAATATGAATTAATGAAAATGAATAAAAATTGATAAAATTCGGAATAAATATGAATTAATGAAAAATGAATTTTACGTAATAAAATGAATAAAAAATTGATAAAAATTCGGAATAAATATGAATTAATGAAAAATGAATTTTACGTAATCAAATGAATAAAAAATTGATAAAAATTCGGAATAAATATGAATTGATGAAAAATGAATAAAAATTTGATAAAAATTCGGAATAAATATGAATTAATGAAAAATGAATAAAAAATTGATAAAAATTCGGAATAAATATGAATTAATGAAAAATGAATTTTACGTAATCAAATGAATAAAAAATTGATAAAAATTCGGAATAAATATGAATTAATGAAAAATGAATTTTACCTAATAAAATGAATAAAAAATTGATAAAAATTCGGAATAAATATGAATTGATGAAAAATGAATAAAAATTTGATAAAAATTCGGAATAAATATGAATTAATGAAAAATGAATAAAAAATTGATAAAAATTCGGAATAAATATGAATTAATGAAAAATGAATTTTACGTAATCAAATGAATAAAAAATTGATAAAAATTCGGAATAAATATGAATTAATGAAAAATGAATTTTACCTAATAAAATGAATAAAAAATTGATAAAAATTCGGAATAAATATGAATTGATGAAAAATGAATAAAAATTTGATAAAAATTCGGAATAAATATGAATTAATGAAAAATGAATTTTACGTAATAAAATGAATAAAAAATTGATAAAAATTCGGAATAAATATGAATTAATGAAAAATGAATTTTACTTAATTAAAGTGGCCATTTTAAATGAGAATCAAACATATTTTAAAAGTAATAATTTGTTCAAAACATATAAATGAGGATGACATCTATTTAAATTGTGATTTCTTTAATCAAATTATTATCGTGCTTGTTTAATTATTTATTCCATATTTTTAAATTCCCGTTTTAAATTCAGCCAATACAGTATTCAGATTTAGTTCTAATGGGCATTTGGGCACCATTATAGACAAAATCAATGCTAAATTAAAAATTGCTCGAATTCAATTTTTTTGCTCTTTTAATTGGAATGCTTAAATAAAATTTAACAAAATATTATACTTATCATAATTCCAAAACGCCATTAATACTTTGTTTAATTTCAAAAATTCATTGTTGTCAAATGAAATATTTAAATAACTTTTATTTAAGAAATGATTTTATGTATTTTCTTTATCACTTCTGAATTGATATAAATATTATATAATATTACCAAATTTAATAGCTAAATTCATTTTAAAGATTTAATTTATTAATAATTGATTTTAAATATAACAAATAATTCAGTGACAATTAATTTAATATTAAACATCCTTTCAATGTGTTTCCTTGATGTAAAACAAAAAGTCCCTTTCATATTATAGGATAATGAACTGAAACAAGTTTTCTTTTGTTCGGTTGGAATTAGGTCAAACATCTTTCAAAATCTTTCCATGTGCTTCTTGATAGTTATTCTAGCTCCATTCAAAAACTTTAGTGCTAAACAGACTTCTTTTTTTTAATAATTTTTTCGTTTCTTTTTTAGATATTTCTACCTCAATTGGTTTTCTGTCTGATTCAGCAATGGATTCTACCTTTGCTTCATAACAGTGTCACCCCGTTCTCCAATTCCCATTTTTCAGTCGTTTTGGAAAGAATGCTGAAACTTTCAATTCCGAATCACCTTATATGGCTGATGTTATTCTATGCTATGTTCCATTCCGGTTTGAACGTTTGCGCTGAATTATTATATTTTGGCGATCGATTATTTTATAAAGATTGGTGGTAAGATTTATTATTATTATTATTTATTGATTGATTAGTTTTTATTGATTATTTTTTATTAATTACTTTTTATCTATTTATTATTTTGATTATTTTATTTATTGATTATTTTTATTTATTTATTATCGATTTATTGATTATTATTTATTGATTGCTTTTTATTGATTAGTACTTATTAATGATTTTTTATCTATTTATTATTTTGATTATTTTTATTTATTGATTATTATTTATTAATTATTTTTATTTATTATTATAATTATTATTATTATTATTAAAAATGAAATGTGCTTACTGTAAAAATTAGATAAAGTCAGATTAAATTTTTTTAATCATTGTAAATAATTAACGAAAATTTATTATCCAATGAAGTGAAAAGTAGAGAAAATCAAAACTTAAATATGAGCTGTCAATGAATAAATTAAAAAACAAGAAATAAATTAAAAAATATTGATAAATAGAACACAGGGAATTATGATGTCGACATTGGTATTATTATGAATCCTAAAATCAAATTTACATTCCATCAAACGTGAAAAATTAAGCAATTTTACTTACAATTTCAAATCTAAAAAAAGCTTATGTTCTGTGATTCCTAAAATCAATTTCAAATCTGTTATCATTTTATGCGAATGGATGAAAGTATTAAGAATATTGGAGCAATTTGTGATTTCTAGAAGCGTAGCACTAAAGAATTTACATTAGCGAATTTTTGAATCCAATCGTGCGAAATTCAATTATTATTAATTCAATGATTCTAATCATTGAAAGCAAGCACCGTGCTTATTTATTGCTTTGACACATTCCTTCATAAAACCAAATACGATTGCTTTATTCGCTTCTTCCCGCAAAGACCAATGTTTCTTTGTCCAATGTTGATGTTTGGCTCAACTATCACATAAATAAATAAAGCATGGGTATTTTGTATATCCAGTTTGTTGTCAAGTTACAAATTTACCATCTTGAGATCTACACAAATCACACACCGATGTCGGTAATATTCTATCTTCTGCAGCACAAATTTATTATTTTCATGTTTCTGACATTTTTGTAGAATAACCAATTGCGATCAAGCTATACACATTGCCTATGTCCATAATAACACATTATATACTTCGTTTGTAACCGTCGATATATAGACGACTATTCTTCTAGCCTGTATTTTTTAATGCCCATTTTCAAAAGAAGGCGTTCAGCATCATTACAAAATACAAAGTTATCTTCATTAGTGAATTGAGGTATAAATGCTGTGTCTCTTTCTCGATCGTAAGTTATTCGTGTGTCCGATTGAAAAATATTTTTTCCTTTAGTCTAGAAGCTGACACAGTCACAGATCTTTTTGATAAATTCATTTCCCTGACTTGGTCATTCAACTCTTCTTGATTACCAGCAAAATCATCAAATGAAACATTTTGTCACTGTCACTCGAGGTCCTTTCGTTTTCATGTAGTTTGTCTAAAAGTGGAACAGAAACTTCGTCACAATGTGCCATTAGAAGCTTCATATAATTTAGATCGGGATAGACTAACACTCTTGTTGATACGATTATTTGTTAACTCAGCGAAAAGTTTAGACTCTTTGGTTACATTGCTACTTAAATTGAATATTCTAAATCTTTTCTTTTGAGGATGACAAACAACTGTGGATAAGTTCGTTTAAATTATCATGATTTTTTACCTGATTTGCCTGGAGGTAATATTCTTATTGACTCTGAAATTAGTAAGTTGTCAAGTTTGAAAGGTAAACAAATTCGATCTAATCACACGGAACTAAAATATGTGTTGGTATTGACTTATTCCGAGGGTTTCAGAGAATTTAAGCATAAGATCCTCAAGCATGTAGATAAAACTCAGTTTCTATTCACATAAAATCTTAACCCTTTGAGTGCCAACATGATTTTAAGAGGATTAGCTAAAAATGCCACTCTGCTAGAGGAAAATAGAAATTTAAAAATATATTTCTCTGTAACTTTCTAAGCATTTTATTTACGAAAAGTATTTAAAAAACAAAAAATGATTTGAAAAATAGTATAATTTCTACAAAATAAATGAAAAATAAAACGTTATTCGTTTACCACACAATCTATCCCTTATGTACATTTATGTTGCCCAATACATAATCCATGAAGCCCTTTTTGCACTTACAACAAATTAGGTTTGATCTCTTTACAGGTCCCCCATCTTTACCACTACAAACATGATTCCGCAATTTATATCTTTCTAGTAAAACGAAGAGAAACTGCTTGTCGAGACACGTTTTTAATATAATAAATAGAATAGGGTTGCATTTAACTAATGTGATTATTGTGCGTCTTTCACTTCGAAAACTGGACTATTCTTAACATAAAGATATAATATATAGCATAAATAATATTTCTATTTCTTATAAATACACATTCGGAATAAAAAACCATAAATAAAAATCGACAAGTATGAAATAGAGATCGAATTTGTCCATGTTGGAGCAGGAGCGTGATCGCGCTCCTTGGCACTCAAAGGGTTAAGCTTAATTTTTCAAATTTTTTTTTTATAACAATATTTGTAGATCTCGAGCTAAATAATGTATTTAGCATTCTAGCATCTCTTTTTGAAACCCTTAAAAATGATTTCGGTGACTATTCTGAGTTAGACTTTATAAGACTTATTAAATTAGCAATAAACTCAAATAATACTGTCCTAATTTGAGAAACTGTTTAAGCAAATTCTCGAAATAATCATCCATAACAATGTTTCACATATTTTAGTAATCTGCTATGAACTCTCCTTAAACATGAACTCTAAATGAATGCTATCATTCATTTTATTAGTAATAGTGTTTTGTCCCCTGGCTCACATTTAGCTAATATATGTTGGAGAGCAACGTGTAAATATTGCAAATGAAATGAAAATCTATGAAAAGATTGACTGTACATTAGTATTATATTGAGATCGCTAGTCAGAAGTGAGCTGGGTGGATAATGTGAAATTGAATTGCGTCACATCATCCATTAATATTACACATGATGCCCCACTCTCAATTGTATGGAATGCCATTATATTGTTCATGAATTCTGTACATGTGCTAATTAATGTATTCTAACCACTCACTGAGAGCGACACAAATTATTAATATTTTTATATTGTAACGTTCAAATTACTATTTTTACATTTTCATTTATTACAAAGTTCATTAAATCCAAATTCACAATTAATTAATAATTTATTATTTGCAAATTAATTATTTTCATATTTTCTGTTGTTTTATCATCAGGCTGTTAACTTATCCCATTATTACTTTCTGTAACCAACCGAATAGTTTCACTATATAATATTTATGAACCCATGCTAAGACGTGCCTAAAACTTTATGTACAATTAAATTAAATGGCCGTTACAAATGTATGATTTCCTCCAACATTTAGTTACTGTTTCAATAACTAATTGGCACTAATTCAAGTTGACGGGTTAAATTTATTTAAAATGAATTTCTAATATTTAACATACTTTATAAACGTTTAAATAAATACTTAATTAAATACGATAAATTATGCATTATTCGATAGAGAAAAATCGGTTTTCAGATAATATTGGTATGAAAATGTAATATTGTAGACTAAGTTGTATACATAATTGTATTTATGAATATCCTCGGAAATATAGGAAAGTTTTTGATCTACAGCATTATCACATTTTCACGTTCTCCACCATAATATTACTTGCACCTTTTGTTAGTACTTTAATTATGATTACGATCCTTTCATCAAATCTTCGTTCTCTATGGACTTATATTTTCTACCAGCTAAAAGTTGTTATTGACAAAACATGTGTAAGCATGGGCCGCCACTCATTTCGTTGTTGATAACAGTTACAAAAGTTCATAACAGTGCGTGATTATTTTACACAAGTATTTGAACGAAAAATTGATTTACACAATAACATAAGTATTTTACACTATCAGTAGATAAAATATATATTTTTAGCAACTGATGATTTTATTTTCCATTTTTTATTTACGTCTGGATTTATATACTGAAAAGTACTGTAAACAAATTAATTTTTCATGTTATTGGGTATTTGTCTGATGCCGACGAAAGAATTGTAATTGAATTGATCTTTAATAGAGTATTTTTTAACTAAAAATTTCAGAACAAATTGATTTTTGGTGCCTAATAAATGTCAACTTGTATCGTTTTAATAGGTATTTTAATAAATCTTATTAACTATTTTTGACATTTTACTAGCTATTTTTTCAATATCTATTATTTGTAGCAATCGTTTTTTTGTGTTCTTTTTTATGTGAATGAGATCGCGAGTTTTTCACTGCAAATTTGATCTTAAAATGTCGTAAATTTATTGAAATTAAGATGTCAAATTTTTTAATACAAAACTATTTACCAAACAAATAGAAATAGGATTTCATTTTTCAAATTGGGAACAATTTAGGTAATCATTCATAAAATTTGAATCTTTTTCTGTTCAAGTCTTGTCACAAATGGTTTGCTATGATATTGTAGCGCCTCCTTTCCCGCCTGTGATCCACGAGGTTGAATAAATACTGTCGGTTTGAACCTGAACACCAAGTAAACAAAGTGCACGCACACATACACACATTTGACTAAAATAATAATAATAATAATAATAATACACATTATTATTGAATGTGAACCAAACCAATTTATGAATATCAAGTCTCAATGAACACATTTTCTTATATCGTGCTATTTTCTAACCGTCAAATTATCGCATTAATCAAGGATACCTGTTCAAACATTTCATTTAAGTCCACATTTACACATAATCAGAAATTTTATGTTAGTTTATGTTCGAATAATTCGTAATTTTTATACTGATTTTCAAATAAAACAATAATAAATTCAAAATCCTGTCATCTAGTTTCCATATTTAAACGCACTCAGGATGCTCAATTTAGTTAGAATAAATTGAGAAATTGTAAATTTCTGCCTTGAAAATTATTTTGACATATTTTGTAAAATTCTATGCTTTATGACTAAAAGTTTCAATTTTCCTTTATATTTTTCAATTGAGAATAAAATTCAAAGGAATTTCTATAAGCCATTTCAATGTGCAACAATGTGTGTAAGACAAATTCGAAACAAGCATTAGCAAATCTAACATAATAAATGTTATAAAGATCAACAACAAAACTCAAAATGCGTATTCAACGTAATGATTAAGTGACACAAATAATTATAACAAAGCTATAATTCATATGATTAACTTTGAAATGACTTGTCAATAACGGAATTATTATTACAAATACTATTTATATTATAAACTATGTAAATCAATTTCCGCAGTATTTATTCCTAAAACGAAATATTTCTATCTAAAATAGATTCTGATCACTCCAAAACAAAATGGAACAAGTTTTTAAATACTTTTAAAATTAAATTTGATAAAATAAACAAACTTTTGGCTAAATTTTGGATATTCAACACTTTGTTTGACTGGGACTGGTTGCTTCACATATCACGCGTTCCCAATAATTATTAAAACTTCTCAACAAAAATCTAAAATCAGATTTTCCTATTTCACTTTTACAGCCTCTATTGTGCTCACTAATATTGGTCAAACCTTTCAATCTACAATGCTCTAGAACTCGAGTACAGAGATGACGGGAAGTCTCTCCAATGTATGTGGCATTACACCCATTACATGTAAATTGATAAACGAGATCAGAACACAACCCGACTGGAGTTTTTGATTTATTAATATAAATATTGCGTACCTTACACGAATTAGAGACGATCTTATATTCTAAATTTCTCATCTGTTTACTTAACTTCCTTTTATAATTTGTAAAACCTTCAGAGTACGGCAATACTAACACATATTTAGGCTCAATTTTTTTATATCCATTTTTACTATTATTTAGATCAACACTCAATTCACACTCATTTGACAAATTACACTCAGAGCTTTAGGATTTTTAATCAATTTATCAACAGTCTCTTTTATCACCAACAATAAAAATGATTTAGAATATCCATTCTTTATCAACAACTCAACCAATTTATCAACACTTTTTACCGAATTAGCAAAAGTAGAAGATAAAGACCATGAACGATAAATCAATCCTTTCACCATATTTCTCTTATACTTCAATTCACAAAAACTTTCTGGAGAAGTATAAAGACCAGTATCAGTTGGTTTTCTATAAATCTCTGTCTCATACGGTTTATCTTTGCGTTGAATTAATAAATCCAAGAACGCAATCGATGACTTTCTCTGCGTTTCACATGTGAATACAATAATCTTATGTAAACTGTTCATAAAATGCAAAACCGGTTCTAAATGTTTCTGGTTTTCAAATCCAAGAAAAATATCATCCACATACCTTTTACGTACTCTGAAGGTTTTACAAATTATAAAAGGAAGTTAAGTAAACAAATGGGAAATTTAGAGTATAAGATCGTTTCTTAGTCGTGTAAGGTACGCAATATGTTTATTAATAAATCAAAAACTATAACTTCCTTTTAAAATAGTCTAATTTATTAACCAATTCTATTTTCATTTACAATTATATTTATCTTCATTTTTTCAAAGTCTAAGTCAATAGTTTTGTTGTATTATTATTTGTAAAGTCGCTCATTCTCTGACTCCTCGTGTTCTTTTCACAATAAATAACTAAGACCCAACAGAACAATTTTATTTGTCACAATTACAACTAGTCACTAGATTTACACCTTTCTTTCAATGATATTTAATTATCGCTTTCCTGGTACGTTAATTTATAATATTCTACCAACTTCGACCAACTGGCAATTCATTTCATCTCGAGCTCTGTTTTTATAGTGCCTCTTTGAAAACCTTTTAGTTGTTGGTACACAATCATTCTTGAAATTTGAAGTTAATTATCTTTGAAATCTGTTTAATTGTTTTTAAACATCTGATTTGCTCGATCGGCTTTTGGGGTAATTTATCTAATTGTTTATTTACTTCCCAGTCTCTCTTTACAACTCGGGCTTCCCATTAGCTCGGGATTTTCATTATTAGTTTGTTTTTTGTCGATAACTTTCCCAAGGGACATCTCAGTAAACTTTTATTATTTATTATATTTCTCATTCAACCAAACCCGTTTCAATCAATCAATTTTGATTTTCAATTTTTAATAAATTTTTGTACTTTATTTTGATATTTTTTATTCATTTTTGATTTCTTGTGCCGCATTTTATTTCCATAATTTTATAACAACGCCAACATTTTCAGCTTTTCAGCACAAAATTCAATAGAAAATAAAATATTGTAAAGATTTTTATTTTTCCTTTTTTATCACCGACAAAATTCAATAAAATATTTCCATAGTTTTTGTCCGAAAATAATCAGTGTTTAAATATCGACAGGAATGCCAATACAGTGACAGAATTCTGGTCGACCTGGAACATCCCTGTTCACAGGTGGGCGCGAAGGTAATACTAGAGGTCATTAGTGCTGATTGGTTCTCATTGACTTTTAGACATATTTTTATGCCGCTGCTCAAAAGAAAATACACAAAACTGACTGCTTCAGTCGTTGTGTTTTTTATCAGTGCATTTTTCCATGAATTTCTCGTGTCGGTGCCGTTGCGAATGTTTCGACTGTGGTCATTCACCGCAATGATTGGTCAAGTGCCATTTGCGATGTTCGTGTCTAAATACTTGAAACGCAGCCAGGCGGGCAATTTTGCCGTGTGGATCTCTCTGATAATCGGTCAACCTCTCGCTATGATGATGTATTTCCATGATTATTATGTACAAAATATGCTTTCTGATTAGTGCTGATGTTGTCGTCATTATTTGCTGTTTCATTTTAGAATAAAATATATTTATATATTGATTTATTTGTTGATAAATAATCATTTTGCACCTGTGATTCAATATTGATTATTAAAAATTTATTTATTATTATTTATTTGTGATATTTTTGTTGTTGTTTTTGTTTATCGGAGCTCAGAGTTCATCAGACATCCAATGTAATGACGTGATAATCATTTTGTTGTTCATGCTAATGCCAGAGTGTAATTGTCCAATCTGACTCGGATATTTGACAGGTGAAATAATAATAATATATTTATTGTTTTTTTTTATTATTAATTTTATCATTTATTTACAAGAAAGCATTTTACTATATAATTCGACATATTCACTCATCATCAAGCAAGACCAAAAATTATAATATAAATTTTAAATTCACTTTTAAAGTTTAATTTAATTTAATTAAAGTTAAATTTAAATATTAAAAATTATAAAACAAAATTTTTAATTTTAATATATAATTCGACATATTCAATCTCATCATCAAGTAAGACCAAAAAAAATAAAAAAATTTAATATCTGTTTTAATTATTTTAAATTCACTTTTAAAGTTTTTAAATTTCAAAATTAAAAACAAAATTTTTTATTAATGCACCCGAAAACAACAACAAAATCAATCAACATTCCCCGAGTTTACCAAGTCACCACAATGTTTATTATTCAATTATTTATTATTATTAGATTTATCAGAGATTAGAGTTCATCAGACATACAGTGCACTAATGTGATCATCATTTTGTTCATCCTTATTCTACATGATGTAATCAGCCAATCGAACTCTGGTACTTGCGCAGTGAAATAAAATATTTATTATTAATATTATTTATTTACAAGAGAAAGCTATTCAAACACGTTTTTACCTCTGATTTCTTTATAAGTGACAATATTTTCTACAAAATTTGACTATGAATCAGATTTATTTATTGAATACAATTAATAAATCTGATTAATAGTCAAATTTTGTAGCAAATATTATGACGTTTTACTATGTATTTAGAAATATTTTAATTTGTATATTCTAATAAATTATTAAAAAATGTTAGGACCTATTTTAATGATTTAAATTCACTTTTTAAAATATAATTTTTTATTTAATGCACCCGAAAACAACAACAAAATCAATCAACATATTCGGAATTTATCAGGCTAATACCATGATATTCAATTATTTATTATTTATTATTATTATTAAGTTTATCAGAGCTTCCTATTGGAATATAGCTATATTATATATCATATTAATAACGTGATCATCATTTTGTTGCCACAGAATGTCAGCGTCCAATCGGGCTCTGGTATTTGTGCGGTAAAATTTTTATCTTTATTTTTATTCGCTCCGTTTACAAGTTGTTATTGTGACTAATGTTATCAATAATTATTATTTTTTCCACCGTTTCTGTCCACAGTTACCAAATTTATTGTAATGATAGATATTGGGTTTTTGCACAAAATAAATTTGACTTGACAAATCTTGGTCTCGGGATTTGTCGAAATATGTGACAAAACTTTCGCATTAGATTCATTTTAAATTGAAATTTTTCCTTTTTTTGGCGATAATAGATTTTCCGCTGTTTCGGGCTGTTGGTGAAATATGAAACTGATGATTAAGGATCTGACTCCAAAGTGAGCTTTAGTTGATAATTATAACGAATTCTAGAAAAATTTTACTGATCAACACAAGTTTATTTTTACGAATTTACAACACAAAATGATTCTATATTACAAAAATGTCATTGAGTGCATATTACAACTCTTCGAGAAGAATAGCGCATTTGCAATACAATTTAGAATTAAGAACCACTTGACTACTGTTTCTGGTTTTAACAATCAGTAGATTCGATCTTATTATTTTCTTCGCTTTATCTCGAATTAGTCTATAACTTTAAGTTGTTTAAATCACTCTTCCTATTTGATAATATTTTCTGCTATAATTTCGGCACTCACCTTAAGTTTCGTTTAATTTTCGTTGTCATTTCCATTTTAAAATTGTCTCTCTTTTTATTCATTTTTCTCAATTCTCTATTCTGATTCAAATTTTGTTTCTATTTTATAGTCTGCGATTTAATGGAACATAGAGATAATTATGTGATTTTAGTTGTCTTCCACCCGTATATTCCCTTCGGTAATCTCCAGCTTTTTTATTATTTCTGACAGCTGTCGAGATATATTGTTTTTAAAGGACGTCATATTTTTATTTCCACGCTCATCCATTTTCTTTATGTTGGCCAGACTATCAAGATATGTAAATTTTATTTTATTTTCGCTTATCCTTCTTCATTCCAAACTTATTAAGTCAAAACGAACTTGTCGTATTTCGTTGTTTGATTTCTTGATATTTTTAGCAATTTCCTTTGCATTTTCTACTCTTTCTCTTATTTTTCAAAATTCTGGAGCAACATGCCTTTTATTCAAAAACATTTCCCCCAATTATTTTGTTTACTTGATTACATATTTAACTTTATTATTTCGGTATCCCCAACAGCTAGTATTAGCTTTGAATTTGGCACGTGTGTTCCATAGAAAGTCAAAGAAAACACCAACGTCAATCTATTTTTAAAAATAAATTAAAAGCAACTAAATTCTTTCAAAAATGGAAGGAAACTAAATATATTTTGACTTACTAAGATCCTATATTCTCATTCACAAGTAGTTATTATGCTATGACGCTTCATCGTGTCTAAGTGAATGTAAGTTATAAAAAACCTCAACTAAATTGAACGAAAGGCTTTTAGTTGTGAGGTGTCTTTTGATATGATATGTTTATCTCTGAAAGATTGCAGTATGTGGCCTACCTTATTGCATAGACATTAGTGAGGTCATTATTCACCAAAGAATGTTTAAATGATCCCTGATTAATTAATATAAAGGAATTCAAACATTTTAACAAAGTAAAATTTTCATAATTTCAAAACATTTTTTTGTTTAAAATATTGAAATGTTTGCAAATCTGAGTTTCACCGCTAAAAGAAAATTTAAATAATCGTTTCAAGCAAACAAAAAACTCCAGCTGGTTTTTCAATTTATTCAAAATTTTGGAAATCATTTGATTAGAAAGCGAAATGTTTAGTTTGTTTGCAATTAAAATAAAATATATTTTTTGATTTCCAATTTTTTGTAGAAAAAGATTCAACGCTTGATTGGGATGAGTTCATTTCGCGATTTGTTTAAAATAGGGGTGACACATGCAATTCATCTAGATACCCTCCCTACTCTGATCAAGCTGTTGATGGTTTCTGGCAATGATGGCATTTATCAAATATTTCTAACTCATATTTATGATGTGCTACCTACTCACTATTTGTGACAGGAATGTCATTTTCTATAAGTATGAAATATATTCAAATAATTTATTATTCGTAAGTAAAATGAATGTTGATGTAGAAAAATTTTACTTTATATTATAGTTTTTCAAGTTTACCTTTTTCCAAAAAACTAAAATCCGTATATTTATCATTATGCAGTTAAGAACTAAGCCGGAATTATAAAATTTTAATAATAAAATTATAATGTAAAATAAAATGCTTATTGTTATTATTATTATAATTAACACTGTGGAGTCGCTTAAAAAAACACGACTCCAATATTATGCAATCACACACAGATGCGATCGATGCAAAACAATGACTGAAAAAGTTGAAAAAAAAAAGAATTTTACCGAGCCAACAAATGTATGCATTTCAAGTAACAGATAAAACATATAGCAGATCTCGCTTTTTGACATAAAAAAGAAAAATACCAATAGTTTTTTTTACATTTTTTAACATATTTTTACATTTTCTTTCTCATAACAAAAAAATGATTAATTACTCAAATTATTATAATGATTGATTAATAAATAATAAGAAAAATTGTATTTAAATTAGTATATAAATAAAAATTTCTGAAATTCATAACAATGATAAAAAATATTGCTAGAAATACTCCTAGTAGCAAGTTAATAATTATTAAACTTATTTATTTTCAAATGATACAATACAAAAAAATATAAAAATAATTTATAAAAATTACTTGAATTTTAAATATTTTATAATCAATTTCATTTTCCTGAAAAAAAAACTTCCATAAAAGCACTTATTGGAATTTCTATTTAAAAAAACAAAAATCTTCTAAAATTCAGATCTTAAATATTGTCATTATAGAAGTCAAGTTGACTGAATTAAATTCGTAAAACTTTTCGAAACGTTTGATGTTGCGTTGTTTATAAGTTTCATGATATTTGAGAATTTCCCGGGGATCAACAATAATGCAATTTGGGGGAGAAAATGGGTGGAAAAATATTTTTTCACTGTTAGGCTGAAATGATTGTTTCCTATTTTCTAATCAAGAGCGTTTTCTAAATTTCCATGAATTTTCTGTGAATTTATTGATAAATTATTTTTGTTGAGTTCTTTTGAAAATTTACCAGAAATATAATTTGTTCATTTGTTAAGTTTTGATTTAGTTATATATAAATAAGAAAACCGGATGAGTAAAATTTTATTTTAATGTAACAAAATTTCTGAAACTAACTGGCTTTGTCCACAAAGGTTCTGAACTAAATGTACGTACTTTCCGTGTACTCAATATTCTGAATAGCTGAGCTATTTTATCATGTATAAACTGGACGATAAAACAGCTTTGATGCAACGGCATTAAAAAATTCTGAAAAGTACGGTTAAATAAAAATAGAACAGGGCCTTTTTTGAATAGAGTTAACTCATGTCCAGTTTCATTAAAAATGAATTTCTTAGACTCTTTCAGCATTGCTTGCTCCATGTTTTGTTTGAGAATTTCAAAATAATCCTACAAAAATTTTAATATTATTAAAATAATTTAATTTATAAAATATTACATTATTATTTTAAAATTATAATATAGTTAAAAAATTGTAATATTTATATAAAAAAAATTTTAAAAACTAGTTAAAAGTATTTAAATATTTTTTAAGTGTTTATTTATTAGAAAATTAAAGTAATATAAAAAAAACAATTTGTTTAAATTGTAAGTTAATTCATAATATTTTTGGTTTTTCGTGCCTGAAGATGACAGTCAAACTTTTGAAATATATCGTACGAAGAGTTTGTTATTGGGATTTTCTTTTAATTAAATCGTTGCCAAATTTATTTAATTATATAATTACAGAAAAGTTGCCTTTTAAATTAAATATTTAAATACTATTAATATCAATTGTAATTTTTTTACAATAATAATTTAATTTGTGTAGTTTACTTATAAATCATAAGTACCAACTTCTTATTGGCTGAAAATGCCGCCAATAGAAATTTAATTCAAAATTATTTCTGGATTTAAATTTCCAATGTTTTCGGCATTGATCTTTGACAAATTTTAAACAAAAACATGTTCCGTCTAATATTTTCCTATAAATGATAGAGTCTTCAAATCATAAGTCGGTAATTTGGGGAAGATTTTTAAATATCGTACTTCATTTTTGTCACAGAAGTACATTTCATGGCTTGAGTCAAATCGCTCGAGCTCGAAAGATTAGGCAACGGGTATTCTGGATAACAATATGTGGTGGAGCTTCTCTTGGGTTTCTAATAAATATTTATTATTTATTAGATAAATATCTCGAAACGCCTATTCTTACGAATGTTATTCAAAATTATCAAAGATTTATTTTCCCAGATATATCAATTTGTTTTACCAATCCAATTTATTATCCTCCTAAGGATTCAGAAGCTCATAAGCTTCTCATGGATAATTATCAAAATTATCTCTACTATAAGAAAAACATGGATCCTTTTTTCTCTAATCGAGTTAATCTCGCTGAATATCTTTTCATGACCAAAACCGACTTCTATGGTCACCATGCATGGGGTTCGATTGTCTCCTGTTCATATATGGGTCACGATTGTTCGTATAAACATTTTGAGACTCGTCATATTTATCCGTTTGGCGTTTGTCATACTTTTAATTCCACAAAAATTATGATGAAAGACATTAGGAAAATTAACTCGTTTTCTGGAATGCAAAGTGTCAAACCGTTTTTTCAGATAACAGTATACAAGGCAGTGGATATGGGAGAAAATTTTAACGTGGATCCGTTTGATGATGTAACCATTCCTGGAGGAATATTAGTAATGATTCATGATGAGCACACTTTTCCCTTTATAGGTAACAGTTATATTCTTGATGCTTACAGTCAAATAGATCTTCGAATAACCTCAAAACAGCATCTTAATGTTAATAATCGTTGCAAAATCAGCCAGGAATTTTATACTTATATGGATTTGTTCGAAAATAAAAGTACCGCCTTTTCAGCTAAAACCGAAGACTGTGTTTACATAACCATTCAAATAAATGTCATGAAAAACTGCCAATGTATATGGCAACACTTTCCCACTATTTTAGTGCCACCCTCTACTAGATATTGCTTAGATGGCACATTCTCTGTCAATCACTTAAAGGATTGTCTGAGAAAAACTCACGCTGAAATCACTGAGGAATACCTGCCAAAATGTTATCAAGACTTGTGCGACCACAAAGTGTTCGAATCAGTTATATCACAAAGCAAATTTCCAGCCGTCACCGAGCGAGGTACACATGCGTCCTGGCTAAAGATTTTGGCCGATCTTGAAAGAAATGAAATGAAATATTTTGGTCAATCAGAATTGAGAACAAAAGCTCTAAAAATGATCAACGCTTCTACAAGAATGACCTTGAATAAAG
The DNA here is from genome assembly GCA_022537955.1 of Schmidtea mediterranea. Lineage (NCBI taxonomy): Eukaryota > Metazoa > Platyhelminthes > Tricladida > Dugesiidae > Schmidtea > Schmidtea mediterranea. Next base: position 8,782,381 of record CM039682.1, on the reverse strand, counting down.
CGCATAAAATGCAACGAATTGATTTGCTGGATGAAGAGTTCGTCGATCGTAATTTTATGATGCTTCGGGTTGTACCTAATTCTTTCTTCATGGATAAAGTCGAAGAGACTATGGAATATCCAATAAGTCGTCTTTTGAGTGATGTTGGAGGCTGTGTTGGACTCTGGGTTGGAGCCAGTTTGATTACGATCTTTGAATTTCTGGATTTGATTTTTGATTTTTTCGATGTCACTGTACAATTGAAAAAGTTGCGCATGAGGGAAAAAAACTTGATAAAACAACAGTCCAATTCCACTCAATTGTCTGTGTCGGCCAAAGAATCAGATGTCTATTCTAATACACATATTTTCGATAAAATTCTGAATAAAAATAAAGAAGACTCAACTGTGACAGAGTGCAAAACGAATATTAATAGAGTTTTACAAAATTGATTTATTTTTTTCGGGAGTAGTTTTACTTTTGTTCATGGTCTCTCATGAGCGCTACCGTTAAATATAATCTTTTTTTAACAAATCACATATTAATAGTTGTATCAGTAAAATATTTAATTTTCTTTTACACTATTGATTGAAAATAAAATATTTTGTTAAATGAAAATAAATTAATAAATTTTTTTAAGTATAATCACAAATTTTATGAAATTTGGTTTGTAAAAAAAATAAAATATTAATTGTAAAGAAAATAATGTTATTTAATTTCAGTAATTTTAATTAATTAGTTATAATTAAATTAATAATAAAAGTATGTCTACTTTTTAATAGTAATTGAAATTATAAATTAAATTAAATTTTTCTATCATAATAAAGGAATACTTGAGTGGATTAGGAATTGATATTTTTTGCTCAAAATATTGAATGCATTTATGAATCCTTTTGTTTAAATATTGTAATAAAAATAGACATTTGAGTTTGAAATATTTGGAATTATAAATTATGAATACAATATATATCACATCGAGTGATAATGTAATGTTAAGCTGCATTTTTCTTTCTAGTTATGATATTTCAATTGAAAATTCTTCTCCCTCCTCGAGTTAGAATTTTTTGTATATTGCAACCAGTCATATGGTGCCATAGATAGTAAAGTGTGAGGAATATGGCTAAACACATTATATGTGAATTATTTGATGATACATGAAGATGAGTGTGTGTGTATGAATGACCTGTATCAATAGTGGTAATTTAAATATTTTTTATTTTCCTTCTAGGTTATAAAATTAGAAGCAGTATGAATGTTGTTTTAATTGTTTGGTTTATTCCGAGATATTATTAAATAAATAATTGTATTAAATATCATCGTCAACCAATTACGTATTGCACCGAAAATGTTTCCAGCCTAACCCAGATAAAAACGAACCTTTTTTAAACTTTTTTGCTATAATTTTAAGGATAGTTTATTGATTGTTTTGGCGGATAATATGTTATTAATTTTTACGTGTTTTTTTTAATATTTATTTCAATGAAAGTGGAAGTTGTGGCTAAAATGGTATATCGAAGTGTCATTCGGTTTTGAATTACAATTATATTTTGGATAGTAAAATTTAAGATGTGACATCAACGTGATGGATAAAACGAATAGGACGTTTCCCATCTTTGTCATTAGAGAACCATAAAGAAAAATTGGAGAAATAAGTGTTTAAGGATTGTCAACGAGACATTTGAAAAGATGCTCTGCCAGTATCCGAAGACTGAGTGGAACAATTATTACAAGTCCAAATTTCCATAAGGTCGTCTCACTCTTTGCTTTAAGCCTATTTACTCTATACATGTGTGCAAATCGTCGGAAACCTTATTCCTATAACCTTCCAATTTATTTCACGTTTTGAACTAGATTTTTATAGAATCTAATTGCTGTTTATGAGAAACCTTCAATTATTTTTGTGCATGAATCAAGATGCGAATTGTTTTAGAACCATATATCTTTGTAGGCTCATGTTGACCGTGTTTTAGAGCTGCAATGAAGTGATTAAAAAATAGAAAACAGTCAATGCAAAATACTGTTGCTAGTTCATTGAGGAAGTTTGCAGATTTGCTCGAAATCATCATGGACTTCTTTACTAATTTCACATTGCTCAAGTGAAGAATAAAGCGGCTAGATTTGAGGTTATTCCTCATTCAGCATTTATGAATATGAGCTGTTTTGATTATTGCTGATTTAGTGAATTAAATAATGAGGCTCAGGGGACAAAATTTTTACAAGAGACCACAGAGAACATTTTTAAAGGGTTTCTATCCTAATTTTATCATTGTGGATTTTAAATCCCACTCGTATGCTGGAAAATGTGCTGGAATTTCAAAAGGCAAGGTTTGAGAAATAGTGATGTTAAACTAATAAAAAAAAGTTGTTGTCTGTTAGGCTACAGTTTTCTAACTGAGGTAGACCAGAAACCGTTTAGGCGTTCCACATTTAATTATTTATACCACATATTTAAAGTTGTTTAATTTAATGCTTGATAGTTGTAACTTAATATTTTAAACATATTTATAAATATGCATATTCCCATTGTAAGTGATCCATTTAAACAATGAAATATACAATAAATATATAATCCAACGTCACTAGAAGCTCGAATTATTAAAGCCACGGAACTAACCGGCATCTCTTAAAAATGAAAAAAATATATTTGTTTTATCAAGCTGAAATAATCTTTAAGGAAATCTTTCAATTTTGTAGAAATTACGCAAAATTTGATGTTATCATTTCGTATGTGAATTCAGCAATAAACTAAAAGAAACCGCGCTACATATTATAATATAATATTAAAATAATCTGTAAAAAGATAAATTTGTATTTCATTCAATTTCTTGATATAAATAGCGCGCAATTTTTTTAAAAACTAAAATACAAGAAAATAAAATAGAATCAGTAAAATCATTTATTTGTTTGTTCTTTCATAATTTTATTTATCCTTTAATTGCAAATCAATGTTTGCTATATAGTACAAATATTCTAAACCGCATTCTCAATATTTATTTTAATAACACTTAAAAATGCCAGTACCGAAAATTTGTGTTAAATAGAAAAAAGCATTGATGAAATTATTTTTAGCATAAAATTTATTATTAAATTGAAATAAAAACTTTTTTTTAATTTAATATTTATTCAAATATTTAATTAAAATATGAAGTCAAGGCATGCAAGAGTAAGATAAAATAACCTACATTCATAATTATATTTAACTACCTAAATAATGAAGACAAATTACAAATTCATTAAAACTTTTCGCAAAATTTGATTGTTTTCTACAGATTTTATAATTAATCGACAACATAATATTTTTATTCAAATGTCAAAATTTATAACAAGTAAATTATTTAATGTGATTAAACAAACTACAACTGCAATATTTGAACTCTGAATTTATATGGGATGTTTTGATATTCATTTTATATTTAAAATCTCATGTTTCTTAAATATTTCCTAATTAAAACCATAGTTAAAAAGCTTTAAAATTTCAAATTTCAAAACTTAAAATTAATTTTCATTCGAAGAAATATGGAATATACAAAAACTCTTACTTTTCAATTAACGTTATATTTTCTTATTATTTATTTTCTTCCAATGTGGGGCTCATATTGTGAGCTATATTATTGAAACAAACTGATGTGCTATGAAGATTACGGGTGATTATAGTTTGCGTTGTGCTGCATGGCACAATTTAGCATTTAAGCACAGAATGAATGACTTAAGTTTATTTAGACACGTTAGTGAATACCAGAACATACATAGAAAAATTGATATATACTTATCAAATTATGTTGGTGCTAAACTGTAAATTGAAAGATTCTCACCTGTGGGGAATATTTTATTCATTGTGTAAATTTGATAATAAACCTTCACTAAATTTTTATAAAATATTTCTTCTCAAAATCATTATTTTATTATTAACGCTTGACATTAGGATTTTAATGTATTTGTCAACTTTCAAGTGAGTTGCGTCCTGTCGTAAAGAATAGCGGATAACTCCATTAGTTGTTTCTGAAGCATTCGGATGTGAGACAAGTCATTTCAATAAAAAAAATATATTTGCTAGATATCACTTTCTGTCATTCTTCTACTTGTTCAGAACTTCATTTAAAATTTAACGAAATTCATTTCAATTTAATTTATAATTAACAATTTTTAAAGTGATGTTTGTTTTATCGTTATTATATTGCAATTAATAATTAAATCAAAAATTTATTAAAAATTTATTAAGTTTTAATTAAATGATTCTGCAATATTTAATTTTTTCAAAACTAATTGAATATTAAACAGTATTGTTCAGGCCATGTGCGCTGAACTCGGACACAAGTTGGTATCATTTGGGACTCACCAATTTTTTTTCTGGCCCCCAACTATATCTGTCGAATATTTGAAATTTTATTATTATTATTATTATTATTATTATTATTATTATTATTATTATTATTATTATTATTATTATTATTATTATTATTATTATTATTATTATTATTATTATTATTATTATTATTATTATTATTATTATTATTATTATTATTATTATTATTATTATTATTATTATTATTATTATTATTATTATTATTATTATTATTATTATTATTATTATTATTATTATTATTATTATTATTATTATTATTATTATTATTATTATTATTATTATTATTATTATTATTATTATTATTATTATTATTATTATTATTATTATTTTATTATTATTATTATTATTATTATTATTATTATATTATTATTATTATTATTATTATTTATTATTATTATTATTATTATTATTATTATTATTATTATTATTATTATTATTATTATTATTATTATTATTATTATCATCCTCACCGTTTTAGTTTTAATTTTCATAAAAATATTATTGTTTATTATGAAATTTCTCCTAAATTTATTTTCATCGAAATATTTGTATCAATATAAAGTAATAAAATAAATAAAACTATATAATTATTTATTTTCTTTAAAATAAGTTAAACGAATTATTGTCAAAATAATCTATTTTTAATGTATAATTTGACAGATAAATTATATGAGTTTCATGAATAAAAATGATAAAATTATTTTTGGTAATTTATTCTTAATTTTTGTGCCAAAAATTAAGGAAAATTGGTTTTAATGAATGCATATATCGCATCATAATATTGGGATATTTGATGAAGGAAATGAACGTAATTTTGGTGATTTTGTTTTTTGGATTTGTGCAATATTTACTGAATAACATTCAAATTACATAATAAATTACATAATATTTTATTCTTATATTTAGCAGAAACGTTTCCAAAGAAAATCCATCGTTTAATTAAGCAATTTTTTAATTAAATTGCTCCTTTTCCTTTTCTTTAAATAGTGGAAATGTTCCTTGATGTAGTTATAGTTTCTCTAATAAACAATCATTTTAATTAATTTCTATTATCAATATAAATTAATTTAATATTTTAGTTGGTTTATGTTGTCCACGAACAACTATCATTTATTAAACTTCAGTGATTTATAATTATTAAAATAATTATAATCAAGTAATTAATCAAGTTTTGTTTTTAACCATCTATAATTTCGTAAATTTATCAAATGTAAAAAATAGGAATTGAAACAAATTTAATTGACATTGTAATGCTGAAAGAATTTAATCAAAAAATTCTATCATACTGAAAATGAGACTTTTTATTCATTTAAATAGAAAGAATATCATAACGAAATCTATTCCAAAATTTTAATAGAAATAAAAAAATGAATATTTTTAATAATTATATTTTGATATTAAAATAATGTTTTGTCTCAACAATTCTCTAAAAAGCTATTACTATTAATTTAAAATCAATTAATATTTTTAACCTATCAGGTCACTCAAAATTGCCAAATTAGTAATTTCGAGGTAATTAAAATAAATATTATATTTATTATTTTGTATTTGTTTATTATAAAGACTGAATAATAATTTATAACTATAAAATACTTACATGCATTTTTTTTATTAATTTTCTATTTACATTTTTATTATTTCAGTGAATCTTCACTGTTATGAAAAAAAAGATTCAAGGATTCACTGAGTGATTCTAAAATCAAGAAACATCATCGAAATTTATAATTTTATTGTTAATATTGTAAGTTATTTATTTTATTTTTATTTATATGAAATGACGAATAAAAGATTCTTTAAAACATCACCATGTCAAAAGGCAAAATGCCGTAGAATTTTGAGCCAATCATAAAATTTCGGTATTATTATATTTTAAATAAATTAATAGACATTTTTTTTCAAAAATTTATAAAATTTTTTCTTTTACTCGCATTGTTTTATTAAATCTAACATAAATTATTTATTTCCTAATTGTATGAATTAATGTTTATGAAAAACAAATAGCATTACATTCATTTAATTTAATTTCCATACTTAAGAAACTAACAAAGAATTATTATTAATCAAATTGTATTTAAATTTGATTGTAAAATAATTTTAGAAGGTTTCAATAAATTTCAAAACCGAATTTAAATTGTATTTATAAATAAAATTTTAATATCGAAAGATTTTCAAAATTTAAGTTTAAATAATTAAAAAGACATTTCAAAAAATTATAATAAATTTAAACAAACCTTTTGTATGTTAATTGTTTTTCAGAATATTTTATTTTATTCCTCTTCATTTGGAAACTTTTCTTTGTATAAAGATTATTCCAAAACATGCTTTCTATTTCATGCGACCCCCTTTCTTTAGATTCAACTTTGACTAATCGTTCTTACGAAATTTTTCAGCTGATTAATTGATATGACAAATTTTCCAATTCATTTTAAATATTGCTGAATATATATATTGTTTAGGCCAATTAAAAAATGAAATAAAATTTATTGTAAAAATTATGTTTGTGAAATTTTTATTAATTTGTAGTTGTTTTGCTGGGTCATTTTATTTAGTTTTTTTGGAATTTAGTTTTTTTGATTGTATAAATAATATTTATAATAATTTTGAATTTTTTTTGTTCTTCAATATTATTAATGAATTACTTGTCAACGCAAGATTGTGAATTTGTCAAAATCAGGATTTATAATGAAGGTAACGGAATTAATGACTATCTATTAAAAATAATATTTGGAAATATTGGCCAATGTATTAGTCGTCATATTATAAAGGATATTCGTTGTCAAACAAACCCATTTGCCTTTATCAAATGTACTTGCCAACCTTCCGCGAGTTTATCTTCATTGACAATGGATGAAATTTATATGTGGAAAGATCAAATTAGAGTTAACTCTGCGAGTGGATCTAGTGCCATACCAAGACCTGCAGCTGTGACATCTGTTAAAATTGACTATAGTGATTCAGTACAAACAATTGTTGGTGACATTGGCTTTGATGTAGATCAGGGCTTCTTAAACCATGGGTCGCGACCCCATTTGGGGTCGCGAGAGATAAAAATACAATTTAACAGAAAATGTTTTTTAACTTGTAAAATTATTGTTATAAAGATAAAATAACCATTATCGTAGATAAATATATCATAAAATCTTCTAGTTCGGAAAGATTGTTTGTACCTGCATTTGTATTAAGAGTATTGTAATAACTTGAATAACATTTACTATGAATTAGAATTAGAAGATGTTATAGGAATTTTTTAAAAATATAAATTTATTTTTCTTTTATATTTTTATGGGGTCGTCAAGAAACTCGCAATAATAAATAGGGTCGTGAATTACAAAAGTTTAAGAAGCTCTGATGTAGATGAACCGATACTGAAAGAAGGATTTAGTCAATTTGAGCCATTGGTCGATGCGAATGTTGTTAGAATTCCTGATGATCAATCCAGATGACTTGCATTCGTCAACTAATAGAGGAAATATATATATATATATATATATATATATATATATATATATATATATATATATATATGATTATAAAATATACTGTGCACTTACAATTTTTAAATTTAAATTAAATCGACATTGCACTACTTCATAAGTCCTTCTGTCCCTGAAAGGATTTAATAAACCTTATAGAATTTTAGGAAATAGTTTAAAGTTAATTGCGCATTAAATTATTCATTATTGTCAATTTAATTTCCAAAAAATAATTTGAAAATTCAGAAATATTATTTTATTACAATTATTTGTATTGTAATTTATTGTTTTAATATTTTTCATTTTTCCGATTAAAAATTTGAGTCGCATTAAAATTTAGAAAAGGTTGACAAGGTAAATAAAATATTCATCACTATAAACACAAAATCTCAATTGTTTACAAATTATTTACAAATTTATTAGAAAAACATTCAAATAAAAATTAAATTTAAAAAAAATATTTAATATTTTACAGCAAAATTGGGAGTTTTTTTAAAAACCAGAGTGTATTTAAATAATAGAATTACTGATACATTAAAATATCACTAGGAATTACACCAATAAAATGTTTAATATCTTTGAATTGGCAAAAGTTGACATTTTCAATAATGTAAAGATTATTTTGCGTTATTAAATTGCTTGTTAATTCACGGAAATAACAAATATATTCGTATGGCTTTAAAAACGACTTCCTCATTAAAGATGATACACATGATTTTTGAAATTGTGGTTTAACCACTTTGGTTCCAATTTATTTGAACTTTTTTTGTTATATGGAATGTATTTTATTTTGCTGTAATTTGTTAAACGAGCATCAGTCCTGTTACAGAAGAACACAAGTTGTGCTGCACAACGCATGTGTATGCATGTTACTGCAAGAAAAACACCACACATAACATGTTAAGTTACAGATGACGATTCAGACTCATCATCTGTAACTTTGGTTATACATATCGATGACATGTCTCACCCAAATGGTTTGTACAAGAAATGATATTATGAATTTTATCTCTCTCTTCTGACAATTTTCATCGCTTGAATCTAAGAATTCTCTCCTGGCAACTAGAATTGAAATAGGAAGAAGCCAGAATCAAGTTGATCAACTCGGCATAAAATATCAATATTTTCTAAATAAAGCGAAGAACAAAAATTTAAGTTACTAACAGAGAATACAAGTAAACAATTACGTATATAATTTTGGACTTACTCACCGTATGTTTTGTTTATTTTATATTTTAACCCTTTCTTCACATTTAGATAATTTTGATAAAATATTATATCAATCACTTTCGTAGAAGAATTTGATTCATTCAAAAGAGATTCAAATTTACAGTGTTCTTTAGATATATCAAAAAAATTCAAAAGGTCAAGATTAAACATTATATCCAGTTTGTAAATTACATGAGTTACTTAACTGATTGTTAATTAGAAATTTAACATTGTTTAAGGGATTTTGCAATAAAAGATAACTCTTTATTTATATTTCTATTTATTTGATGACTCTTTCAATATAAGTAATTTAAAAAAATACGGGGAAACTTTTATATAAATCTTGTCGTTTCTTTTTAGTCAAACCTCTAACATATTTATCAGAATTAAATTGAATATTATTTCTAGAAATAAAATTTTAGTTTTTATTAACAAAAACAGCTCTATTATCGTCAACAACTATTCTTAAATTATCAAGATTAGTAGAGTAATGATTCTTAGGAAAAGGATTACTTGGAAAAGAAATCTTACTAGAAGTAGGTAAAGAAAGAGATTCTAATTTCAATTCAACGTCGCTTAATGAAGGATTTTTGGGAATAGAAGAATCCTATATGATAAAATAATTTAAGTTAAACTGACAAGATTTATAAGCAACCTTTGCAGAATTGTAAAAAGGATATACATCAACAGAATATAGATTATTTGCATTCTTACTTTGTAAAGTATTTTTATTAGTAGAGTAATTACTTACAAGTTTATTATAGTTTCCTGTTTTTAAATTATTTAAAATATCATTACCATAAGAAATATTGCTATTAAAATCAGAAACATTTAATTTAAAAAATATAAAATCTAATTTGTAATTCGTCTGATTGATGTATTCTTCATGTCCATCATTTTCGCCGAAAGTGTCAACATATTATCCGGCATATTTGAATTAGAAATATATTTATTGAAATAAAACTGATGTCAATAAATTGATGTCAAATGCCACGAATCAATGATAAAGTCAAAATGAATATTAGAAAAGTCAAATATATTAATTGTATATCTTGAACGATTTTACCAATATCAATGTTTTGCAACCATTGAGTTAGAAGTGCTCACAAAATTTCGGTTATTTTACATTATTTGTGCCAAGTAGTCAGAAGCACGTGAATAATTGAACTCAATTCTTGATAAAATACATTGAATAAATTTTGATTAGTAAAAACATTATAAAACATTATTAAAATTTAAATTTAAAATTTGTGAAATATTGTAATAATTTAATCCAAAAAAAGATTCAAATTTTTTTAAAATTATTAAACTTCTTGCCAACTGATTCTAAATCTTACATTCGTTGGATCTGGCTTATCTCAAATTACGTGTAATTAATTCGGAAACATTTCAATAAATATCACCGCAGAAAATCACAAAAAGTATTTAAAGAGTGCCACAGAATTTTAAAATATTTCTTACCGAAGTAAAATATTTGAAATAAATTTGTTCATAATATAAAATAATATATAACGAAAATATTTAAATATTTATTATTTTTTAGAAATAGGTTATTTATATCAGAATAAATAATAATTATAAATTATATAAAATTTAATAATATAATTTTCAATAAAATGTTATTAAAATGTTACTTTTTTTTAAAATTCTTTTTGTTTACTTTTTACTAGTTTTCCTTTAACATTTCAACTGTATATAAATGTTAAAATTTCTTTTCTAACACAGACATTAATTTATAATGGAAATGAAGGAAAGTGAAATTTTATTGTTAAAATATTTGAATTTTATTATTTTGCTAACAAATCCTTTTTTCACAACCTTTTTATCCATATAATATACATTTGAAAACTAATACAAAATGCAAATGAAATTTATTGCTAATATTTATGAACAGTTTTCAAAACTGTTTATTGCATAAAATAGTTGAAGATTGCAGATAAATAAAAGTTACATAAAAGTGGAATTGTTAGAAAAAACAGGTCTTGTTAAGGTTTTAGGGAAATCCAAAAAATCCAGAGTGATATCACATTTCTAGGTAAAGTCTTTCAGAATCTAATTGTTATGTGAATTGTTTATTTTTAATTTCTTTAAAAATAGACAAAACGTGCATTGTATAAACAGTTTCTTCGTGCAAATTATATTTTTTGATCATTTAGGTAAATCGAGTTTTTTCTAATTATTTTTCTATATATTAAAAAATAATATGTTTTTTTGAGGTTTACGAATAAATTGAAGTATTTAATAGTTATTTTTATAAAAATGCGTAAGACACAGAAATTCAGTTGTAACTATATTATTATTATTATTATTATTATTATTATTATTATTATTATTATTATTATTATTATTATTATTATTATTATTATTATTATTATTATTATTATTATTATTATTATTATTATTATTATTATTATTATTATTATTATTATTATTATTATTATTATTATTATTATTTTTATTATTATTATTATTATTATTATTATTATTATTATTATTATTATTATAAAAAGGTAAAAATACGCATTAATTAATACAAACTGTCTTGAGATACGCATTATTTAAAGGTTTTTTAAAGTGTAAAGTAAAGACTCCAAATATTTAGAAAAGAACATCTTTTTTAGACCTTTCAGTTATCGTGTTTAATAAAAGAGAAAACAATTACTAATTGGGTATTTATTTAATTCTATTTCAGAGAAACAATTTTGGCACTCTGTCTTTGAGATTTAATTAATTATTTATCATTTGAGAACTGAGAAAAATCTGCGGCTCGTCGGACAAATAAATGAGGCGGCTTCTCTTTGTAAATTCACAAAACATGACAATTATCCTGTCGAACTTCAGGAGTTTTACTCTGTTTATTTTTAACCTTTCGTTCAGACAGTTGCTAAACTTAATTAGATTAACTTTTAATTAATTTTATTCGTTACTATTTGCAAATGATTAGAAAAAATTTATTGGAACTTTTGAGACTCTAATGGAACAAAAATAAATTAATGAAATATAAGCACCACAGAGGTCCCCACCAGGTTGCCTTAGACATATGAAAGGAATGCCACAAACTATGTGGAATACGCACATAAAATTTTCCAATTTCCCAAAATAATCTGGAATTTCTAAAAAACAATTTCACAGATTATTAATTCGGCTTAGTTTCTCAAATATCACTACCCTATTTTATTTTTAGGCTAAATGTGAATATAACTATTTATTCCCTAAAATAAAATACACTGTTTTCAATATATGTCACTTCCAAAAATTAATAATTTCGTACACCAAGCTGCGCTCAAATAAATTTTCTATAATATAAAATAAAAATCAATAATCTTATAACATATATATACACCAACTCAGCTTGATGTCGTTCTTTGAACGTGCAGTGAGATAAACCATACACAATAGAAAATTAAAAATTGGTAGAAAAATTAAATAATGCATACAAACACAACACCTAATAAAAATGCATCCAAACCTTCAACATACAGTGACTAATGTTTGCTGTCTTGATAGTTGTGCCGTGAGGTTCTGAATTTTATCCTTTCTCAGCTGGTAATTAAGCTTGTCAAATTTTTCTGCATGCTGAGTCTGGTAATGCCGCTTTACATTAAATTCTTTTCTAACAGCAACAGTTTGTTTACAGATTAAGAAAATTAACATATTCTTACAGTCAACACTGTCTACTTTCCTCTTTTTAGTTGAGTTCATTCTTAGTGGTTGTAAATTTTATTAAATTAATATTGAATACTTGATAACAATAGTAAAATTTAATTTTTAATCAAGAGTGAACAAGATTTTAAAATAAAGCCAATACTTCATACAAAAATAATCAGACATTGATTGGCTGCTTACATACAGTTACAGAAAACCTACATCACCTTGTGGGTCATATTAGTCACTAATCGTAAGAGTGTAGTTAAACATAATGGGTTATATTCTGCCCACATTAAACATTATAGAACTCAGATGTGATTTTGATGGTCTAAACGAAGATGTTGCTAAACGAAGGGCCTGTTTACTGGTTATTCATTCTAGCTGCCAAAGGGCCGGATAAAAACAGTTGTCGGGCCGTAAGTTGAGCATGAGACTAATCCCTATAATATCTTAATTATAGACATTTAAAAGACATTTTTAAAGAAAAAACATGCCGAAAAATCTTTTAATTTAAATTGTTAGGATTTTGCTTCGAATATTCGTTTAAACGAGGATATATCTTCGTAAGATTTATTTTAAAAATAAAAATAATTTAATATTTCATAAGTCTTTACACATTGCAACAGTATATGATGTCATTCGTGTCAATGTTATTAAAAAATTTATCTCTTGAAGGACAAAACGAAGTTTTTATTCCTGACACCAAACTTTTTCATCGTTGTGCCAGCAAACATGTAACATCTTTAGAAAAACCAAGTCTGTTTACAAACCGATTTAATTGTGTTTAGTTAATACATTTAGGCTTTTCATTATGTTCCCAAACACCAAATTGTGTCCACTTATATTATTCAAATAGTGGATGGAGATGACGGCTACTAAATCATCTGTTAAATTTATGTTATAATATATTAAATTATAATATAAATAAAATAAGTAACACAACGCAAGTTTAGGAATACTTTAAAAACTAAAAATTGTTTTCAAAATAAAGAGCTGGCGCGTTGCTAACCCAATTCTAGTAGAACATTTACAACAATAAAATAGACAATACAACTGACAACAAGAGAATAGAAAACTGTATTGCAACTGTGATTTGAATTCAATAAAACAAATTCCTGACAAACTATTTTCAATTGACAACATTTCCCTAATGAACTCCTGGCAACCAACAGACGTGGTTAACCGGCGTTTTCTATTTCTTGAACCCTTGACCTCCTAAATTGGCCCTTCAATTATTTTCAATCTAAATTACTGAACGGCATTTCAATCAAAATAAAACTAAATTTTTAAAGAAAGATTTAATTCTCTAACGGACTCTTGAAAATCTAACAACATAATTGTGATGCAAAACAATGGAATTGTAGACAACAATAGAAATAAGCTGATGTGTGTGATGGAAATGGCATTGTTAATATTATGAAACAATTTCCCACAAAAATGTCCTTTATCTGAAAGAAATGTAAACAATTTAGAGATTTTTTATGTTTGAAGTTTTTTTCCACATTTCTATGTAAAGTCAACAACAATCTCCGAAATCTATTTTTAACATTGTAATAATTTACAGTTACTCAAGTTTTGATCCTAAAAAGAGCTGGGGCAAAATAACAACATTGAAAATGGAAATTTTAAAAAAGTAAAATTATAAATAATATTTATCTTCATTCATGCAAATTTCGAGAAATAAAATTTAATATAAAATGAATTTATTTCGCTAATTAATATTTAATATTAATTATATAAGTAATGTTATCAAATAAAAATGTTTAAATTAAAATTATTATTTAAATAAGTAAATATTATTATTCTTATTAACAGTTTTATTTAGTTAATTTGTTTCAATCGGTTTGTTTAAATAATTGAAAACAAGCAGCTTTTGAAAAATTGTAATTTAAATATTAATTTATAAGTGACATAATGTTTTCTACAAAATTTGACTATGAATCAGATTTATTTAAGGTATTCACGAATCACTTGAAAAAAAGAAATCAGAGATGAAAATCAAAAAAACTCCTTATAATATTAATTTTAAAGATTTTTTTCATTGTATATCAGCTACAATGTAAACTTTAATATTTGTTTAATCTAAATATGACATCATCTTGGAAAGTATTTAATTTAGGAATAATGAATAATTATTTATTAAATTATAAAAAATGTAATTTCATTATTACAAAATAAAAATGAGAAGGAAAAAACACAAAAGCGCACTCGATTTTTATAAATGTTTTCTGAAATTAAAATTAAATTATCTAAAAATAAAGATTATTCCTAAATCAAAGCATCATAAATAATAAATTAATTTGTAAACCATAAAGAAATGTCAGTATTATGTATAAAATGAAATGTGCTCCTCAATAATGATGAATTCTCGTGGGGATTCGGATACAGCATTTTATATAACATTCAAAATCTTCACGAAATGTATATTAACATATTTTGTAAATTTAATGTTCATTAATTTTTCAAACTATTTACTAAATATTATGTTTGGTTTATTTAATTCAAGTCGGTTTGTTTGCTGACTCCTCGTGCACTCACTTTGAAAATAAAACTAACAACACAAACCTCAAGTTTGTATTTGTATTTACCACAATAAGCCCAGTTGTCTATACAATATTTCAGCACGTTAAACTGAGTTGGCTATTATTAGGTTTTACTTGCTTCCACACTCACTTTTACAATTATAAATTTGGATATGCTTTTTCCTTGCTTCAACTCATTGGTAACTTTCAAATTTCTCTCCTTGTTTTTATTATACTTGTAGTCAACAATCTAATCCCACTAAATAATTATTTTTTTCTGTTACCCTAATTTTATGAGTGAATTGGACCAATTATTTCCTCGAGTTTTCCGCTTGGCTTGAACTCTCTACATGTCTTGAGTTTTCCATATGGCTCGGTCTTTCTACGTAATAATAAATTATTTATCAATTTTTAAATAATTTTTATTTATGAATATCTTATTCATCTCTTCATTTGCTTTAACTGTTTCCCCTTTTGTAATTCAAGTTTTAATTAGTATTTTGCATTTATTTATTAGTTGTAAATATTCCATTTTTTACCATTTTTATCGATATAATTTCCATTCTGCGTGCTTTGCTAAAAATATGTTGTTATCTTTAAGAATATTATTGATCTCTTATTAACAACCACTAACATGTATAAAAAAATTTTAAAAATCAATAAAACAAGATATTGTATTTTTTATAGCACTTAAAAAGTAATTCACTTTTCTCAAGGAATAAATTCAAATTATCTAATAATATTGATTTCCACAAAAAACTTTTAACTTTTTCAAAAGTGATTTTTTTTTATTTTAAATTGGAAATAAAATTGTTTAATTCTCTTTTTTAAATAATAAATTATCAGAATAAAATACATTTGAAATGAATGACTATTGGTGAAACGGAAAATTGATAATTTTATATAATTAATTAATTAATTAAAATTTTAAAATAATAAAAATTTTCCTAAATAGGAAATTTTGGTTTTTGACATAAACTCCCAAAAATCAATATTTAAGTGAAATTTACTTTGCATCAAATTTCTGTGAAATTGATTGATAAATATTTCGAGTTACACTTATCTTTTTTTCTGAAATCTATTTTATTATAATAATAATAATAATAATAATAATAATAATAATAATAATAATAATAATAATAATAATAATAATAATAATAATAATAATAATAATAATAATAATAATAATAATAATAATAATAATAATAATAATAATAATAATAATAATAATAATAATAATAACAATAATAATAATAACAATAATAATAATAACACCTATTTTGTAATGCGAAAGGTTTTAAAATAATATGATATGAAAAATAATGGAGGTGTATAATAATTTCAAATTATGTAACTTGATATATATTACACAATTATTAATAAACAATTGATTGATTCTTTAAAACAAATAAATTAAAATAAAATAAAATTTGAATATCTTTTACATATTCAATTGAGTATTTTATTGCGTGTTATAAAAACAAAAGTAATACACGTATTTAATTGCCTATAATTTTTTATAGAAAAAAAATATATTATTTTGTAAAAAATATCATATTTAGACAAAATATTTGCATCAGTATTTAGTGCTCATAATAATTATTAGACAGATTAGTAAAAACGTACATAAAATATAATAATTTAAATATTTTTCTTTTAATCGTCTTTAAATTTTCGTTTTATTTTCCGTGTCTTATGTGAGAACTGAATGTTTTATTTTTTTTATTTTCTGTAATATGCAAAAATGTTTGTTAATTTTAATAAATTAAACTAATTAAAAAGTATAAGTAAGGTGGTTTTATTGTGACTTATATTAATCATATTTACACATATATATTATTAATTATTATATGTGCTTTAACTAAATGTCCATTTGATGCACAAATTATCAATTAAACTTGATATATAATTAATTTAGCAATAACAGTAATATAAAAAGGTTATTTTTTGGTAGCAGTGCGTATTATATGTTAAATAAGTAATAAATGAATGGCTTTTTTTGCAAGTTTTATTATGCGAGAATTTCCGATTATGAAATAATCAAATTCAATTTACCTCAGAAATTAGCTGGACAATGTTCAGTGTGTATTTCTGTTTTCTTAGAAATTATGATCTCTATCTTTTCATTGGACAAAAATTAGATTTAAATAATATTTAAAATTCAAAATTTAAAATTAAACCACAATATTTTAAAATACAATTTTAATTTAGTAGTGTTTTATTGTTTTGATTTCAAAATTAATTTAAAATTATTTTTGGATTATTTTAACTTTTAGAAGTTTTTAAAATAAATCAAGCAATTTATCAATGAAATTTTTAAATATAGTACATTATTCTTATATTCCTTATCATAAAATAATTTATTTCAACGAAGTAAACAAACAATAAATTTGGTAACTTCTTTGGATTCTTTTTTTGAACTTGATTGTTGCTTTATAATGAGAATTGTCTCTGGTCAATTTTGCAAAGTTGTCATTTTTTCGTAAATTAAAAAATTAAATTAAAATTGAGATTTTAGAAATTTGTTAACCAAATTTTATTAATTTTGGTTTTATCAAGAATTTAAAGAATTGTTGAAAAATTGCAATCTAAGGATGACATTCGAATTACTGACATTATGACTAATGATCAAGGAAACCGCACAACACCCGATTATGTTGCATTTACAGATACAGAACGATTGATTGGGTATACCGATAAACCCAACGATACGATAAAATACAATCAACGTGACAGAAATTATTCAGTTTCTTTGATTCGAAAATTTCTTTGATCGTTTTCACTATGATTTTATTGATATTTTGAATTGAAGGTCTTTCAGTAGGGTCAGTGTTTTCTTTAATTCTTTGACATAATTCCTGAATGTGTTTCAATATATATTTCTTTGCACACATTGTACGTGAGGCAGTTGATAACGAGTTTGTAGAAGCATTTAGCATTTGATAGAGGGAAGACTAAAAGTTTCTAATTGCTTATTCTTAGTTGGGATAGGAACGGAACATAAATATAAAATTTAAAACATAAAATGAACCAAATAAAGAATAATTTCTCCAATAAATCAATTTCTAGGAAACTTTAGTCGATCAAATTATTAGAATTTATCATAAATCAATTTCGGAAAATAAATTATGTAAAATTTGTATTTAATCAATATTGGAAAAGAAAAAAAAATATTTTTTCATTTGATTTCTCAAAGAATTTACTTGAAATAATTTCAAAATAAAATTTCTTTTATAAAATAATTGCACTTATTATTAATTTCAATCAAACTTATGAATATAATTATACAGAAATGCAGACATTTTTCAACTTGATTCATTATTTCTCTTGACATTTTGATTTTTTGCATTTTCTTTCTTATTTCTTTAAAAAATATGAAATTCCCCACTGACCAAAATGGCTGGCTTTGGCTACCTCTAAAACATGCGGTATATTTCCATCACTATTTCTATCGTCGATTTCTATATATAATTATATATAATTATAAAATAATAAAATAATAGTAATATTACTTATAAATATCTCAAATAATTTAATTACAGTTGCGATTGCATAAATAAAATAGTTAAAAATAAAATTAGAAAATAATAAAAAATTTAAATGCAAAGAATTTTGTGCTGTCACTAGTGCTAGGGAGCTCCCTATATGAGATCGTATAAAAATAAGGAAGTCCACGTCAATCTATGGAATGTAAAAATTATAATAATACCGAACTGCAAAAAGAAAGATATATTTTTAAGCCATTTGTTTCCATCTTTCATAAATTTTCCTTCATTAACTTTTGCTGTTTTCTAATTTAAAAGTAAAATATAAAATATGTAACCAAAAAAAGATTTAGAAGTTGTCTAGAATATTGATAGGAACAATTATTTAAATGCCAGGAATAAAACGAAAAAACAGTTATAAAGTCGTAAAGGGCGAACCAAAATTAATAAAATTATATTTGATCCGCCAATTACTTTTATTTCAGCCAACTCAACATCAAACTGAATATTTTTAATAAAATATTAATAGCATAGATGTCTGCTGGTAGCGTTTTTAGGACTTATTATTAATAAATTATTTATAAATTTAGCGTCCATCAAACTATTTGAAATTCATTTCTTATAAATAATAATAATAATAATAATAATAATAATAATAATAATAATAATAATAATAATAATAATAATAATAATAATAATAATAATAATAATAGTAATAATAATAATAATAATAATAGTAATAGTAATAATAATAATAATAATAATAATAATAATAATAATAATAATAATAATAATAATAATAAGAACAATAATAATAATAATAATAATAATAATAATAATAATAATAGTAATAATAATAATAATAATAATAATAGTAATAGTAATAATAATAATAATAATAATAATAATAATATTAATAGTAATAATAACAATAATAATAGTAATAGTAATAATAATAATAATAGTAATAATAATAATAATAATAATAATAGTAATAGTAATAATAATAATAATAGTAATAGTAATAATAATAATAATAATAATAATAATAATAATAATAGTAATAGTAATAATAATAAGAAGAAGAAGAAGAAGAAATATATATTAATAATAATAATAATAATAATAATAATAATAATAATAATAGTAATAGTAATAGTAATAATAATAATAATAATAATAATAATAATAATAATAATAATAATAATAATAATAATAATAATAATATAAATTATAAGAACTTATATCAGTAATATTTCACAAATAATTTATGTGGTTGACGTATCGAAACATTATTTAATTAAATATTTCTGCTTGATGTGTTTATGAAATAAAGATAATTTAATTACGAAATGGATTTAATAAAACGGTTATGAATATCATAAATATTTCTTTGGTTATTTCTGATAATAAATATATTAAATTGTCTGAATGTGCCTGAATATTTCACGGAAATTTCTAGGAAAATGATTTATAATAATTTCATTTCAATAATTAAATTCTAATTTTTCAATAATAAATTTGATTTTTATAAGGTATCAGTGCAATTCATAATGATCACTTTGTGATGCTCAGCACTTGTTACTGTGCTTTTTGTTTCAATAAACGTTTGTTTGGCTCTGAAATTATCAAATAGCTTTTGAAATATCGCTCTGTTTCCAAGAAAATTTTCTGAAATTCACTTTATTAAAATTTATTGTAAATATTAGTAAAATAAAAGGCCGCGAGAAAACAGATCAAACCACGAAATTATTTTTTATTTTTTATCAGATTGAATAAAAAAGATCTTGAATTTAAGCAACGATAACTACGTAGCCTTGGATCTCATCACTCGGGTCTTTATTATGCAAAGATCATTTTCTGCATCTTTGACTTTATAAATAAACTAAGCCACTATTTTATTAAAATATTAATTCCAATAATATCTTTTATTTTATTTTATTTTATTTATATCAGCAATGTTAAATGTATTAAAACTTGAAATTGCATTTTTTTTAATTTTTTAAGATTGTTTTACTAACAAAATTAATTATCCTAAAAAAATTGCAGATATTAAACAAAAAGAATATTTTGTATTAGAACTTTTTAAATCAAATTTCATACAGTCTAGAACGAATTCACTTTATTTATTAATTTTCTTTTAAAGGTGTATTGATATTTTTATATTATACATTTAATATAAAAATATCATTACACTTTTCAAAGATATCTATTTTAATTAATAATGATTTATTAAGATATCTTTCTTGTAAACGTTTTACAAATTTCCCTATTTAAATAATTAAATAAAATTAGCAGTGATTTAATTACAAGAAAGCACCATTTAAACACATTTTTAATTAATTTTTAATTAGAATAATTTTTATTCTTTTTAACATTTTATGATTTTCTTAGGTTAATTTAAACAAACAATCTGTATAACGATATCCTAATACTATTCAACCGGACTTTTAAGTTTATTAATAAACATATTTTACACGAATTAAAAACGATCTTATAATGTAAATTTTCCAACTTCTTATTTATCTTCCTTATTTATGCAAATCTTTCAAAGTGCGGCAATACCAACACAAATTTAGGCTCAATAATACTTATAAGACCTGCTGATGTTATTTACATCACAATTCGATTTACACTCACTAATCAAATTACACTGAAACATTTTCAAAAATGAATCCTTGGTATTTTAAATCAATTTGTAAACAGTCACTTTTATCATCAATATTAAAAATGATTTTGAAGGGTTGTTTTAATAAGACAGGGTAATATATAAGATGTACTATTTGCTTTGAAATATTTTCTTTTGATAAAATTACAAAAATTTCAAATATAATTTATTAAAAATGCATTTTGATTGATTTATATTATTTTTCTTATATTATTTTTCGTAATACTAAAATATTAGACTAATTTTTAAAAAATATTTTAAATTCCAAATTTCAATTTGGTTATATTATTATTCTGAGCGACTTCATTTTGCTGGCTGGTGAATGTAGAAAATAAAGTAGAATATTAATAAGATATTTTTACTAAATTAATAAATTTGTATAACTTCTTTTTATAATCTACATTGTAGATTATACAATTTACATTATTTTTTCAACATTTACCTGATGACATGAAAAATGTCGAAATATATCTTGAACGGTATTTCTAGTAATTAAATTATTTATCAGTATTATATTTTATTTATAAAACTTTTACGTTAAATATTAATTATTCGTCATTATTATAATTGTTTGAATTGAATTTTCATGATAAAATTATTTTGTAATCAAATTAATATTGCTCATTATAATTCTTTTATATTTCAAAATTTATAAACTCAGTCAAAATTCATTAATATTGGGTTTGATAATTAATTTCAGATTGTGAATATTCAAAATAATGTTAGAAAAAAATAAAATTTGATTTGATTTGAACCAAAGTATCTTAATATTTTACTGACAAATTGTAAGTAGGACATTAAGTTAAATTTCTTTTTTTGTTTTTGAAAATATTTTAGTTGATATTTTATATAATGTAGATAATATATATAAAATTTTGAAAACATTTCTAAAAGTTAAATATTTGCGATCTTTTTCATGTAATTTTTTAAAATATGTTAACAAATATGATAATTCGTAAAAAACCTTTGATAAATGAAAATTTAATAAAAAATGAAACTGAAAGCAATAGTTTTATGCTATACAATGTATAGCATACATATAATGTATAGTATACATATGCATTATTAGATATTAGGGTTTTCGGTTGAGTTTGGATTTTCTACCAAACTAGTTCTAAGAAATCACATCTCTAAACCTCTAACTTCAGATCCAATTTCTAATGAATCAGTTGTCATTTTCTGATTCTTTTCTCCCAATGAATTTCATTAGTGTCAGTTGCAGTTCCTTTCACCCTGACAACTGAGGAAAAGGTTTCAATTAAGTCCTGTCACTAATTTCCGAATGAAAGCACTTAAAACATTGATAAATATAATTAAACATATTGTGGAAAATTCTTAGCAAATTTTTATTACCGATTTATTTTTGACTACCATTTGAAATTTATAAACATATAACACGAATTTGAATGAATTTTTGAGACATATGTGGTCATAATGATTAAGGTTGTCATATAGTGGTTATAGTGGCCTTTTGTGGCTGGACCATGTTAAGGTAATCTCTATGGAAACCCTATTTCATTCTCTCATAGTGAAATTACCCCCGAACTCACATCCCTAGCCTCAATTATAAATTTGGAAATTCCTGTATTAGGATCTAATTATATATCTTCAAACAGATATACATGTAGTTTTAAGGTTGTCATAGGCGTTTCTTTGACATAGGTGTTCCCCTCATTTTTTGAGATATCATTTGTCCTACTAGTTTTGCAATCAACGAACAAAATATAAACAAAAGAAATAAACAAAATGTCAGTAAAACAAACTAAAGTAAAAAAATAATTGATAAATTGAAACTGCTAAGGAAAGATAAAAACTATAACTGACTCACAGTAACGAAATAAAAGACATAAAGTTATGAAAAGTGAATTAATATTTGCAAGAAGAATACGTTGAGAAAGAATTGGACTATGGGACTGATATAATCGTAACAGTTGGCGTAACAGTTGGACGATAAAAGTTATGATAAGCGATGATTCGGAGGGTAAATTGAGAAGAAATTTAAGCTAAGAGGAAAATCAAAAAATACAATTTTGAATAGAATTTTCTTGATTTTATTAATTATAGGGAAAAAAACTAAGTCAAGGCTTAAAGGAGCAATTAATCTGTATGATTGAAAATTAAAACAAATTACTAGTTGAACACTAGTTGATAATATTTAATATTGCTAGTTTCTTGGATTGTTTTACAGGTTCAAAGTATTTGAGAGGTTATTGTCACAATATATAGAATTCAATTTGGTTATGATGTATCAAGTGCTTCACTAGGTCATATGCCACATCATCAACCATGGTTCTGGGTGCTGGAGCTCAATTAGCTCATTCTTTTGTGTAGATATAGTTGATGAGCTACTGATCCCTGAATATATGTGGCTCCAAATATATTGAACAGCAAGTAGTAGTACTACTATTAGTACTACTTAGTAGTACATTGAAACCTATTTGACACTGAAAGTGTATACTGAAAGGATCAAAATGTGATGAAAATTCGTTGGTGCATGTTAGTGTATATTCTTTGAGTTTTCTAATGCCAAATTTTAAATAATTAATAAATTCGACAAAAATCTCAATTAACTAAATGCACTGGTAATTAATTAATATATGCACTATTGGCGTAAGCCATGTAATATATAACTTGATGATAGAACTGCCAATTAGCAAAGATCACATGAAATGCTATGCACGCAATATTGGCATTTCGGACAGAGAGTAACCAACACTCAAATCACCTTATCCAAATCCAAGTCACCAGAAAGACTTTATGAAAAATTCTTTAATAAACTGTCCACATATTATTATTTCAAGTAAATTCATCATAATTTTGGCTTTAACGTTTATCCTAGAAAATTAATTTTAGTGACTACTCATCAAAATCAATGAAAAGTAATATGTTTAATGTTAAATCAAATAATTTATATGTAAGTTAAGAAATAAATTGAAATATAGAGATATTTTATTATTTATTTTAATTGAGTTGGTGAAGTTTTGGTTTCCTGGAAATAAATAATTCGATTTATGGAAAGGCAAAAATCCATGAGATGTGAATTTATTTTTCAATTATCTATTTGTATGTCAAATGAAATTCAAATAAACTTGAAATGTAAATTCGACAAAAAAGAAAAACAATTTTAACTTTATCAAATCGTTAACATTGAAATTCAGAAATAATTATAATGTTTTTTTTAATTTATTATATTAATTATTTTGGAAAGGATATTATTTTTTTAAAAACATTTTCTTTAAATATTTATTTTAGTATATATTTTATAATTAAATTTTTTATTTTTTTTATGTTATAAATATTTGGAATAATGTTATGATTTGCCCTCGGAAACATTTGAGTTGTCCTTGTAACAGTGCTTGGAAGAGATAAAGAGTTATTGATAGGAAAGAAAAGTATTGAAGAAATAGAAATTAAAAAAGAAGAATTTAAATTTATGGAAATTAATTAAATCATTTTAGAAATTAAACATGAAATTTTCAATATTTCAAAAAAAATATTTGATATTTAAATTTTAATAATTTTTTAATAAATCATTATAGCTTATAAGTTATTAATGTGAATGACTGAGTTTTATCCCATTGCACTTATTTATATTTTATATTTTAAAGTAGGTTTTCGACTTGGGATTCGACTTGAATTAAAATACAAATGGTAGTTTGGAATTAATAATATAGTATTTTAAAATATATAATTAACCACAGGGATGAATTATATATAGAAAACATGTAGATTTTCAAACTAATAATTTAGAAATGAAATATATTATATATTTTTGAAATAAATATAATTGTAACACATACTCACAAATCATTCACCACATATACACAGATGCATTCCAGCTGTTCTAAAACAGATTTTACCGGTGACTTGACTGGACTTAGCAATTTCTATTTCTATTAAATATTTGGTAAATGATTTTGACGTATTATATTTTTGATTTAAATATAATATAATATGTATTTTTTTGCTCGGAATTGTAATATGTGAATTGAATGTTCAAAATATTTGTATCATATTATAAAAATCTGGTTATGTATTGTTTTAATCTATTTAAAAAGTTAATAATTTTGTAAATTTTGTTTATATGTACACCAATTATATTTTCATTTATTTATTTTTAAACCATTTAATTAAATTCATTTTTTAACTTTGTGAAATTAATAAAATTTGTAATTATATATAATAATTTATTGAATAAGAATTTTAGGATTTTTATTTTGAATTATTCTAATGAAGGTAGTTTTATTAAAATTAATATAATTTTGTGAACATCTCTTCTTACATGGAATTTATAGGATATTGCCCATTTTATGGAATTTCTAAACAACTAAACCTGCAAAAGTTTCATTTTTAAAACAAATTTAAAATATTTTTAAAATTTTAAAACGGTAAATTTCATGGAATTTCTATTTTGTTTGTCTTTTTTCCAAAAAAAATATGTAACCTTTTGAAAACCAGTGTGCTAATTAATTATTGAACATAGCGCCGAAAATTTAATTAAATAATAGTAACTAATATTAGAAATTCATATTTTATGCGTACGAAATATGTTTTTACAATTTGGAAGAAATGCAAAGAGCGCTAAATAATTTTGAAAGCTTGTTTTAATAAGAAAAGGTAAGATTAAAAATGCACTAATTTCTTCTAACAAAATTCCAAAAACTTCAAAGATAATTTATTAAAATCCACATTAATTGATTTATAAAATACTAATTTCAAAATATATTTTTATATTATTTTTCGTAATACTAAAATATTAGATATATTTTTAAAAAATATTTTAAATTCCAAATTTTCTTTATAAAATTCCCATTGGCTTATATTATTATCCTAATAGGCTTCATTTTGCTGGCTGGTGAATTAGTTTTCATTTGTGAATATTTTAAATTTTTGAAGCCATTAGAGACAGGCCAAATTGGGCAATAAAATGGGGGGAAATGAAATGTGGGAAATGAAAATTTTTTTTCAATATAATTTTGTAATAAGCGATCAACAGTTGATAAATTCATTCCTTGCATGACTTATTATATGAAATATATTTTTTTGTTTTTATGGAACTTTATATATTTATTTTTCATAATTCAACTAGTCGCAATACAAATAAATTCCAAATTAAAACTGATAATTTGAAAATGTTTTAATTAAAATTTTTATTGATGAAATAAATCGGGTAATTTATTTATTAAATTTTCAATTGTGATTTAAGTACAACGCAAATCCATTAAAATTTTCATTTTCATATTTTTTCAATTTAATAACTTCAGCAAATAATTTTACTCTAAATTTTACTTTTATTAATTTTTATATAAATTACACTAGCCAATAACAAAAGTTTTCGTTACTAAAAAGTATTCTCGGATTGGCTCTAGTTTTTCAGATAATCACTACATTCACATATCTATGGTTTGTATTGTATGATAGCTAAAATACTAATAAATCTATGAGTAGTCTGTGTCATTCATTGGAAAACTATAAATAATAGCAGTTAATGTGATAATTTTTATTAATTATTCTGTGCAGCATATTATTTATTTTATAGAATATAATGGAATCGCTTAGGGTTGTTTAGAAAAATAATTAAAATTTGTCACGTTTCTTTGGTTACTTATTAGTTGGTGGTCATTCAAAACTTGTATACCAATTGTTGGTACAGCTGATTGTTGCTTTTACGTATGTGGGAAAAAATTGTAGAACATACCATTTTGGTATTTATCTTAAAGACCAAATCATGAGGTCCCATTAGGTTTACAAGACCTATATTTAACACTTACATCAGCAGATAATTGAAAAGAAGAGAAAAATTACCATAAAGATTGTTATTATTGTTTGCTGGGTATTGGAAGCTATAGTCGATTTAAGAAAGTCAAAATGGTGAAACCTTATTTGAAATCAGCGGCCAATTCAACATTGTAAAGAAATTACACTTCCATTATGTATGGTTTCCGAACACATAACATCATTGCTACCTTTTCACACCAAAAATTTGTTTTTTTAGATTCTGATTTATTCTGACTTATTATTCTGAATTATTTTTTATATAAAAATTTCCAAGCTGGAATTATCGAAGCATCAACATATTGACTAAATGACATAAAATATTAAAATTTTAATTTTAATAAAACAACAGCAGTCACCTTGACAAGCTGCAAAGTATTGATAAAAACAATCCATTTAAACAATCACATCATCAGAAACATTTTAATTCCAAGTGAATATTTTTATGCATTAAATATTTATATAAATTTACAAAAGAAATATTTGTTGCTTGAGTTATTTTAAATTATTTAACCAATATTATACCAAAAATCAAATAAATCAAATAATTATGAATAAAAATAAACGAAGAATAAACTCATATTTTAAAAAAGTGACTAATTGATATGATTTTATTGTCGGGAGTCCTCTTTAATCTTTTGAACCCTGTTTATGTTTAATGCTGTCAATTAAGTCTCAACACTTCATCCTGTTGATATTTACTGAAAAAAATTTCTAAACCAGTTTAATGTGAAAATACATTAAAACTAAAAATAAAGTATTTGACTCATTTTCGGATTTAAAAGACTTTCATATATATATAGGATTGGAAAGAATCGTTCTGAAGTTGTTTTATGCAGTTTTCAAAGAACTCCGCAGGTTTTGAAGCGAACTTCTTACACCAAGCCCCTTTGAGATAAATTCCGCTATAATTCAAGTTGATACATAAATCAACTTGGTGGAATTTATTTTGTGAATGCATTTCAGCCATTTTTTAAATGGCTGCTAAGTAAGTTATTTTTTATATAGTTATATAACTTAAAGTTAAATTTTAAGAGTTGAATTATGATTTCATAAGGAAATATGATCATAATTCAAGCTCTTAAATTTAGATTTGATCAACTATTTCATATATATTATTATAAATAATATTTAGGAAAATTAGTAACAATAACTAATCTCTTTTTTTTCGGATATTATTATTCAAAAAATGTGAGTTAAATTATTTTTGAAGTTATAAAAATTATTATTTGCATTAAATAATTATATTTTTTATACATATTTTGTAAAAAATCATCGATTATGTACACAAAATAATTTGGTTTATGATTATTTTTTAAAACTTACCAATATAATTTAAAAATTTATGCTTTTTTTCGGATTTCAGGTTTTGCTTTTTTTCGACAGAAATATCTGAAATATTAAATTAATTTTAGTTTTATTGGTAAATCTTATGAAGATACATCCTCATTTACTAGAAATTTCCTAGCAAAAACCTCAAAATTTAAATTAAAAAATTTTTCCGCCATTTTTCTTTCTAAAATTATCTCAAAAATGTCAATAAAATTATTTATTTTAGGGGTTTTTTCAACTTCGGATGGCTACATGTTAAAAGTTTGCATGCATGTTTTATTATGGGTTGTGTTAATGTGCATAATTTTATTTCTCTGTCACTTTTTCTGTTTCTATAGTGTAGAGTTTGTCTAATTGACTATTTTACAAGCAACCTCAAGGTGAGTTGGCGTGTTTATATGCTATAAATTTATTGATTTTTTTTTATATTATAGGTGATTTATCTCAACTTCGTTTGGTGTATACAAATCACCGTTAATCCAAAGGTGCGCAAACTAGGAGGCGGCTCCCGGATTGGACGCAGAAAATTTTAAAATGTAATAATTCTTTGTTTCTAGAAAATTTTAGAATTGTTAGATTTTACAAACGAAGTATGGTTTTTTCTTTGAATATTTATTATTTTTATTTGCTAAAGCATTAGAACTGTTATTTTAATAATATTTAATTTGTTCAATTTACAAGAAATAGAAAAATAAACTTTGTTTGTTTTAAAGATGTTTCTTTTATTTACGTCTTTTTTATTGTGGGGTTATGATTTTTCATTAAGTCGAGGCGCAAAAAAATAAATATGTTGAAAATTAGGGCGTAACTTAAAAAGTTTGTGGAAGCCGGCGTTAACCTACTAAGCGGAGTGATACATTTTTTCATGAAGGAAGTTTTTTATAGGAGAAAACAAGTAAAAGTCTAAAGCGACCGTAAAACCGATCTCAGCAAGCTTATTTTGAGTTGAATTAAACATTTATAAGAGGCTTTTATAATGTATTTAAACTAAAAATTTCTTCATAAAACATTCAAATTTTTTAGATTTACAGATAATTGATGTTTTGTTTATATCTCCAATTTACATATTGTCTTTATTGGTTAAATAAATATTATTTTTTCTTATTGAGAATTACTTCCAACCTGGTTGTTGATTTTGTGTAAATTAAAAGATGAAGATTGATCTGAACCAAATAAACCATATAACAAATCAAATTTTAAAAAGAATAAACCAAAAAAGAATATGAACCTGTAATAAGAAGAAATGCAAAAATCGTCTCTGGAAGAATCGTCTCACCATTGTATTTCATTGCCGTTGTGTCTTGGGTGGCATGTATGACACAGTGCTGTGATTGGTTACAATATTTTTATATATTTTGAGTTCAGTGTTATTTTTTGTATTGTAAACTGTGGTATCAATATATATATAGAGAGAGAGATTTTGAAGTTTATTCGATTTGATACCACAAAAAACACGATTGTAGTCAAAGTCTGAATCAATAAAACTTTTCACTTTTGTCGTTAATAGATCCCAACAAATTTGAAAAGAAATTTAGAATTTCTTCACCCCATCCTATTGTTTAATATTATGTTTTATTTTAAAATTTCATGACAAAGGAGTTTTA
The DNA here is from genome assembly GCA_022537955.1 of Schmidtea mediterranea. Taxonomy (NCBI): domain Eukaryota; kingdom Metazoa; phylum Platyhelminthes; order Tricladida; family Dugesiidae; genus Schmidtea; species Schmidtea mediterranea. The sequence continues at coordinate 8,752,323 of CM039682.1, read as the reverse complement.
GTTAAAAACTCCAAATTTTAAAAATTATTACTCGAACAAAACCTTGATTTTCAAATTTAAAATAATTGCAATCTTTTATTAAAAAACACAACTTTTACATTTTTATACAAAGTTGTTTCTGAATAAAATTTGTTTTAGTTGACAATGAAAGGCTAAATTTACAAGGCCGATGTCAAAGTTCATTACAAAGAAGTTTCATTCTTTTTCATCATAATAATTTAAATATTTAAATATTTTACAATTTAATATTTTTTAAATAAATTAAAATTTGCTGACTGTCATTTGATAAAGTTTATGCCAACAATCAGCCCCCCCTTGTTTCGCATTTACTCATTTATCTGTGTGAATGCTTAATTTCTATTTACTGTTTAATAAATTGCATGTATATAATTAATTTATAATTTAGTTTAATAATAAAATAATAGAAAATAACATAGATATTTCCATCAAATATTTATTAAATCGGCCAAGTACAAGAAATACATATTTTCGTTTTCTGAAGATTGCTTCCGAACTGAATAAAAATAAATAAAAGAAATATTTATTAAGGATTTGTTCAATATTTTTAATGTTTTTTGGCAAAAAAAACAAGCCAATTTTTTGTTTTGTATTGTCAATCAGTTTCAGGTGGAATCGATTTGACCAATCAATGAATTTAATGAAAGTTTTCAGTAAAACAAAATGTGTTTTTTATTTCCAAAAAGTGAAGTATTCGATTTTTTTCGGAATTCTTTGATAGATAAAATAATTTTTAACCTAGCTAAGGATGAAAAAATTTACCCGATAATAGGTTAGAAATTTTGAACTATTAAATTTTGTTTAAATTAATAATTTTATGAAGCCAGTGAATAAAGATTAATTCATATTGATACGTATTTTACAAAATTATTATTTCTTTTTATTATTATTATTATTATTATTATTATTATTATTATTATTATTATTATTATTATTATTATTATTATTATTATTATTATTATTATTATTATTATTATTATTATTATTATTATTATTATTATTATTATTATTATTATTATTATGTTTATTATTATTATTATTATTATTATTATTATTATGTAACTTTCATCTTTTTCTTGGTTCTCTAAAATACAATTTTTTTAAAAATAAAATATTTTTTTCATTTATTTTAGAGATTTTTTTACAAACTTTTTTTTTGAACAATTTTATTATAAGTTGATTGAAAACTAAAACTTTTGTATGCAATTGAGATTTGATAAAATATGAATGAATTATACATTATTGACATTGATAAAATGACTGTTTTAGTGTTCACCAGTAAGTTCTTCGATCTTGACACGAAAGTTGTCTACTCATCTTTTACTACTATTGTAGTGCATAATTAGTACAAAGTAGTTGTTCAAAACGTCATTGTGTTGCTTTTCTCTATGGAAATGAAAGACTTTAATAACTTTTTTTAAACCACAAATTTATTATAAAAAATGAATGCTTTTTATTCAACAATACATTAGAACTTGTAAAAATAATTGTTTTAATAATCGTTTTATTTTAGCGTTATTTTCATAGTGGAAGAACTCTGTAGAAGCTTATAGAGAATACGTGAGGTATAATGCGGAGATGTCTTAAAGGTCCCATGGTATCAGTATTGGTTTGCAAAATTTCGGTTATGCCATTCAATGGTAATAACGACAAAATAAAGACATTAATGGAATCCGCTCGAAAGAACACGTCAATAAAGATTCCTGAAAAGCTTTGCAGCTCAAAATTGAGTATTGGATACCTCATGAGATCAAAGAAATTAAACTCATTAATCTCATTAAACCAATTACTACCCGCTATAATCTCCTGAAGCAGTAAAAAATGATAAATTTTTAAAATATATCATAAATTGTATGAGGAATGAAGAGTCTACAATAACATCAAAGTAAGAGGTTCATAGATTAAGCGTAATGAACCTTGTCAAAAACCAGATATTCACCAAAGAAAGATTATTCCTTTTCGTCAGGTTTAACTTTTTAATTCATTGTGTATTTTGAGCTCATTTCAATGAAGAGTCGAGTTTTTGTGCATGGTTAGACACAGAATACCTAACAATCGAAAGGTCTGAAAATCATATTTTTGGGGAAAATACTATATTCGTGTTAGTATCGTATTTAAATTTTATTTAAAAAGCTCCCTAACCTATCATTAAGGATAGAAGTAAATTAAATTCTTTATTTTGTCTTTCATTATTTTTTTTATTCCTAATTTAAAAAAATGCCATTTCCTAATGTGTTATATTCATTAGTCAGTAGAATAAATTTATAGCATTACTCACAGAAAGGCAGAAAATTCTTTTGTTTGGTTTAAATACGTAAGTCAAATTGTTTTAAATGAAAAATTATCTTTATATTATATCTAACTTATCTTCACTAATAACAGAAATAATATTAAAATATATTATTTTATGATTTTACTTCGGTAAAATAAATAGTGAGGAGAGAGAAGCTGCTTGAGAAATCACTACTCATTAAAACATTAATTTTAATTCTATGGAAATAGCATAAATCAACTTTTACTCTTTACTTTTACTAGACCGATGAAATTAATTAGAATAATTTTCAATTTTTAACTCAAAAACGAAACTTATCAAATTTATTCAAAGTTTATTTCTATTATTTATTGATAAGATTTAATGGATGTATTTCTCTTCATCCATATTATTATAATTATTATAATTATTATTATTATTATTATTATTATTATTATTATTATTATTATTATTATTATTATTATTATTATTATTATTATTATTATTATTATTATTATTATTATTATTATTATTATTATTATTATTATTATTATTATTATAATTTTACCATTATATGGTATCAAAAGATTGTATTTAAGTATATATAATTTTAATTTTATTCTTATTAAGTTTCTATATCAAAGTATACTAAAGTTATATAAGGTTTCAAGCATATTTTAAAGCTTACTATAGATAAACAAATATAGAAAATATTATACTTATTAATTTATTATCTACTAAATATATCCTAATATTTATTTATTAAGTAAAATAAATTACTTCTATTAGTTTTATTAGTTTTTGCTATAAAATAAATTAAATGAAAAAAATTCAATTTTTAATAATAATTGCATATCATAGAGCACAGGGAATATCTCAATTGATATTACTTTCAATTTATTTTTTATTTCATGATTAATAATTTATAATAACTAATTTATTAATAAATAAATTTCTAAAAGTTTTAAATAATTTTTATCATTCACAATCTGATAGCCATTTGAATTTCATCAGATAAAAATATGTTAGAATTTATTTTTAAAAAGTATTATTAATCATTTTTATTAATCATTAATTATTTTATTACAATAATTATGGAGTGCGTTTATTTTATTATTTTACAGGTTAAATTGTATTATTATTGTCGAATTCATTTTATTCATTGTCTGGTTGTCGTATATTTGTTTATATATCAAAAACAAAAAGAACGGCATTTTAAATTACAAAGCGAAAGGAATAGAAAAATATATTACGTCACTAATTTATATTTATTTCGTATTTGCGTGGCCTCCTTTCCGTTTTCCAGTAAAATTTAAACAAAAACATTGCAAACAGGACCTATACAAAAGCCATTTCTTTTAGAGCTCAAACTCTATAGCCTACTTAATTAACACGTAAACTTAATTCTGCAAACCTAGATAAATTTTATATTAAATTTTATATTTGCTTGACCTATATCGACACTGAATTAAAAACCAAACCATTTCCAACATAACAATCAAGTAGTCACCCCAAACGGTTTTTGTCCATAAAACTAAACTAATGTAAGTTAAAAGTTTACAAATTATATGAAAATATGGCAATAATCCTAACAACATAAAATAAAATTTTTAAAATCCTACAAAAAATAAAGTTACAATAGCATTTTACATTTAATTTTACAATATTTTAATTTCACTATTTCGTAAATTCAAAATTTTTAACTTTAAGATTGTTAATTAAAATAAAAAAGCATATTTTAAACAAATAAAAATATATTTATTATTTTTCCAAGTCGGAAAGTCTTTGAAAAAATTTGCAATTTAGCATATCTGTTAATTTTGATCAGTTAATTTTGAAGTTATTAAAGTTAATGTCAATAAAGAAATTTATTTGTTTTAATGTGTTGCATAAAATTTTATATAACTGTTTTATTTTGACCGTTGTCGCTGGGATGACTTCTTATGTAAGTGAATTGCTATCTGCACTAAATACCGATGTGACGTCCATACGCAATTAAAATAATGAATTGCTTAATATGTGTATGTTTGTTTGTTTTGTTACATCTTTTATGAATAAAGTCGCATATTACATAATTAATATTTTTGATTATGTTGTAATAAAATAGAATTTAATAACCTTATCTTTTATAACATCATGCATAGTACATCGTGTAATCTCTGTTAAGTTTACAGTTCTATCAACAAGTTAAACATTGAATAGCCCGATTTATCAGTGTTGCTAGGTCATTGCTAACAACAAAGTTACAAAAGGTTAAATTATTTTAAATCTAATTAAATAATTATTGTTTCAATTTTTATTTAAAATTATTCAGAATGTAACAGCATGCAGCATTTTACTTGAAAATAACCAATAACTAATTAAAGTCTGAAAGTCTTTGATAACGTATTTTATTTGTACAGTCAATCATATAGTGATGTCTAAAATGTCAATTAACACGTTGACGGACAGTAGGAACAAGCGAAGTTCGAAAATTGACACTATATGTTTTTGTGATTTTTAGAATGTTAGAAGTATAGTTTTACTCTTTCTGCTTAAATAAACTTCTGTTTAAAGTATAAAATGAATAATAAACAAATACATACCAGTATAGTTATATAAATAATAATAAATATCGTTAAACGTATCAATAAGAACTATAAATTCAATAGAAAACACGATCGCACTACTCCCTTCACAACCACGTGCATACTGAATCTGCAACTCGTATAACAGGTGAAATATGAACTTCAACCTAAAAAGATGTTTTCAAAACACGACACTATGCTTCTACGTATACGCCAGTAAGTGCACATTTGTGCTGCTATAGCCGTAGTGTCTAAAAACGACCGTTTCGTTTTGGACGGCTATAGCAGTCATGCCACATTGTGAACTTCGCTTTGACGGCTATAGCCGCAATTGTCCGTCAACGTGTTAACAAGTAAATAATATCTGAAAAATTATAAAAATATCTAATTTCAAGACTTAAAATTAAATTTGGTTTTATCAAGTTATATTTTTGACAGGCATGACTCGACAGGTTTCCTTAATATTCCAAATACGCTATCTACTTCAAAAATTCGATACACTCAACTGGACGCCTGTCCATACGGCATGAATAGATCATACTTTTACTGTCTACTCTAATTAGAAATAATGTTACAGGATTACTAAAATTATTTATTTTTCTCAACTTTTTGGTGATAAGCAACAATCCTTGTCTACTGATTATTTCGTTAAATGATACAAATGGGTTAAATACTTTCTAGTTTTATTGAAAAATTTCACTGTTAGAAATTAGATATTAAAACAAAACATTAATAACAATTACGATTACACATGAAAAGTTATTTCATGCATATTTTCAAATTTTAAAATTAAATTGATTAAAACAAAATTATAATATATATATATATATATATTTAAACAAAGCAATTAATAATATATGCAGTATAGAACTACATTTTATAAGCTTTTCAATATATTAAGTACATATATAGCTAATCATTTCAAGTAAGATTTATCAGATTAAGGAAAGGAAATTTCAATTATTTACTCTGTGGAATTGGAGAAATTTCCTACATTATTTTGAGATCTAACCTAGACATTTCTCATTATGAAATCTATTTTACACTTTTGTTTAACTGAGATAAGATGAATTGACTTTAAATTAACTTCAATTAAAATTAAATAAAATATTACGGCATCAAATTTTGTAAAATATTTCATTATTGATTTTTTATATTTTAATCATAAAACAATAATAATAATAATAATAATAATAATAATAATAATAATAATAATAATAATAATAATATTAATAATAATAATATTAATAATAATAAATAATAATAATAATAAATAATAATAATAATAATAATAATAATAATAATAATAGTAATAATAATAATAATAAATAATAATAATAATAATAATAATAATAATAATTAATAATAATAATAATTAGAAATTAGAAACTGTTGATTGTCATTTGCGTAAGTGTTGCGTGATCAAATTAATATATCCGCAGATCACAGAACTGATTGCCAATTTATCTAATCACAATTTAATGAATCTACCCGCAAAATCGCAGATTTTGATTGACAATGATTCCTTTCAGTGGCATATTTTGCGTTAGATGTAAACAATAAACGTGCGATAATTGAATTATTTGAAAAGAAAAAAAAATGTGAGTCTAACTATTTAGGATTTTATAAAATTTCTCTTGTGTATTTCTATTTTTTCAAATTATTTTCCAAATGATATTATAATTTTACCTTGATTGCATTTATTAGGAACAAGCATCGAAACTTAAAAGATTGTAATTAACAAATTGTAAATTAAAAGTTAATGAAATATAATTAAAATTTAGAAATTATTTAAAATAGGTAAGAGTAAATAAATAATTTTCAGGAATATATAAATTATGTTTACTTTCAAAAATAAGTTGGTTACAATAAAATTTAAACAAATAAAATTAACAAAAATTATTTATTTACAATTCCAAAGAGAAAATGTTTGCAAAATATTATAGACAGTCAAAAAAAAATGCACTTGTTTGTTTAAAGATTAAAGTTTATTCAGTGAGGTTCAAAATAATCCAATTCTTTAACTTTTAATTTAGTACTCATACACAGTAATCGCAATTAAAGGTCATTTGAGCTCTTGCAGGTCTTTGTGTAAACCGAACCCCCATAAACCAAATTTTTTTATTGCAATAACAACTTTAGAATTTATTTTCTAAATAAAAACACAGTTTCATTGTCACATTCAAAGGATTTACAATAAAAAACTTCAAATAGAAATAAGACTAAAACGTTATATTATATTTTATTTAGATAAAATGTTTCAGAAATTAGCTTATCTTTGAGATGTCGGCTTTAATCTATGTTTTGATAATATTTTAAGAGTTGAATTATTTATTTTGAATTATAAGTGAATTTTTATCTCAATTAAATTCAGATTACTAACAATTGTCAAATAAATTTTTGTGACCCAAATATTGTTAAAAAAATTTTAATTAAAATATATTTCCATGTTGCTTAAATTGCAAATATCGAATGAAATGAAGTTTTCAAAGAGATATATAATACAATGTTTAATGATAGACTAGTTTCGAACTTATTTAGCTCTCATTAGCTCTCGTTTCAGAATCTGACCAATCACAATTTTTCTAACGCTCTTATTAAATTTATACATTTAATATCTCAAGAGTTTTGCTGCAAGTATTAAGTTACAAATTCTAATAAGATAGAAAATTATTAAAAAAAACTAAAATACAAATTAAAAATCAAAATGTAAATGTTAATGAGTAACATTTGATAAAGGTTGTTCCAAAATTTTTGGATATTGTATTTTTGTACTTTAATTCAATTGTAAAAATAAAAGCATTTTATTTTATTGTAAAAATTATTTAATAAGATTTATTATCAACTATTTTTCATGCAAATCCTTTTAAATAATCGATATTATAGCAAGGAAATTTGATAATTTGTTTTAATTGAGTTCATAATTTGGCTTCTCATAGAATCATTTAGCGTATTTTCCAACAAGAATTTAATGGTTATTTAACGATAAAATAATGACAACTGACCACTTTATTGTAAACCACTATAAAATGAATGCCAATTGCAAGTATTAACAATTATTGTGTAAAGTTTCAATTGCAGTTAAAATTTATTTTGTTTATTCACTTCAATTTTAGTTTTATTTGTATTTTTCTCAATTAACTTTTCTCTTAGATTTCATTTCAATTTTTAATAGCTTAAAATTCGTATTAGAGAGAAATTGTTTTAAACAATAATGTACTATTTTAGTAAGTAATAATATAAAAATAAATTATTTATTTAAATTCATCAAATAATTTATTTACAAAAATTCATTTTAAATATTAAATTATTGTAAGTTTTATAAACTTTTGTTTTTCCGTTTTATAGAGATAATAATTAAATAAAAAATATATATTTTTTTAAAAATGAACATCGAAATGTAGAGGAAATATTTCATTGACCTAATGAATGGCCTGTCAACGAAATCTTGAAAACAGAGGCCTATTGTTTGATGAATTTTTAATTTGTTTTATTTTGAAAAAAATTTAATTCAATTTCAAACTGAACGGTAAATAATAAATTAAAGTTTATTAAATGAAAAGTAAATAAATGAGATTTTTATGATGTTAATGAGTTATTGTCATTCATATCAAATTAATTGAAAAAATTGCATTTCTCAACAATTTATTAAAATTTATTAATATCATAAATCCGTTTCCATTCAAGCTTGACCATAAACAATGAACAGCAAGTTGAGGACTTGTATAATTAATTTTTTCCGAAGATTTTCGTGTTAATTCCAAAGGATAGCTGAAAATAAAAATGGACCTACATATTTTTAAAAACAATTATAATTTGTAAAAGTTATTATTTATTCATTTACATATCATAGACATAAAACCCTTATTAGTGTTGTTTGTCTTGTAACCCTTTTATAATCTTCGTAAATAACATTAAAGCATTAGAGCAAAATGCGAGTATATAAAAAAAAGATATTAAAGCAATATCACAAAAATATTTTTGTTTATGCTACGAAAGAAGAATGCAAAAAAAATTATTTTTAGAGTCTTAGGCAAATTTGAAATTGTATTGAAATTGAAAAGCTATATGAAAATGCAGTAAAAACTAAACAAAATTAATAAAACAGTAAGAAAGTAAGAAAGTACTGTCTAAGGACCCTGGCATATAGACAATACCATTCTAAAATTCTAAATTTGCGTTCGAAGTAATTAAAAAATAATTTTCACTTTATGATTAATATGATTAAATTAAATAATTAAATAAATGATTAAATGAATGTATGTTGTGGATTGATGTTGTATGTAAATTCCTTATTAGTTTAGGTTGAATAAAATTTCTAGAGAGTTTTGTTTGAATATTAGTGTTGGGGTTATGTGAGTTTCGGAATTGTAATAAATTAAAAACAAAATTTGGAATATAAAATAATTAATTAATTAAAAAATAATCAAAAAATCAATATTTTCTGGGGGAAATGGGTATGTGCCGACGCCAATTGATGAGACTAGTACGAAAATAATAATATAGAATTAATTTTGGACCCCTAGAAAAAGTTATTAGGAAAATATAAATTAATTAAAAGGACGAAAACAAATTAATTAAATTAGGGAGAAATTCTCCGATTTTAATAAATTTAATTATCTAAGGGAACTAATTATTCCCTAATATAATTTACTTTGAAGTTTTTTTCGGGAGTCCAATCCAAATTGTGCTAAAATTAATTAGTTGTTGAGGAGAGATTTCTATATAAGGAATCTCGAATAAACAACAGAGACAACTTTCCAAATAAAAACAATTGAGCAAGCCGAAGCATAATAATTTATTGAGAAAAATTTGTGAAAATTGAAAAAGAATGAAATTAGTATCAAGCCAGACTTGAGTCAAGAAGATTTTTGAGATCTAGAATATTATAGATTAAACGGTGGCTTCCCAGAAGGATTCCTGTTAGTCTTGAAACATTGACAATTGTGAGTTGTTGTGTAATTTTTTGTTATCAATAAAAATTTTCCTGTATTGAGTTATTTCAGTGATATTTAAAGAGCAAACAGTTCCTATCGAACCAAATAAAATATTAACTCAATTTTAGAAATTTATTGTATTGTATTTGAATTTAATAAATATTTCGTTAGTTATGGATGTTATAAATACAAAAAATTATTACAGCTAACAACTGGAATGATATCTAGTTTTCTAAGTTAATGGAATTTTTAGACATTTAGAATCTTGCACTATTTCCAAATTGAATCGGCTATAAGAAGACAATTTACACTTCACACTAACGTGAAGTATTTTGTGATTGTAAAAGAAATACACTTAGGCGTAATTAACATAATGTGTGCTCATTTTTTATTTGATAAATTTGTGTTGAAACATAAAGTTAAAATAAATTAAATATAATTAAAAGACCGACCAAAGGTGACCAAAATATTATGAATTGTATTGATTTTTTATTGTTCAATTAATGTATTTTGCACTTTAATGTTGTTTCTTTTTTTATAACTTTTTGAGTTATAGACCTAAATTAATAAAATTTATTAATAAAAACTTCTCAAAATAAAATTTGTTCTCATTAAATATTTTATCTCTTAACTTTCTTAAAAATTGTATTCAGTAGAATTTTCGGCATAAAATCCTAAATTTTTTTTCTGTCAATCATTTTCTAACATTAAAACTTTTTATTCTATGTAACAATTTCACATATTAATAAGTTTACATGCATTTATTAATGTTTTGTGTTTGTGTGCTCAATTGATTTTATCTATTACTTTCTATATTAAAGCGTTTGTTTGTTACATAATTAAAAATTAGGTCATGTGGTTTTATAAGATAAATTTATTGATTTTCTAAAAATATTATTGATGATAAAATATTATTTAATTTTTATATTTTATTAACTAATGGAATTACTCTATTACTCTTATTATATAATGATTATGTCATATTTTAGTTGCTATTTCATATTTAATGTATACTGATTTAGTGGATAATATTGCATAACCTAAATCAGTGGTACGCAACCCACTAATCACGGGTAATTAAGTTACCGGCGGCCGAATTTTCTATTACCCAATCATTTGAGTTTCCTTTGATTTTTTTTTCCTTTTGAAGAAATTGTTTTATAGATTTTAAAAAATTAAGTTATTGAAATTATTATAATATATAAAAGTGAGTAAAATTTTAAAGAAAGTTGTATGATATAAAAATTCAATTATAAGTTTTTTTTTATTTTTACAATGCTTCCAAAACAATTTATATTTGAATTAAGAACGCATTTGTTTTGCTATGTTATTGAGCAAATACTTTTACAAATGAAATTTTTTTAAATTCAATGAGAAACAAATTGACGCTGGAAAATTCAGATGCCTGTATCAGATTGTAAGCAACATACCAACCTAATTTAGACAAATTGTGCAAGGAATTTAAACCTCATAGCTAGGCATTAATTTATTAATATTTTTTCAAACATTCTTATTACAAATTAATAATGAATTAATAAAAAAAAGGCGATTTAATTATTAATAAAAAATTAACTCATGTTTTTTATTATTAATTATTTTTTATTGAATAGAGCAAAGGTGCGCAAACTAAGGGGCGGGCCCTCGGATTGGAGCGCAGATAATTTTAAAATTGTTAGATTTTACAAACGAAGTATGGTTTTTTCGTTGAATATTTATTATTGTTTTTTTGCTAAAGCATTAGAACTGTTATTTTAATAATATTTAATTTGTTCAATTTACAAGAAATAGAAAAATACACTTTGTTTGTTTTAAAGATGTTTATTTTATTTACGTCTTTTTTATTGTGGCGTTATGATTTTTTATTAAGTCGGGGGCGCCAAAAATAAATATGTTGAAAATGGGGGCGCAACTTAAAAAGTTTGCGTAAGCCTGGAATAGAGAATCGAAAATATTGTAATTTACCCGCTCTTAAAAAGGTTGCCTATCACTGACCTAAATGGTTTATATCTAACAATGACTTGCTAGTAATTTATTATTGAAATATTATTATTCATTTTTATTTATCTCAGAGAAAGTATATCATTAAATAGCGGATATTAATAGAGAATTGTTTGGCTATGCTTACAGAAAACATTTGGAAATTTTCTTTGAATTCCGCGTGAAATAAATTTGATTTTTATTTCTTGTTACAGTTTGGTAAAATTGATAATAGAAAAGTGAAATTTTCGAATCTTCAATGCTTAATGTCAGGAAATTGTATCAGATTCAAACAAGAAATCTGTTTTTCCTTTTAGCAATGTTCGGCAGCTTTGGCGGATTTTTAGCCGAATGAATGAAATTATTTTTCCTTTGAAAATCAGGAAAAACGAATTCGGTTTTTAGTGAACTATTAAGAGGATTTGGGCAAGTATTACAAATTATATTATAAATTATCACTTTTTTTATTCATTTTCAAAATAATATTTAACTATATAAATAAATTTGGGCATTATTTTGTTTAAAAATTAAATTTTATGAAAAATTGTAATTTGTTTTGTTTGAATAAATTATGAATACAGAATAATGTTTACTTGGGGCAAATATTTTGAAAATAAAAATTTAGGATTTGTTTAAATGCCTGTTAATTAGTTTTGCTAAATATTTTAGGTTGTTTCATTGCAATTTTGTCAATCAGATTTTTTACGACAATTCTTCAAATATACTTTATTTAAACAAGGATTTTTTAATTTATATAATATATCTAGAAATAAATTCTCAATTGTTTTGTTTAATTATTTTCATACTACTCATTAATTTGTCTTAAGTGAAAATTGGAAGTCTAGGAATTTTAAAATTTTTAGGGAAAATTCTGAACTTTTTCGGAAATTACATTGAGTAAACTCAATTCTAAGAACATTTGTAAATAAATTTTATTAAGATATATTTGAAATAATATTATTAATTAATGTTATATAACCGATCATAATAAAATACATGAGCAGTCATAGGATGGCATCATGCAGAGCGTCTGGCACTTATATGATCACAAACTCCAGAGATGCTAGGTACAAAATCTGGAGTTATTTTCAAACGCTCCAAGTTACGTAGTTTCAGGAAATTGTCGACATACTCGTTTTTATCAAAATAAATACTCTTACTTTTATTTTTAGTTAGGACAGAACATAAATTTTAAAGGAGCAATACAAAGTCAGTGGTGTAGCATTAAGTACTGCATTACTAAAGAGGTATATGACTTCATGGTAGAAGTCTGAACTAGGTCAATGGTTCCCAACCTTTTCGGATAACTGTACCTTTTAGTAACAATTTGGAATCTTACGTAAAATCCAATGCAATTTATTATTAGATTCTCACAATTCACACACACTAACACTACTTTATCCTATTTAAACTATATGTAAATTTCTCAGCAATATATATTAAACTAAGACTGCTGAGAGTAAAAATAGTTAATATTTGCTGAGAAATTTACATGTAGTTTAAATAGGACAAAGTAGTAGTTGTGTAAATTTTAAACAGTGTGGGTACGTAGTAGTTTATTTTATATATAAATTCTATTTTGGCTCTTAGTTCTTTTCTTATAATACTTAAGTACGTACTTATTATGATTTATAATTATGGTCTATGGATAATATTCCAATAAATTTAACAGTTAGTGAAGAGTAGGTAATAAAAAACATATTAGTTGGAAAAATCACCATTCATTACAATCCTTGGCGATTGGCGACAATGATAGCATACATTGATTGCTACTAATAAATCACTATGATTAAAATATCAATAATTATCAATAATAATTCGAAAAATTTTCTTACCGGCCACGCTTCTCGTACCCCCGAGGAATGCTCCACGTACCCCTACACTAGTTGATTTCAACTATTATTAGAATATATATTTGGAATTATTAAATTTATATTTTTAACAGTCTACAAAATGTATTTATTTTAGTACGAACATGAAATAAAAACACATTTGAAAACAATAAATTTATATACATGTTTGTCTCATTCATTAACTAAATGAGGAAAAAGAATCAAGTTTATCTAGAACCTGGTTTGTAATCCTTTAATAACTTAAAAGACTAAATTAAAAAATTTAATATTTAAAACTTTATAAAAAAATAATAAATGTTGACACTCACATCAATTTTAAAGAACTGTATTAAGATGTATTTTATGTAATATTTCAAAAATGTATTTTATTTAAATACTTTTATTTAAATTATTTTCATTAGTTATTTTATTTTTCGTTGTCATTACTGTCATTTTAGTTAATTTTATATTATCATTAATGAAAATGCAAGTAAATTTCAAAATCCCTCTCCAGTGCCGCAAAGCCGTTATATAATATATAGGATTTTTTATTTCAGTAAAATTATGGATGGAATTTCCATTAGCAGAGTAAACAATGAAATAAAAATAAACAAATATTAAAGCTTTCAAAATCAGCAAAAAGCAATACATTACATTTATTATTTATAATTTTCTCTAATGATTCTTCTACTTTTTTGTATGGTTGTTTTAGTCAGTATTCAAAATAAATAAATAAAATTTTAAAATATGTTTAGACAACTTTTTTAACTTGATATGAAATGCAACACTTTTGCAACTAGGTTTGATTTTCGAAATTTTATTTTTTAATTTAAAAAAGGATAGATATTAATAGTGCAGTAAAACAAAAGGGATTTGTTTAAAAAATATTGAATTAATTGACGTTGTAATACTTGAATTTTATATTAATAACTTTTAAATCTATTCAAAAATCATGTTTCACCGTAAATTTTAATTTCTTAAATGTTTTCATAAGATTTTTAATTGTTTGATTGGATTTACTTGTACCATATTTTGAATAATTCTACTTAAAAATGTATCCAATGAAATTCAAGAATGCACACATGACAATATTGCTCAGATACCAATCATACATGAATACATGTAGCAGTCAATTAATATAATTTTTATTATCATTGTTAATTTTAAGTGATTGAAATTATTAATTTATTTTTTTAATTCGCATTCTCTCTTACACTTCTGGGAGATATTTAGGGATTTTATTTAAAAAATTAATTATTTAATGAGTAAACATATAAATCCCATCATTAAGCTTGTTGACATTATCTTTTAAGAGGTTTTAAAAGCATTAATGACAATTATGCTGGCCTCTCCAGAGATTCTAGTCAATGTGAGAAATATTTTGTCTGGAATTTATTGTATTAATTCTGTTATTTTTAATAATTATTTGATTTTTCTAAAAGCTTTAAGTTATATACCATTGTTATAATATATTGTTTATTCAAAAAGGTGAAACGAATAACATTATTTTATTAATTAAATTTTTGAAGTATTTCACACTTTACGGATCTTTGTCCGTATACCCTTTAGTTAGATCTCTAATAATTATTACTTTTAAACTGTGAGGTCTTCTTCTTTTAAAGATTTCTGATTACAAATATTGAAGCCATCTTTCACACTTCAAATCTTTTAAGCTTCAAATTATCATGCATTCTTTTGAATAATCTTTTTTAATGTAACGTTGTCAATATTTAAAATAAAAATGTTTACAGATAGTTTACAATAATAACTCAAAAATAGATATCTAAATAAAATACAGTGGCAAAATCATATAAAACTTTTATCTTATTATATATAATTATGTATAATTAACTGTATAATTACTTATAAATACATAATATTGTATCACATATTATTCATATTTAAATTTGTGGTGCAAAATTCATGATCGAAAATACTTTTTAAATTACATCTTTGAAATCTCAATATAAGATATGAGGAAGCACAGAATTTGTTTAAATCGTTATACAAAAATGTTTTACACTGTGCAAACATTTAGTCAATCAATAATTCAATATAAATTCTAAATATATTTTCATTAATGATAAAAAGAAATCGAAACTTTTTGTTTTAAAGATAAATATTTCTTAATTTATAATTTTTTATTAAGCAAAATAAAAATCTTTTCGTTGATAAAAAAAATAATCTTCATTTGTTAATAAATTTTGAAAATCTTTTATTACTGACTTTATATTTTTATAAAAATTAGAAATAGAATAATTAATTCCACAAAATTTAAGAAACCAATATGGAGATAGTAGTAGGATGTGAGCCCGTCAGATACAAACCCCCCTTGACTTACGTAATTATTACGTAACATTTGACCTCTGCACGCGCTGTTGCTACCTGGAGATTGACCTTTGCCCATTAATTGCTACCTAGTAATTGACCTTTGGTCAGTGACCTCATTATTACGTCACTTGATCACTGGTAACTTATTACGTCATTTGACCACTGGTCACTTATTACGTCACTGGTCACACTTACTATGTCACTGGTCACGCTTATTATGTCACTGGTCACTACTCGGAGACTGTTACCTAACTGTTATTATGTCACGTAGTTGTGAAACAACACACCTACTTTCTAGAACCTTCCACACACCTACAAACTTCCACATACCTACCTTCTAGAACCTTCCACACACCTACCTTCTAGAACCTTCCACACACCTACCTTCTAGAACCTTCCACATACCTACCTTCTAGAACCTTTGGTTCTTAAACATTTCACACACACACCCATCCGCACCCATCCGTACCCATCCGTACCCATCCATACCCATCCATACCCATCCATACCCATCCGTACCAATCCGTACCAATCCGTACCCATCAGCGCCCAACACGCCTACAACTACGTCTACGACTAAGTCGTAGACTTAGCAAAATCACTCACTAGTACTATTGGTATTATTATTATACTTTTTACTTCATATAAGAGTTTCGTTTACCTTATTGATTCATGTTACTTGCATGTGATATATTAAAAAATTATATTTACATGAAATTTTTAATTTTTAATTAAATTATTACATAAAAAATTATAAAACAATCATTAAACATAATAAATTAACATCAATCTCGTCTTAAAAATAAATGTTCAATCTTAAATTATTTAGCTTACTGACTATTTTGTTAGTAGTATATTACATAACAATTTTATCAAAATAATCATAAAACTTAAATAATTAATAAAAAATTATATTTACATGAAATTTTTAATTGTTAATTATATTATTACATAAAAAATTATAAAATAATGATTAAACATAATAAATTAAGATCAAACTCGTCTTAAAAATAAATGTTCAATTCTAAATTATTTAGCTTACTGACTATTTTGTTAGTAGTATATTACATAACAATTTTATCAAAATAATCATAAAACTTTAATAATTTTCATGAAAATTTAAGTTTAAAAGCACTATGTATATTTAGTTAATTATTAAAAATAAGTCACTCAAAACTTAAATTTGAACACAGGATTTACAATATTTTAAGAAAATAATTCAACAAGTTTAAAATTTCAACTTAACTAAATGTAAAAAATTATACAAGATTTACTTTACCAATTTCTATAAAATTTTAAATTTACATCAAATAAAATATACAGATTTATATTCTATTAAAAAATTTAATTATTAAAATAAAAAATAATTCGCCCACGATAGGAGTTGAACCCCCAAACGAATTATTACCGACACCACTAATGTAAGAATTTTGAAAATAACTCATTCAAGATAGGATTTAAACATTGGATTAGTTTATGAAAATAATTAATAGGATTATTTACATGTAAATACTTAACCAAATTCTATAAATTTATAGCAAATATACTGTTTCTAATGAAAATTCAATATTTTGATAATAATTCACCAAGTTAGTCGGATACTAATTTACAAGTTCATTCGACTCTATAAATTATTAGCGATACCATCAACTAAATTCGTTGTGTTTTTAGTGTTTTTATGAAAATAAGTCACTGGGTTTACAAATGAAAGTAACCGATAATTTCGGACATTAAAGCTTTATGTAGCCAAAACTGATTAAATAACCATTAAAAATTCATCAGGTGATACCTATTAAATATTTCAATAATTTATGATTCAAACTAGGTATATTATAATACTTTTCGATAAATTTATGGATAAACTATTACATGGTTTGTTATAAAGTTATTTAAAAGGTTAAGAATTTTAACCCTAAATAACGATAGATAACTTTTAACCCTAAAAGATGAAATATAATTTTTAACCCTATGTGATTAAAAGTTATAACATTATGTAAACCAATAATTACTAAATACCAAGTAAACACATGTCTTTAATAAAGAGTAGTTGGTAAAAAACATACATATATTTAAAAATCGTTGACAATTTTTAAGTACCTGTTAAAAATGGTTTGAAAATATGAATAAATATTTGAATTTAAGAATATTAAATTGAAAATCTCTATTGAAATTAAAAAGTATATAAATTTGTTAATCGTCAATTTAAATAAACTCGTAAAATTATTGATTGATTAAATGCAATTGTTAATTAGAAATATTATTGAATTTTGCACCACAAATTTAAATATGAATAATATGTGATACAATATTATGTATTTATAAGTAATTGTACAGTTAAGGTATGTGGAAGTTGGTAGGTGTGTGGAAGATTCTAGAAGGTAGGTGTGTTGGTCCACAACTACGTGATATAATAACAGTTAGGTAACAGTCTCCGAGTAGTGACCAGTGACCTAATAAGTGACCAGTGATATAATAAGTGACCAGTGACATAATAAGCGTGACCAGTGACGTAATAAGTGATCAGTGGTCAAGTGACGTAATAATGAGGTCACTGACCAAAGGTCAATTACTAGGTAGCAACTAGGGGACAAAGGTCAATCTCCAGGTAGCAACAGCGCGTGCAGAGGTCAAATGTTATGTAATAATTACGTAAGCCAAAGGGGGGGTTTGTATCTGACGGGCTCACATCCTACTACTGGAGATATTTATTATTTTTAATTATTATTTTTCAGATTTAAGATTTTTCAAAAATTATTTTATAATGAAGACTTTTTATTTTGCGCAGTAAGAAAGATAAATGAAAAATGTATTAGGGGTTAAAAATATACATTAAAAAAATTAATTTTATTTATTATTAATTTAAAATATAAATTATTCACGTATTTATCTATGTACATTTGCATTTTTATTATATTCTACAGAGCCTAACCGAAAAGGCTTTAGTCCAATATTGTACATACGCAACACAAGTTTTCAACATTTACTAAAATATGAAGATAATAAATTTTTAATGGATCTTTTTTCTCCATGTTTTTGAGACATTCCATAATCATTTTTAACATAAACACAGTTAGGAACTTACATTTGTTGAATTGTTTTTGTCACAAATTTATATCAATGGAGCAGATATGTTCTCAGTTGCTATTACTTACTTTTAAAAGAATTTGTTGTTTGGATATATTTTAGATTTACAAATTTTTGTGCATTTTTTGACAAAGTCTCTATGCGTAACATTGCCTCAAAATTAAGAAAGGTCTCCGAAAGTTATTTTAACAGATAAAAGTCTAAATCTGGTGATTTTTATTTAATATTATTTTAAAATTTATCAATATTTTATGTAAAAATTATTGGAAAGTTTTATAAATTTATTAAAGATTTAATTTAATCAAACTAATTTTTGTTTTGTGCAACAAATAGGTAACATTTATTTATTAGAATTATCATTTATATTTATCAATGGCTAAAATAGATTGTCAGAATGAATTCTCAAATGACAATTTGTAAGTAGCAGCAAATTACATTCTCAGTAAATAATCTGATTTTGACCACCCTGTATTAGATTCGTAAAATAAATTAAAGTTTTTCGTTTCTCATTTAATTACTTTTAATAAAGCTTTTATTTTTTTCAATAAAATAATTTTAAAAAATATTTCTTGTTTACTTTTAATCAATTTCTTCTGAACAACTTTGTTTGCCAGATTAAAACAAAATTCCGATTTGTTTAATGATAACATTTTTGTAATATTTTTAAAATTATTTGTTGATTTTCTTAAAGAATTCACTCAAAACTAATTGAAGATAAATCTTAAAGGATCAAGAATGACCTTAATCATATTAATAATTGAAAAGTAATTAAAAGAATTATTAATTTAATTTTCAAAGGATCATTTAGAACTCTATATTTTTATGTAAATAATTAGTGTACAGCAATTCCTCGATTAGTTCGGTTTCACTATAGTGCGTTTTTTTTTTTGGGAGGGAAAAAATTAAAATTTATAATTTTTTATCAATAAAATGCGTAAAAAACGTATCAACAAGCCACTTAAAATATAAATTTCTTAATAATACAAATAGGCTTACTATTCACGAAACATAATAAAACCACAAAAAGTGTAAGTTTATAATATTAGAAAATGTAATTAAGAATAAATAAATTATTAATTGGATACTGTACATAATTAACATAAAATTATTAACATGGCCGATAAGCTTTCAGAACATATCATGGAAGTTGATCCTAATTTTGAACGCAGCATTCATGTTCGCCGAAACATTGGCAGTTTAATTCGTTGCTACAAAGAGTTATTTGAAGAAAAAAAACCAAAAAAGATAAGTAAACAAACATCTATCTTACGATTTTTGGAAACTAAAAAATAAAATATTTTTTTAGCTCGACTTTGCAAGTGCTTCTGTACTGTAACGCATAATAAATGCTTTTAAATTATTTATTTGGTTTTATTTCATTTATATTGTAATATTATTAATTCGTGACATTTTTTATTTATTTTGAACTTGAAAACATTGATAATATATCGATATGTATTAAAAAAACTTTGTAACCAATTACAATTTTTCCCATAGACTACATAATTCAATTAGTGCGCTTTCACTTAGTGCGGCATATCGGCGGAACCAATTAACCGCACTAAGCGAGGTATTGCCGTAAATAATTCCCATTGCAATAATTCTGCAATTAAATAAATAAATTATTAATTATTAAAAATATTCCTAAATCTTCGCTTTTAAAAGTAAGCAAAAAATTTAATATATAGGGAAAATTTAATAAATATAATTAAAATTTTCAGAGTTCCAAAATTTTGATTTTGTGATAAGTCATTATTATCAAAATCACATTTTTAGCTGTCAGTCTGTTCCCATTTACAGTTACATTTGTAATTGCTAATAATTAGTGTATGATTTTTGTTTCGTTGTGGTTTAACCTGTTAACCGGTCGGTCCCGTCTCCAATTACGCAACTTGCAACGGGTGTTCGCTTCATGCCCTATAGATTTAATTTCTAATTTCAAATTTTTTAATCCTTGCTTACAACTAATTAAAAGACACTGAAACATGACTCACAAAAGAGTAGGACAAAAATAAACGTCCCATCCGTTTCGTCACACCAGATATATTTTGAGTACGTTTTTAAGTGTCTCACCCGTTGTCACTACTATTTACATGGAACCCGGTTAACAGGTTAATGATTCTTTTTAATTTTATATAAACAAAATTATTTTTACTTAGGTCTTCTTATTATATGTATATTTACTACTACTTATTATTATAATAAATTTAAGATGTTATATATTTTAAATGTTTTTGTGATCGTTCTGATTATTCAGATATTTTTATAAAGACAGAATATATTATATTTTAAGCCTCTCTTACAACTAAGATTAATTTATGTGTGTTTGTGTTATAAAAGAAGAAGGGGTATAAAATAGAAATAAAAGTAAAATTGCAAACCACATTTGGCCTGAAGCATTTATAAACGGAAAAATACGATATTTAGTATTCACATTTCAGGAAATGTTATTTACTTAAAGTATATAAAAATGCTCTTGATATTCTTTGATTTAAAGGAATTATTTTTAATTTTAAATCCCTTTCAATGGATTTGAATTAAATACAATTATTTGTTTATTCATGCTTCAAATAATCTGTCAATTATCTAAGAAAATGAATTCTGTGAATTCTAATGACATCAAACAAATATGGCTTGACAGAAAAAAAATAAAAGAGGCTGTCTTTGTGAAATTGTATTTTTTATGTTTAATTTTTAGAAATATTTAAATTTTTTATTGTAAATTTTAAATTTTGGAATTTTAAATTTTAGAGCGAGAGTAAAAATATTTTATAAAGAAAAATGACTATTTATTTTGAATATTTAATTAAAGAATTTTTAATAAACTCTTTCTTTTATGAAAAAACGAAGAAAAATATTTTTAATCTAATTAATTACTTCAAATAGAACTCATTTTTACTAGTAATGTTCATTTGAATTTTTTTATTTTTTTAAAACATAGATAACGGAAAAAAGCATCTTTTTAAATATTTTAAATTATTAATTAATTTTAATTTATGCATAATTGAATATATAGTAATGAAATATTGTAAATAAATGTATCTCATATACCCCAATAAATTGAAACAAAATAATCCGGAGAACTATTTAAATAAAGATTTTTAAAATGAGACTATGAATGCATTTGGTAAACAAAATCTGGACTTCAACAATAACAACAACAACAGAAAATCCATTCCGACCATCACCAAAGACCCCTTCGTAAAATTCAATAATTTCAGAAAAACTTTATCAAACGACATTCAAAATTAAAACAATACAACAAATATCAACTAAACAATAGAATAAAATGTGAAATTGGAGTAATAGAAGATCATTTCAATGAAAGAAAAGCAAATAAACATAACTATAGAACAGAAAACAAAAATGTGTATATTACTTTAAAATAATAAAAATTATCGAAAGATTGTCTCTATTAATTATGCAGTAGTTTTATATCTTTTGAAGGAATTTGTGAAGCTTAGGGAGACATGATAGTTCCTAAAAGTTTGTCTTTAAACGCATTGTACATGATTCCACGAATATGCTACACATTTTCATTGAGACTGCTTATGTGTTCCTTCAGGTATTTTTTAAATGTCCAGGCGGAGAGATGAGAGAGGCTTGTTCATCTTCATATTTCTAAACCATAGTTCCAAAAACATATATTAAAGTCAAAGCACGGATTATGATAGTATATTTTACTGACTAATTATAAGTAGACTATTAAGTTAAATATATTTTTAAGCTTCGTCAATTTCCATTTTTATACAGAACGATGTTTTACCTCCGGTTCAAAAGGTTCTGTGATACTTGAGAGATCGCATTCTGAATAAAATGAGGTTCATAAAGAAATTTCATAATCTGTTTATATAATTTAAATAAAATCTATTTTATGAAAAATTATTTAATTATGTGGTACGTTCAATAATTACCCGGAAGAAGTGTTAAAGAAACTCAAAAGGAACGGTAAAATTTAGCATCAGAACCACAAAAAGATGCAGGCTTCATTTTTCAATATAAAACCTATTGAAAAAATCATTTAAGGAAAATGGGGCTTTGTTTTTCAATAAAAGTTGCTCATCTTACTTTTAACTTTCAGGGTTTTTGTAGACTTTTCCTCAATGTTTTATTTTTTGCATGAATAGATAATGAATACTGCGCTCCAGATTATCCCTGTAGAGTGTCATCTAAGAGAGCAAATCCATGTTTTTCAATCACTGCCATTGTTTCCGCACTTTTGTGGATTGTGACGCGTTGTTTTGGAGGTGCCATTGAAGGAGTTCATATGTCTTTTGGCGATTACGTCTTCATATGTATACGAAATTGATGAAGCAGCTAAAATTAATTCAAAAACGTTTATCGGTGAAATCTTTTAAAATTATGCATCAGCATCAATGGTTTTTGATGATATGTTCCGGATTTCTTTTTCCTGGAACTCGTTTTTCCAGGGAATTTTAATTCTTTGTACTTACACTTTGTCTTTGAAACATAAGGGATAGAGGGGTTTTATCCGGAGTAATGGTATTTCAGAGGAATATATTATTATATTCATTAAAACAGAGAATTTTGCCTGGCAGCAATTCTTCAGGTTTGTACAGATCTCAGATAAACACTTGATACGAACCTGAATGCTGACTGGTGACCATGTTTGAACTGGCTATTCCAATCTTAGATTGCTGTACGAGAGGGGTATAATTGAGTTGTCTGTTACTGATTCAATATTTGCTGACTGTTAACAAGGAATTAAATCACACTCCAGTACTCTACTGGATGTAGCATGATTTGACAAATAAATATTTTTGCAAACATAAATAATGTATTGCGATTTCACTAGAATATTGTGAAATTACTGTTATTTTTTATAAGGTAGTTCGGGTAGTTATTGAAGTAATATCAAGTATTATCGTATGAAACATTCATTGTGAAACACAATAAATTTTCATGCGCATTTCATACTTCTCTTCACAAAAAGGTTAGCTATATGATGGGCATAGATAGTTTGAAGGATAAATACAATTATTATTAATAATACTCTGTATTTTCATATCATTTTCTAGTAGTATATTAAAACAATTATTTATTTTGTAGATTAAAAACATTTATTTGTAGCTGTAAGGATATTTATGATAATAAATAAATAATATTCAAGACAATTGTTGTAATGAAATTCTAGATTTCCTCCGAGGGTTTCTCAATCAAACTTCTCAATCAAAATAGAAGTTTTGTTTATTTAAATAGATAATAATACTTATTTGCTCTATCAATCTAAAGAGAGACAGGGCTTATAGGTTTTTCTCGTTTAATAAACCTTTTAGGCTTCTTGATTTAGTACGTTCTCAAGATTGGTTGGTAATTTGTGGAGTCCTGTAAAATATTGAAATCCTAAGTAAATGGAGCCATGTAAATGTATCCCTATGCCGTTTAATCTTTTAAACAAACACATCATGTAAAATGAAACCATATCTTTATTATTATTTGAGTAAATACTTTTTCGATAAAAATTTTTTTTAACCGTTTTGCTCTAGTAAAATCTAGCAATTCTATTGTAGTATTCTATTATAGTATTTTGCCGACTGGTAATACTGGGAAAAAAATAAAATTCCCTAAATATGATATTATCTCCTCAGAAAGATATGAGAACATGAAGAATTTATTACCAGATATATCTCATTTTCATCACGAATATTTGACTATGCCAAATTATTTAATAAAAGTTATAAAAAATGTATATATTTATTGTTTATATAATTTTGAAAATAAATTATATATAGTTACGTTACATTTTTATTGTAATTTTCTGAATAATTATTTTATTTA
Source organism: Schmidtea mediterranea (assembly GCA_022537955.1). Taxonomy (NCBI): domain Eukaryota; kingdom Metazoa; phylum Platyhelminthes; order Tricladida; family Dugesiidae; genus Schmidtea; species Schmidtea mediterranea. Next base: position 8,727,527 of record CM039682.1, on the reverse strand, counting down.
TTTTTACTTTTATTTTTTATCAAATGAAATATTAGTCGTTTAATTAGGTTTATAAAAATTCATATAAGCTTTAAAAACTTTTTTTTGTTGCTAAACTTTAGATAAACATTAAAATAAATTTATCAATAGCGGAATCATTATTAAAAATATAATTTAAATGAATGCCTATGTCCAAAATTTAGCAAAACATTTTAAAACCTATTAATATTGACAAATATTAAATTTCATTATTTGATTTTAAAACATTTTAAATTTGTTTAAATTCGTATACATTTTGAGTGATCAGGACCTATTTTAGGTAAAATATTTCATACTCTATTTTATGAATAAAAACTGCGGAAATCGGCTTGAATAGTTATTTATTTAGATTATATTTGATTATAAATGATTCCGCTATCGACAAATTTTTTTAAGTTTATTATACAGACTTTGATACTATTTTTAATATTTTGTTTAATTTATTGTACAAAATTAAATGTTGCAAGCATTTATTATTTTTTTATATATATAAACAAATTGCATGTAGTTTCCAAATTCATTTTTATGTAAAACAGCAAAGAATTTAAAAAATAAATTTAAATAATTTACATGATTAATTAATTTTTGTATTATTTAAATATAACTATTAAGGGGTATTTATCAAATTTGCTCATATTTGTTAAGTCCTACCCATAATATGAGAGGACTAATTCTATGTAATTTTAGAATTCTTTTCATAATAAAAAGTTTTCAAAATTTTTCTTTTATTCAAAATTGAAACCAAATATTATAATTTATTCAAATTAGATCATATATGTTTTAATTACCGAGTTCTGTTGAACCAGAATTGCTAGACCGGTAAATTCTAAATCAAATGTCACTGAGAATAATTACTTCTAATTTAAATATGTAAATAAACCAAAAAATACAAAAAGGATCAAATTTGGTATATTTTTGTTTTCATGGATAAAAACAAAGATTATTTTCAAATAATTTAATTTGCAATAATTTTCATGTTTATTAAATTTTTCATTTTTTTTTAATCCAGAGAAAGGGATGAAAACACACAAATCTGATCTTAATTAAATTAAAAATTGTAAAAGAAATCAATAAAATAACTAATAGCAAGTAATAATAAATATTAATTAAGAACATATAAATTAATAAAAATAAATACGATTAGTGAAATAATCATTAATGTAATAACAATGAATAGTAAATATAGATAATAGTTAATATAAACAAATCTCACATGGTGATTAGACCATAAAGTAAATTAATTCTTTTTAATCTAATTTTAATAATTTTTGGATACTTCCAAATCTCATTTGGCATGAGCATATTTTACACCTAATCCACTTCCTAACTAAGAATTACTTTATTTTCATGATTATTGCGGTACCCAGCAGCTTCTATTATTATTATTATTATTATTATAATTATTATTATAATTATTATAATTATTATTATAATTATTATTATTATTATTATTATTATTATTATTATTATTATTATTATTATTATTATTATTATTATTATTATTATTATTATTATTATTATTATTATTATTATTATTATTATTATTATTATTATTATTATTATTATTATTATTATTATTATTATTATTATTATTATTATTATTATTATTATTATTATTATTATTATTATTATTATTATTATTATTATTATTATTATTATTATTATTATTATTATTATTATTATTATTATTATTATTATTATTATTATTATTATTATTATTATTATTATTATTATTATTATTATTATTATTATTATTTTTATTATTATTATTATTATTATTATTATTATTATTATTATTATTATTATTATTATTATTATTACTACTACTAAACATAATAATAATAAGAATAGAATTTTGTTTTACAAGTTAACTAATTTTAAGATTTGCGTTATTTAAAAAACTTTTTGAATGTTTAAATACAAATTTTAAATTCAATTTTTTTTAGATTCATAAATAACAATGTATAAGAAATAAAAAAGAAATTATAAAAAGTTTGACTTTAAAAAAACCAAATTGCAATTGCGTTGGTATTTTGGAAAATACAAGATGAAAAATATCACGATTATAAATAAAATAATAATAATCATTATTTATCTCTATTACAACATTCATCACTTCTTTTTAAATTAGAAATTTACATAAATCGTAATTTATCTTTTATCCTCTTTTTCAATAGCATTTGCGGAATTTATGATTATATTTTTAATTTTATTTGAAAGTAAAATCTGATTTGTTTTCTTTATATTTTTTTAAATTTATCATCTGAAATTTATTCTTTTGAAAAAACTACCGGTTCATCGCTGCCAGATTTATTACTAGCTGATTTTAATATTTCATAAATATTCAAACAAACCATTTATTTGAAAAGGATAAATAAACTAATTTATTTATTATTAAATATTTTAAAATTCTAACACTATTTTCTATTTAATTTTTAATAATTTAATTTCAAATTAATAAGGTAAATTTAGTGTATAATGTTGCTTGACAGCACAATATAATATATTTAAGATAAATTTCAATGTGAAAAAACAAAATTTTGATTTAGAAATAATTGTAATTCTTCAGGAATTAAGACTTATAACTGGACTATAAGGTCGGTAATAAAATTATTAATTTTCAATTTAATTATTTGTAAGTAATTTTAAAAATCAAGCAATCTAGGAGTTATTTTGAATTTATTAAAAACCTGAATTTTAATTAATTTATAATCCTCTTTAAATTTATTCTAAATTTAAATATTTTTAAATTGTTAAAATACTAATGTTGTTTGTAGAAATTTATAATTAATGTTGAAGTATTAATAAAAGAATAGAGACATTAATTTAGTTAAAATATACTGAAAGTTAACAAATTGAATACATAATAATTGAATTATGAAAAAAACAAAAAAATAAATAAAGACATGAAAATAAAAAGTTAATTTTCATAAAAGGAATTACTAATTGAGAGTTTAGGAAGACAGTCTTTTTATATTTTGACTTTATTGTCCCTTTTTGTAGGATTAATTTAACTTCTAAAACCGAAAAAAACCAAGCCCACATAGAATGAAAATAGAAAGAATAAAATGCAGTTACAAAATAAATTTAATTTAATTTAAAAAAATGTCTTTTTTTAAGGTATTTATATTGAAATTTTGAAGTATTTCTTCAACAACAGATTGTAAATAATTGTCCGATTTTAAAGTAAACATTCAATGTGTAATTAATATCATTAAATTAGTGAATTAACTCAATAAATAATTATGCAATATCTAAGATTTGTATTTTTTCAGATCCAGATCTGAAAACTCACTATAACATTTATTATAAAGATTACTTTTTCTGTTAATAATTGCAAACATTAAAAATAGAAACTTTTTATTCTTTTTGTTTTGTTTTACCATAAAACATTATGTGCTAAAATTTAAACGAAATAGGAATATTAATTTTGAAATATTTAAATTAATTATAATTTGGAAGGGATTTGAATGATTAAAATCCATTTAAAAATTTTTTATTTTTTCAATTATTTGAATATGTGCGAATTTCTCTAATTTAAATTTAGAAGAAATGTTATTTTTTTATTTTTTTTAGATAGGATAGATTAATTAAAACTTGATTTGTTTTTTCTTTAACATTTAGAATTGCAGGGAGGTATCAGTATGAAAACCATATGATTTTTACTTTAACTTTATCGCTTTATTTTGATTCCAGGAATTATTTTTAACTATTTTTTATATTTATAAATAAATAATTAAATAAATTTGGCAACGATTTAATTAAAAGATAACGCCAATAAAAAACTTTTCGTACATTATATTTCGATAGCACAGCTATTATCTTCAGGTACTCAAAACCAACTAAAAATATTATGAATTAACCTTTAATTTAAACAAATTATTTTTTATTAATTTAATTTTGTAATAAATAAATATTTAAAAAATATATTCAAATAACTTTTAATTAATTTAAAATTTTATTTCTATAAATATTATAATTTTTATTTATATTATAACTTTTAAAAAACAATACATAAACATGATTTAACACACGTAAACTATTTAAAAACATTCAAAATATTAGTAGTCACAGCACTTTGCACATTAATCTTTGGATCCAAGGACCTTATCAAAAATGCTTCACATATCACGCGTTCCCAATAATTATTAAAACTTTTCAACAAAATTGTAAAACCAGACATTCCTATTTCACTTTTACAGCCTCTATTGTGCTCACTAATATTGGTCAAACCCTTCTATTGACAATGCTCTAGAACTCGAGTACAGAGATATATTTAGTTAATATCTTTTTTATCTGTATAAATATATTTTCTAAGCTAATTGCCATTCGATCAACTAGAATTTAATATTAACCAATCAAATTCATTGCTCTCTACTGCATTAACCACATCTCTTGCCAAATATAGTACTGAGGATTTTAGATTTGCTTCCCGGTTTGATTTGTGAATAATAAATATTTAATTAATATTGATAATAATAAATGCATGTTTAACTTTTACCGCCCAAACCGGAGCTGACTAATTTTTACATTCTATTTATATTAAAAAATAAAATCAAAATTTTCTATATTACAAAGCGTATTTAATTGAAATATTGTTTGAATTTATTAATTAAAGGCAAAATATGAAAAGATTTATTAAACACAATTTCTTTGATAAATTTCTCTGAAATTTATTTATAAAAGGATTTAATGTTAAATATTTTGTATAATTTCCAATTCAAGTATTTATTTCGTGTTTGAAAGCATTAATTTCTTGAAGTCAAAATAATAATTTTAAAGAAATATTGTCTAGAATTATAGTAGCAAGGAAGTCGATTATCATAAATTAAGAATAAATAAAAAAAAAATTTTAAATAAAAATATTTAATTTCCTGAGAAGCTTTTACATTAAAACTAGAATTAACTGATAAAAAAAAGGTTACATTTATGTTTCATGATCTTGAAATTCTTTACTGGCATATTAAAACCTGTGGTTAAATAACATAATTTTAAAATGATAACAGTTCTGTAGGGGAGACTGGGACGAAAAACAAACTAACGGATAACTCCTAATAGTATTAAAAGTTTTTTTCTAAAGGTCATACTAATAAATAGTATGACTATTCTTATAATGATTTAACTGATTGAATAGTTCATTTATTTTAATCCAAATGTTCGGGTTATAAGAAAACATGAATAAAAATAATAAAATTTTAAAATTATCAAAATCAATTAAAATTAATTAAAATTTTGAAAAAAGTAAAAATCAATATTTTTCGGGGGAGAAAAGTGGTAACCGGTGGCAAATTTGATTGTGAAGACCAATAAAATACTATTAGACTGAGATAAGGTATATTGAAGGGTCGGGAGCCCAAAACCAAAGTAATTAATTAAATTATTTACTGACTAAATTATTTAGCTTAATGTGTTTCCAGGCATTAGTAAAACGGGCAATAAATTGTCCGAAATGGAAAATTGTTTTTCCAGCAGTAATCTAGATTAATGGGAATCCAAAAACTATAAAAGCAACTGACAACAAAATAAGTTGCCAGTTGGTCGAAGAGAGAATCTAACGAGTTGACGGGAACGAGTGAAAAGCAGTAAATCGATAAAGTTAATCAGATTGCAGTTGGACTTATATCTTGATACTCTTAGGGTGTGTACGAGAAATAAATTATTGTGTATCGTGGTGAAAGATTTCTTTGTTGGGATTTTATCTTATTGATTATTGAACATGAGGAGTCGGATCAAAAGACCTATTCATCGACGAATATTTAATATCCCAAGATAAATAGTATGACCAAATTAAATTTAAAACTAAGAAAACATTTTTTTGGTCATACTATTAAATAGTATGAGTCATACTATTAAGAGTTATCCGTTAATTAATTAATTAATTTCAGTTATTACTCTTTAGAAAAATCTTGGAGTTGACTTAAATTCTTTTACGAAAATCACACCAAAAATCACTTGAGAAATGACAGTCTATTAATGAAGATGAAACATGATAAATAATTTATATAAGTAACAGCGATGAATGAATTAATTTGTCACTTTTGTGAGGAAAAGTATAGCAGCAGAGTAATCCTTTGAACTTCTATCCCAAGACCTTAAATTATAATCATTGTGAAAGTGTTTTCTTGTGATCAGTAAATAAATTCTATTTTTTGGGTTTTATATGATTTTGCTACTGAATACGAAAAGCCAGAAATTTTAGTCTTATCCCAACAAAGGTTAATTTGAGGTTTTCTTCTTATCTATATATTTTGTTATGTTATATCATCATTTTCAATGACACTTTTGAATAACAAAAAGATTCATGAAATAATCTGCTTCTTGAACGTTTGGCAAAGTCTGTCAAAATAGCAGGTTGATGATATTTTATCGTTATTTTGTGTATTTATTTTATCCACAATCAAAATATATAAATTATACATATCAAATTATTTATCTTTCTTTAAATCTTTGACATTTGAACAAAATATAATAATTATATACTTACAGTTGTAAATAAACGTTATTTCAAAAATTAACTAAGTACATTTAAAAAGTAAAAAAATAAAAAAAATAAAAATAGTCAAATATCATTCTGTCATAAGACATCAAATTTGTCTAGTAAAATTAATAAAATTTTAATTAAATAAAATTCATATCGTATTATTTTATATTTTTCAAATAAAAGTATATTTAATGTAAAAATTTATAATACATTTAATTTAAAAGTTTACTTCACTACGATAATGATTTTGTTATACTGTAGTTAATGTATCACAATATAAGAGCAATATAAATATTTATATATAATGACGGAAATTCAATGCTTATTAGACACAGTTTTATCTAACTAATCTGAACACACTGAGAAATATTATTTTTTCCATTTTAAAACATTCTAATAAAATTTTGTTTTAATTTGTTTTCATTTATAAGTTTATAATTGTTAATTTAATGCACAAGTGTCTTATCTTTTAACTTCCAAATTTTTCTTTGTTCTTATCATTATTTCTTTTTTTTATTTTTGCCTAAAATTTATGCTTGCTATCTATTTACCTTTAATTAATTAAATTGTTTTAAATCGAAAGAAAATAATTTATTTTTCAATATTTTAGGTAAATTCCAGTAAAGATTTCAATATTTTTTATTTTTGATCATTCTTTCAGATAAAAATAGGAATTCGTGTAAAATTAATTAATGTATTCTAGTTTTATTGAATTATCTCTGTTTTTGACATTTATCTTATTATTGTTTGATATATGTGACGATTAAATTCAAACCAGAAAACCAGAAAGGAAATATTCTCGAGAGAATTATTGACAGAGAAATGGAAAATATGGGACCCAAAGGGCAATGATTAGTTAAATAACTTAATTCAATCATTTTAAGTTGAAATTAATAATTAAAAGAGCAGTCTTAACACTTTTGTCCAAACACTTAAGTTAAAATAATAGAAAAAAGGATGAAAATGGCATACTTTAAGTCTGTTGAAACTTAGATGTTGAGTTTATATTTTCACTTTTATTATAACAAGCATTTTTGTAAAAACGGCATTGATAAAATTACTTTGTAAGAAATGTATATTCATATTTAATAACTGTGCCAGAAAAGTAACTACTGGAATGAAAAGGTTTACATCAACGATTTATTAATTAATACAGAGGACTTTTATACGAGACGAAGTTGATTTACGACTTACGTCACGCACTAGCAAAACTACACATTGTGCATGCGAATACGCAGATGTATACAATACTCAATCTCCATTGAGTAATCATAGCTTGTTGATCTCTGACAACTATGACACAATCACGATATATACCACTATTTTTGTGATAATACGAAATGTAAAACGTATTTTGTCACATATCTAATTTTTTGTTATTATTTGATATTGAAATTTTATTAAAATAAATATAAAATATGGTTTCAATATTAAAAGTGAAGGTTTTTGAATTTTTTTATTATTTAAAAAATTTTAATAAATCGAATTTTAAATTATATTTAAGTTTAGTATTTAACTGAATCTGTAAGCTATTTCAAATTTATATATAGTTATTTTAAATTTTTAATAAATATTAAAATAAAATGAATGATAATTGAAATATTGAATACGATAGCTTGATTATAAAGTAATTATGTACTTTTTATGTTTTATGTGGTGCCATAATATCATCAAAGTTCATTAATTAATTTTAAATGAAATAAAATAATACAAATAATTATTCATTGATATTTTTAAAAAACAATTCATAATTTTTAGATTTAAATAAATTGATATAATGCAGTAATTAATAATTTTTAAAAATAATCTTAAGCTACTCTTTAAAATTAAGTTTTAATGATAATCATTTGATTTTTTATTATTTATTTAAATATTATAATAAATTAAAAAAATATTTATAAAAATATTAGTGAAGTGATAAAGAAAATCTTTATTAATATCCATAAATTTTTTTTCTATTAAAAAAAATTTTTATTTTCTTAATTTTATTTCCATTTTTCGCTGAAGCTATTTTGTCACAGTTATCAAAGTTCTTTATTATTGAATTAGAAAGTTAGTAAGTATTTTTCTTTGTAACAATTTTTAAGTTTTCCATTTTAGTGAATTTCAATTTTTTTTTGAATTTTAAATTAAAATATTAAATTGGAACTTTTTTATTTGAGGTGGTTATCAGAAGTTTTTGTTTTAATAAAATTATTTTTTATTAGTTTACATATTTTGTTGAATGAATAGTAAAATTTAAAATTAAAAGAATAAAAAAAATAATATTTAATAAAATTCATAAGAATTTTACAATGCAAGTTCAACCGCAAAAATTCTAAAACAAACCGAAAGTTATCAACAAAAAAAGAAATTGGAAAAATCTCTGTACAATTACTTAAAAGTTAATTGAGACAGAGATTGCGAAAATAGTTAAATGGTGATAATTGTAATATAACAAGCATTATTAATATTATTAAATAAATTAATTAATGTAAAATAATTTTTAAAAAATAAAAAATAATTTAAATTTTTACAATTGCATTTCTACAGCCTCACATTTATTTAGAATTTTTGGATTCCTCTTTATTATTTAATTTTATTGAAAGTTAGTAATTTAATTTTATAATTAATTTTGCTTTAATATTTTTTTTCTTTACCTTTTTTTTATATTTGACACATTCTGTGATATCATTTTGTTTATATAAATATGAATGGGATTGTATAAATTGCAAAACTTACAAAGGTCAGAGATATTTCAATAATTAAAACAAAAATTTATAATTAAATTTGGTGTATTGAGAAAAGTGTTAATTGAAATGTTTGCGAGTTTATTTCGGATATTACGAAGTAATCTCTCTTATAAACAAATTTGAGAAATTTAACGAATTTGCAGGATTATTTAAGTTGGCCAAAATTCGATATGGGAAAATCTCATGAATAATTTTAATAAAACGAGACATTAATTAAAAATATTTAACTGAAAGCTAGAGTTTTACTCAATTTTTAATGAGTTGTTTGTATATAGTGAGTCTTTTTATAATAATTAATTAACTGGTTGGTGAGGTTTCGAGATTTTAGTGAAATAATAATTTTATATGAGTGTAATGTAACAATTTAAAAATGTATGTCCTAATATTACATTTGTATTAAAATTGCAAAATGTGTAATATTTACTAAAGTTAAATAAATATTGTTAAAGATATTAACTAAGTCTAGGGCAGTTGAAATAACTTTGGTTCCCAAATGTCTTGATCCATTTTATACTGTATGTTTTTATGATAATAATTTTATTCCATTTATAAACTTATATCTTTTATTATTTGTTTTATCTAGTTCATACTGGTTTAACAAAATTAATTTTTTATGACTTATGAAATATGATAGAGTCACGAATATGACATTTTATTATTATTATTATTATTATTATTATTATTATTATTATTATTATTATTATTATTATTATTATTATTATAGTCAAAGGTCTAATATGAATTAGACTTGGATGTAAAATAGTCTCGTACGTATATATATATATATATTTATATATATGTTGTATGTGTGTTTGTATTGCTCATAACTTATAATTAATTTAGATACTCCTCGACCTGGGTGATTCATTATTATTAAGATGTGAGTAAATAATATAACACAAAGCTATTGTAAAAGTTTTATTTTACCATTTTTAATGATTTTTTGTAGTAGATTACAAAGCTTTACTATAATTTTAATAAAATAATTTGACAACTAATTTCAATTTAATTTTTTTATCAACTAAATATCTTGCTAAATTTACCAAACAAATGAACAATTGTTTGAGCCATCGGTAAAAGACTTTACATGCCTAGGAATGACATTATTTACATTTGGTTACGCTCAACGTCATATTTCATATTTTAATAGTTCTGATTACTGAGCGCATTAGGATATAAAACCAGCTCATTGATTTAATATTTTCATTATAGTTGTTTACAAATTTTATTTCATTAATTATACAGTATTTTTGCAGATTTTCTCTGGGTACCATCAAATTAAAATTATTAAATTCGTCTTTAGCTTTTAATTTGTCACCTGATCTTAGACTTTCTCCGATAAAAATATTTATTTTTACATTTGTCAGATTTTAAATTAATTATCTACTCAAATTCTAAATTTTTAATGATTTGAATTTTAATTAATTATGCACTCAAATTTTAATTAGTTTTTTCTTTAAATTAAATTTTGTACTTCTTTTCAAAAATCCCCAACATTATGATTTACAATAATAATAGTTTTTCTCTCTATTCTGTAATATTTAGATGTTTTTCATTAGCAATTTTCAATTTTTTTGTGATTAATAGAATGTGCAAGTGGGCTTCTCTTTTTATTTTCAAGGATTGCACTTCAAAAAAATATTGATTTATTGGGGAAATGATGATTCTTAAAATTTTGAATTTCCCCATAATCTCGTTTAATTAAATCTGAATATTCATTTAACTTTTAATTTGAATTTATTGAAAATTGATTTATTAATATAAAAGATTAGTTTCATTTAAACAATCGATGCGTGCACATGAAATTTATGGATTCAACGGAATAAAATCGATAAAGTTGCATTATTTTATTATTGCATTGCGGTTTTGTTTTATTAAACTGAAGAAATCTAGAATGATTTTTTATGCATTTTTTAATGAATTTTTTGAAATTTAAATTAGATTACTTTTTAATTTTAATTTTTCTAATTTATTAATTGTTTTTGTTTAAATTAACCAATTCTAATTTTTTTCATTGTAAAATAAAGGCAAATACAAATTATTTTTTCTAGCAACCATTGAAATTTTTCAAATAATTACTTATGCAAATATTTATAGTTTTTAATAAATTATATAATAATATTAAAATACACATTGTGTATAAAAGAAAATTACAGTCACATAACTGGTTCTGTGATTTTTCAATTCAATGTACTATATTATATACTAATAAAATTTTACTTGTAAAATATTATTTTAAAATAAGCTTCATTATTTAAACAATAATATTTTTCAAAAATTCATTTATTTTGGATAGCATACAATTTAAACTGACATTATTGAAAGCTATGAGATTTTCTCCAGATGGACTAATTCCCGTCAAAAATTTACAAAAATTTATGGAAATTTAACTTAAAATTGCTTTTTTAAATTTTATTTTCAGACAGTAATAAATTTAAAATTGCAATCCGCGTTTCCAATTCAAAAATCCAAATGTTTTCGAGCTCCTCACAATCTTGAGACAGGAAATATATTCAATTTTTTTACAAATTAATAAATATTTCTGAAACAGTTATCATTTTGATATTTTAATTGTTAAAAAATTTAATTATAAATAATATAATACTGTGTCGGGAATTTTTCTGTAAAATTAATCCTGTAGATTTGTATTATATTATTTAAAATAAAAATTCCTATTTATATTATTATAATTATTATAATTATAATTATTATCTATATTTATTAAAATCTATATTAAAGTAAAATCCTTTATTATTTTCACTATTGGTATATTTATATTTTCAAATATCTAGTGCATTTTTCATTCTTTTTATTTTTACATGAATTTTGTCAACACCATTTTTGAGTGTATGATGGATCCCTCATTCTCTTACCGAAACATTGATATTCTTTAACTTTCCTTTCGTTTGAAAAAAAAAGGAAAATAACTTATTTTTAAAATAACTAAATAATAAAAATTAAAACTAAAACACTATCAAAAATTTCCTCTAGCAATTTATTTTTACAATAACCATTTAGGAGTCATGCTGGTGGATTATTAATTTATATAAAACTTATTTTTTATTTTTTTATGTCTTTTGTGAAAACCAGTAAATTTACTTAAATATAAAGTTAAATACAATTTACATGGTTATTAAATAATTATTTACATATTTTTACAAATTGTATTATTCGTAAATATATGTATATGTAAATTATTTCAAAACAAATAGAAAAAAAGTATATTATTTTATATTGATTAAAGCACCAATCCAGCATATATATTATACTACAATATATTTCGACAGACTCACTGTTGTCGTCAGGTATATATGAACTTGAACCTATGTAGAATAAATTAATTTTATTTAAACAAATTTCTTCTTTTATATTTTTTAATTTTTTTACTAAAAATTATAAATTCTGTTTTTATAAATCTATAATCAAAATTATTTTACAAATAATTTCATCGTGCATTACAAAATTGCGTTTACTAATCTCAATCAATTCAATAAGTCGACTGTGATCGAGAATGTGAGAGCGGAAAGGACGGGCAGTCATTCCAATGTATGTGGCATTGCACCCATGATATAAATATTCATAACCAAGATCCGAACAAAATCTAAGTAGGACTTGAAATCCACCTATAAACACAAAATTAAGACAACAATTGGAGCTTTATTTTGTTTATTATGTTATGCGTTAGACTAATTTTATTGGATGATAATTTTAATTCACTTAATGAAAAGAACAAAATAAAGACAAGAAAAAAGATCCTAAGGAGTATATATATTGTATAACATTATATTTAACTACAATTATTAAATTAAATATTTTTTATTACCTACAGGTTTTAAGAAAAATTGCAAAATAAATCTAAATACCTAATTATAGCAATTAATTAATTGAACATTTTCAAACCGGTAAAATAAATTATTAAAAAAGAGCTGAGGCTGCAAGTCGTGATGAATCCCAAATGTACAAGAATGAAGGAATACATTTTATTGCTGTCGAAGAGATTAATAATGCAAAGAAGTCATTATTATCAAACCCAAACGAAATAAAATCGTGTTGTCTATAAATTTATTAAACGTCAATATTCTTTGATTAATTTTTAATTACTTCTCCCATTTACACGCTTTCATTATTATTTAATAATTTTTATAATTGACTGATGAAAAGATCAATCGAATTAATTTTTTTATTTGAAAATAAACATAAATAACATAATATTATTGGGTGATTTTTTATATTAGGTAAAGGAAAATTTCAGAATTACAGTTTTAATTCTGAATTCTCACGATCTTTGGCATCAATCAATAATTCTCCAACAATTTATTAAATTTTATAGATACGCCATTTATCATAAATTATGTGCAACAAAAACAAATATTAAAAATTTTCAATAAATAAACATTTTTTAAATTTTTTAATGTCAATAATGTATTTAATATAATTAAACTTTCATTTTTATATAAATTTCAGGTCATTTATTATTAATTTTCAAAAAGGTAAAATTTTTATTTACATAAAAATTTTAAATTTTTTCTAATATGTTTTCATTCACAAAAAACTTCATGAAATTTTTTTATGGGATTGCAGTAATTTTCTTCTCATTCTATTTTTATCAATTTGTTATTACCTTAAAATATGTAACTTTAAATTAAATAATAAATTAATAATTAATTAACGTTTTTCGAATATTTATTTTATATTTTCAATAATTTTGGGTAATCTATTTTCATTTTTCAAATTTCTTCTCTTGGCTTTTCTTAGTTGGAATCTGATAAAACGTTTGGAAAATTTTCAAATTTCGTCATTAGCAGTTTTGTTTCGTAAATTTAGTACATCCATCAAAACTTATTAATATAAATTCCAAAATTTTTTTCAAAATCATCTACAAACAATCCAATATTAAAACAACGATCTAAAGTTGTTTTTTACCATAAATGTTTTTAGTATTTTTTTTGAAGATGTTTTAGCAAGCATGAATAACAATTGAATAAGGAATTTCAATACACAAGCATTCAATAAATATTTAATATTTTTTAATTACAAACATTTCTAAATATTAATTTTATAATCAAGCAATTTCATCCTTCCGTAATTTAACTTTAAACTTATTTAGATTTATTATTATATTACTTATTTTTAACGCGAGAATTAACTCTTCTATTTAATTATCCTCACATTCATATTTTTATAATTAAAAATGTCCATAATAAATAATTACTGTTCATAATTTCTGTGTTAAACAATAATTTTCAAGTAAATTTTTATTAGAGAATAATATCGTCTATGAATAGAAAATTCGAACAGCCATTAGTTTCCTTAATTACATTATATTACATATAAATTTTAATGCAATTGTTAAATATATAAGTTATTTTTAGAAATTCGAGTAATAAAATTAAAAATTAAATTATATATAAATTTGAGATTTGTGAAGAACAAATAAAATTAAAATGAACTCAAATTATTTTTTGAATAAAATCTGGATTTGAGAGAATTAATTAGACAGCAAATCCACATAAATTAAAATTAATTAATACAATCGTATTTGTGATTCCAGACTTTGAGAAACTTGTTTATATTTTTGTATGAATTAGAGTGTAGATTTTCATTGTCGTTTGAATTTTTATTTATATTTTCTGCTATATGTGTATTGTTTTATTTACTTATTACTCATTTTGGCGATAAGAATATCATCAATTTAATTAATTAAAATGATTAATTAGATTAATTAAAATTTTTAACTATTTAATGTGAATGTAAGTTATGATTGTTAGATTTTTTATTTATACATTTCTATCTTTGAAAGAAATGTATAGATTTCTGCCGATTTGTTTGAATAGTATTATCAAAATAACTTTGAATAAATGAATATTATAATTTATACATAATTATGAATGCAGTTAATACTAAAAACAATTAGTATAAAAATTAACTTAATTTAACAAATTTGACATTTATTCAAAATATTATATCGTAATGAAATTTAATGAGCACTTTTAAAGACTAAAATCATTTTTTGATTAATTTACGTCTTATTAGCATATTATACAATAATTCATTGTGATTTAATTTGTTTTAATGCATCAAATAGTTCATCGCAAAGTGATAATAAACAAAGAGATAATTTTATTTGAAAACTTTCTTTGGATGTGATTTTAAATATTAATTCTTTCAAAATCCAAATTAAATGGGAACCCGTAATAGATATATATATATACATAAAAATACATAGAATGTTTAAAGGAAACAAATGTGTTTTTCAGAAAAATGACGTATGGCCACCGTGGCTGTATGTAATCTTTGTGGAATTAAGAGTACACAATGATTTGTGTTTTAAAAATGAACTGGACCCGTTTTCCCATATTTCAATTAACCAAAATTTTATCATTTTTAGCAATTGTTTTTCCTTTAAATATCATTTAAAGTGGTAACGGTTTACCATCAGTATTAATTCACATTTAACCTACAGTTGTCAACGGCTATTTTTGCTATTTTTACATTTTCGTGCCAACGTTTTCAACTGCAAAGTTAATAGGGACCTCGTCTATACACCAACGTTTTGTAAATTATTTGGTATTTCATTCAAATTTATTATTTTTTTTATCTTTTATATTTTATAAAAAGAAAATTAATTATAGACAGAAAATACAAATAAACTCAGTTATATTTTCTTTTTAAATATTACTCATTTATTCTTCTACTAACAAAATCATAAGTAGTTATCATATATTGTTTTCTTTATTTCAGTTGGTGAGCGGTCTCTTAATTCTTTTTCAAAACAAAGTAATAAAATTCATAAAAATAAAGATGAAAGTTGATTTATTGAAATACTTTTTTTAAAAAATATTTGCATTTGCAGAATTTGAAAAATAAAAAACAGTTTTAAATATAAAAATTCTTAAACATGTAATGGGTGTAATGCCACATACATTGGAGAGACTTCCCGTCATCTCTGTACTCGAGTTTTAGAGCATTGTCGATTGAAGGGTTTGACCAATATTAGTGAACACAATAGAGGCTGTAAAAGTGATAAAGGAATGTCTGAGTTTAGAATTTTATTGAGAAGTTTTAATAGTTATTGGGAACGAGTGATATGTGAAGCATTGCTGATTAGGTCATTGGATCCAAAGATTAATGTGCAGAGTGCTGTGACTACGAATGTTTTGAATGTTTTTAAATAGTTTACGTATGTTAAATCATGTTTGTTTTTTTAATATTATTAAAATAATTGAAAATTTTAAATTACATTAATTTTTAAAAAATTAGAATATAAGTAAAAAAAAAATTTTTAAATTTTAAATTAATTTAAAATATATTTTTAAAAATATTTATTTATTAAAAAATTAAATTAATAAAAAATAATTTGTTTAAATTAAATGTTAATTCATAATATATTTAGTTGGTTGTGAGTACCTGAAGATGATAGCTGTGCTATCGAAATATATCGTTATCTTTTAGTTGTAAATATCTTGTTTATAAATTTTAATATTCATAAGAAAAACTATAATACAATTAAAACAAAATAATGAAATATTTTTCGAGAAATAGTATAAAAAATTTTAAAACGTGACTTTTCGGTATTTTTCTAATTATGTTATTATAATTAAAAACGATAATTATAGTTATATTATAATTATTTATTTAAAAAAGTCATTTTTTACATACATAAAAAATATCGAAATTTCAATTTATATGAATAGTTTTTGTTTCATTTAACTTCAAAAACTTCATTATTTCTAACTAAATAAATTTCATTTAGATATTCTAAGATGTTAGACATGTCAAAATTTTAAACACATTATTCTGAACTTAATAGTTTTGTAAGATATTATGTAATTTGGTGATGTTGTTGGTGAGGTAATAACTTAAAAACACGAGTAAAATTTTATAAAACATTTCTGTTAAAAAAAATTTTGAATTTTTGAACGATAATTTTTTTTATTTGTTTGAAAAAGCAATTTAAATTCTATATAGTTTTAATTTAAATGCTACCTTGTGATAACAGTGAATCTATTGAAATATATATTAGTATACGTTATGTTTGAGTGGCATAAACTAACATTTATAAATGTTTATGTTAGAACCTAAAATCAAAAATCAATGTTTTGAGGAAGAAAGTATGATCGAGAACCAAATAAAAAATTAAATACGAATATAAAAATGATAAATCTCGTCTATTACAAAAATAAAAATTAATTAATTATTTTAAAAAATTTGTTTCTAATTTTTGAATATATCTTGAATGAATTTATATTGGTAATTAACAGCTCCGGTGAATCGGTACTCTTTTAGAAAGTGTTGTTTATATTTCGGATTTAGTCAATAATTAACTTTTGTACCAAACGTTATCATAGTAAAGACTAAAATTAGACGAGAGCCGGAAAATGTAAAGAGGCGATGTAACCTATAAAGAAGTCAGAGAATTTCTGAAGAAGCCCAAAACCTTAGAAAAGCCAGCACTTACAAATCAAAAATCATATAACGATTAGCCGAAAAATTATTTGTGTTAGATAAAAAAAGGTTTTTTTCAAGAAATAATCTCTTTAAAATATCTCCTGAGCTGTTTAGCCAGTGTATCTCAATTGATTATGCAATTTTGTAATTTGAAAAAAACCATTGTTGGGGTTCTGAATTGTTTTGAGCAAATGGTGACTCTGAGCTGGTGTAAAAGCAAATCCTAACAAAAATGATTATGCAACTAACCTTCGCAACATCCTCATAAGTTCACCAAAAGTAATCCAATGAAATCAAAATAGAATTAGTTGAAGTCATTTTTATTTTTATCAATTTTAATTTAATTAGTTTTAATTACTTAAACTTTTTTTAAATAAAATTTTTCTAAAGTAGGTTTTATTTTTTGTTTCATTAAAACTAATTTTTTCTTTTAATTATTTCAACATAACTTTGTTTTAATTGGTTTTATTTTAATAATTTTTAAATTATAGAATAAAAATAAGTTCAAGTTACATTTTGTCATAACATAGGTTTACATGTGAATTTATTGGATTATTCATTTCGTTTTAGACTATCAATCAATATAATGTTTTATATTTGACATTTTTTTGTGAAATTTTATTTATATTTTGTACTTTATTAATTATATAACATAATATTTGGGATTTTAACTGGATTTTTGTGACAGAATTTTTTCTATTTTTAACTTGCTTTAATATTTTTATTTTATGATTAATAATGTTTGTAAATTTTATTTAAAATATTTCGAACTTTTTCCAAGCAATGTCTGTGATGAATTTAGACAGAAAATTTAAATGCATGAAGAATTTCATTTTATTTCAGTAAATTACCTGAATTCATAATCGCTGAAAAAGATTTTCGTCGGAATTTCTGTTAAGAATATTTCTGCAAAACATTATTATTCTTGTATTTTTTTTCTCTAATTGCAGAAAATTTATTTTTTTAGAATGTAATGGATATTGTTTCATTGTTTAAATAAATGGAAAGAAAATTTTGTTTCAACTATTTAAATAAAATAAATTAAGATAAAAATGTTGAATTTAGATATTAAATTTATGAATGAAAATTTAAATTAAATATCAAGTGACTAAATATATAATATCTCAATATCAACTGAAATTTTTAAATAATTAATTTAATTAATTAATTTAAATCAATTGTTTAAAAAATTTGTTTTTTTATTTTTTTAATATTTTTTAAAGTTATTTATTGAAAATAGAGCTTCATTAGATATTGCTGATGGTTTCGTGAAATTGTCACAGAGGACTTGTCATACAGGTCTTGTTGATTCCTTTCTTTAAAAATAAATTTTAAAATTCGTTTTATAGAAAAAATATGATCTATTATGTACTGCAATTTCTTGAATAATAATTGAAATATAATTCAGAATTTAATTTGCTTTAAAAAATATAACTATTGAAAACACTTTAATTGACTTACAAATTTAAGAATTTAACATGTGTAATATTTAACGCTTCATGTAAATATTAATTTTGAATTTTTGTTGAAAAAATGATCGAAATTTATTTAAAGTGAAAATTTAGTGTTTATACCTAACTAAATTGAAAAAATATATATTTTCAGTGGCAAGGTGAATTAATAAATTGTATTTTCTTAAATATATGCTGTTTATTCATTAAATATACATGTATAGTAAATATGCTTATATTATAATGATCGCTCGTGTCCCAGCCGAGAGCGAACAATTAAGGAGTTAAACAAATGCTATTTGGATGAAGTATAATAATTAAAATACTTCTAAAATTTCAAATAATCAAATGAAAAATTTTTATTTCGTAAAAATCAAGAATAATTTTATTTATTATTATTTTTAAATACAAATTGTCAGCACTTTTATTAGGTGATGTTTTTTTAATGCCATTGAAAAATTATGGTTTGGTAAAATATATAATGCTTTTAAATAATATTATTTTCTGGTAATTCTTCGGCGTAAATAAAAAATTATAAATATTTGTTTTCAATAAACATTGAAAGCGGTAAGATAAAATATATATTATTTTATTCGGTAATAAATTAATTTAATATTACAATAAAATTTTAATTGTCACCAATTTGTTTCAAGATAAACGACAATTTAAAAAAAAATAGGAACTCAATTCAAGTTAATTTACATATAAAATGGTGATGAACATCAATTATTCAGTAGAGATTATTTTAATAGCTTCATTTTTCCCGAAATTATTTCACTGTTGATTTTTAATATTTTTTATTATATCATTTATTTATTTTTATTACATAAAATGAGCTACAATTTTAAAATTTTAGTAGTCAAAGATTTGAAAGAAAGAATTTTAATAACATTTTTTGGTTATTGAAAAACTTAAATATATTTGTAAGTATATATTTAAAAATTAAATAATAATTATGTAAATATTAATTATGTAACATATTATTAAAAAAGTATTTTCAAATTAACATAATGTTTCGTAAATATAAAATAATAAATTTAGTATATAAATGTAAATTGAATTTATGAATAATGAAATCTGTTCTTCTGAAAATGTCAATAGTTTACACTTAAGAAAAACTCCTCAAAAATATTGTGTGTTTGAATAATATTGAAAACAGTAGATTTTTGAATTTCTTGAAATAAATTATTTTTTGCGGTTATTAATGGATGTTATAAATACGAAAGCTGCAGTAGCTAATAATCTTGAAATTATTTTCTCATATTTTTCTTTGTAACACCAGAGTTATCTAAAGTCATAAGGAAAATAAATTAAATATCAAATGAAAACTATAATAAACTTAAGTATAACACTGTGATTCATTGGTAGCAGCATAAATTAATAGATCAGATAAGTGAATAACAATATAATTATTACTTCGCAGCAAGGGCTTATTTTGTTATTCACTTATCTGATATAATAAACTTGGTTGAATCAAAAAATTAATAAAATTCAAATCAATAAAAAATTATTTTGTTTTTCTTATTAAATGTTTTTGGGAATTTTTATTAAAATTTGATTTTATTATCTGAAAGTATTGAGTTAAATTGAAACTCAATTACATTATAAAAATATTACAGAAACTTAAATGAGTTAAAAATATTATATTTGGTAATTTAATAAACATTTTCTGATTAAAATTTGATTTGTAAGGTTTTGGCAGATTTTAAGGCCTAGGATAAAATTATTTTTATTTTTTAAATGAAAATTATTGTTTCCTTGATTTTTATTACTATTTCTTGAAAATAAAAGCTATTTTGTCAAATTTTTATAATCTTTGAATTTTACTAAATTATTTTAATATTATTGTTATTTTTACAAACTAAATATTTCGCTTCATTAAATTTGAACGTGTTTGATAAAGTTGAAAAAGATGCTTTTCTCTATTACTTATTTTTAAATAATTAAATTAGATTTTTCATTAATTAAATTAAAATCAAAATTATAATTCGTAATTAAATTATTAATTTTTTTTATTTATCAAATTGAAAATCTCGATGAAGCTTTTTGCAAAATAAATGGTAAATAAACAATTAATTTTCGTTAAATAAAAATTTTATAACTTTTATGAAAAAATCACAGTAAATATTTAGATAACAATTCCTTTAATTAAACTGAGACTCAGATGAATTTTGATTTAAGTGCTTTATTAGAAATAGTATGGACGTCACAGGAACTTGTGGTTAAAATTTTTATTCCTGAGTTTCGTAGAAAAATTTTTTAAAAAATTAAATATTTTAATAGATAAACATGTATTAATAACTTTAATGCACAGAAAACTATTTTATTTTTATCATGCCCAACAGTAATGCCCAACCGATTTTTAAAAAATAGAAATAATAATTGTTAAAAATATATTAATGAAATTCGAAAAATATTATAAGTTACCTTTTTAAAAACATATTTTATCTTTTCTTAAAAAAGTAATTGATTTTTATAATATTAAATTGGATTTTTAAAAAATTTAATTTGATATATTTTTTTTTATTATTTGCACTGCTTTTGGTGTTAATTATACTACATATCCTAACATTTATTTATTCAAAATACTATTCCAATAATATAATTTTATGAAATCGGAACGAGGAATTCCTTTTATTGTAGTGTATAAAAAAATTCTGCAAATCAATCAACAATGTACATTCACACAATCATTCATTAATAATTTTAATTAATCACTAATTAATTATAATTTTACTATAAAAAATTGTTAGCCTGATCAGTTAGAAAGCAATGCAGAATTTGTATGCAGCGAATATAACAAATCATTTAGCTTTTTGTTCACCTTTAATCAGTTTTAGCTTTTAAAATTTTATTTATATTCATACAAATGCCAACTAGGAGAGCAACAGTGCTCTATGGATGCTATCTAAATGGAGATAAATATCACAAAATAGAAAATCAGATTATTAAACGTTTTCGTTTTTACCGAATATATTTTGTAATATTATTTGTACCATTTGATTACATTTCCGCTTCGCTGTGGCCTTATTGCCAAAGGAACTCCTAATTCATCTTATTAAAACAAACAAAATAGAGAATTTGGTAAATTAAATTTATTGAATTGAAATTTCCAATTGCAGAAAAATTTATGATTTATTTTAAATTATTTGATAAAATTTGCTGTTAAATAACAAATTTTAAAATATTATATTTAAAATGATGAAAAATGAATTTCGAAGTAAATATATTTACGATCACAAATGACTACATAAATAAAGTGAGATGGAAAACTCGTTTCAAAGGAAGAATATCTTTCAACAATTCCTTTTTGTAGGTAATACTTAATTAAATTACTTTTTCTTGTCAACAGCGCAAAATAATCACTTTCGTATCTTCATACGTTCTATCAAAGTGAATAAAATTTACTAGGTTTCTTAAAGAGTATTCCGATAGGAAAGAAGTAGTAAGATTAAGAGATATGTAGAGTATAAATGAATATGTCAAGGTAACTTGTAGAACATTTCAAAGATTATATATAAATTCGTTCTTGCCCTCCATTTTCTTTGTGTAGTAACTTTTGGGTTTTATAATTTTTGGTAGGCATACAATTTGAGTCTGATTTCCATATTCTAAATCAAGTAACCAAAACTTCAAAAAACCTTCAACGAGACACGTTTTTATTGCAAATAATTTTAATAATTTACAAGGAAAAAATTATCCCAAGGAAATTTATATTGTTCCCAAATATGACGGGAAATTATTTCATTAATAATTATCATTTGTGTCAAAAGTAGAGGGACTGAAGAAAAAGTGCCAGTGAAAGTTAAATTAAAAACTATATTATTTTATGTGAGTCGATCAACAATATTGTAAAAATTTACTCTACTCTCGGATTTTCTTAATAAAAACCGACCCAATCTGAGAAGAGAAATCTTTCTTATTCTTTGCTTAATAAATTTAATCTCCTTTTTTCCAAAAAATAAATTTTATTTTCTATTAAAGGGCCAGAAAAAATCTCGTTTTTATGTTATTTCATTTCATTTTTTCATATGCAGGTGTTTCGGTTGACCCCAGTGAAAATAAATTTCTCGATGAATCAGTTAGCAATAATTCTCTAAATTTTAAAAGTTTTTATTTTGCACATTAAACATAAATAAAATAAGTAATGCACAATCGGAGGAGGCTTATATTCGTCATTGTATGATTTATGAAAGGTATCGATGCAATAGCGGCCACCAAAACCATTTGTGGTGGTTCATTAAATTCCATCGTTCTGGAAGTCCTGTAGACCTGAAAATTACTTGTTACACTCAGCTGTTAAAAAAGGAACACTTTAAACATAATGAAAGTTAATAGACATAAATGTTAGATTCAACATTGACTTTCAACTGAAAACAAAGATCAACGTCAAAATCAGACCTGCAGAAAACATTTAATTTCTACTCATTTGACTGACTAATGTCGGCATAGTTTACTTTGTAATATTAAAATCAAGTCAGACCAAAGCAGTTGAAATTTTGGATACTTCATAACCCAGTGTTTTCCAAACTTATATTACTATATCTCCCTTAAAAATCTTTAATCGTTTGGCACATCCTTTCCCCCCATCCTTTCATAAAATAATAAAAACTATTTACATATAAAAAATGTATTAATACAAACTAATGCAAAACAAAACTAAATAATAACGATATTTTATTATTGCTTTACATGAGATGGATCGTGCTTGCCTATTAATGCGTTCACTTTTTCTTGTTTCATAATGAAATCCAAGTTTAACAATAAAATTATCATCCCTAAACATATTTCCGTCTTCATCATTATTTTCATAGAAAAAAATTGCAATTTCTTCTTTAAATTCAAGCACCCTTTGAATCTCTTTTGCACGAGATAGCCAGCACACTTCAATTTTCCAAAGATTTATAGCTGTTCTGTATATAAAATTAAAAAACTAATGAGTATATTTACAACGGATGTCATAAAAATTTGTAAGATCACCTTTCCTCAACCTTTACCTGGTTTATTATTGAAATCATACAGAAGTTGATGACAGTTTTTGGTTTATAACAAATTACACTCAGATTCAGCAGTATTAATTTTTCTATTTCGACTCAATCAAAACCTTGATGATATAAAAGTTATACAAAACAATAATCACAATTTCCAAATTTGGTAGGAAGTTGCTGAAGTTTTTCAAAATTTTAAAAACGTTTTACTCTGTCTCCAGTCATCCATGAAATGTCCTTCAATAGCCACAACAGATTTTCTTTAGTTACGGGTTTCCTTGCAAAATTAACGTGAGAACATGAAATGATGTCACTTAATTTTGTGAATAAAGCTGACTTTTACTTTTCTTTTATTCATTAACGAGATAAACAAATTTTTAATTAACTAATTAATTTGTATTTTTATCTATACCTCCTAGCAACCCCTTCAACTCATATTTTAATTACCATCTGCTTCCAAACCACTCCATAAGCTAAATAAATGTTCTAACTGAATTATTCAATTAATTTTTAATTGATTTGTGATATTTTATGTATATTTTAATAATTTATCAGTCGTTTTTTACAAACTTAAAAATTGACTAATTTTTTACTGAAAAACAATTATTTATAAAATTAAACAAAAAATACATGAAAAAATTTCCTTCAACCGATAAGATTTATATAGCACATAATAGGCAAGGCGCTGCGTGGAAACAAAATTACTATTTATACTTTATACTGTAGCCGAGTTTAGTATATGTGGAATATACTGTTTTTTTTATAATTAATTTTGACATTTATTTTCTAATACTGAATTTATCGTTACGATATTGAAAACGTCAATGAGAAAATACATCAAAACGTTTTTCAATCATTTATAATATATTATTATTAATATATACAAACTATCTAGAATTGTTATTTTAGTAAACTTAATTTTTCTTCGTTGTTTTTATAACTTCAAGGTTTCGAAAAGATTAATAAATAAAACTGTTATTGAAATCTTGATAGAAGCTATAAAATTAACGTAGTTATTTCTGTGAATGAATACAAGTCTACATTAATTCTAATACTTGATCACAACCATGATTTTATCAACACAAATTCATGTATTGGAGCATTGCCCATGTACCAATGAAATGTCATTACAGATAATTTATTACACAACATTAGCACTTACCCTGACCTACTAACCCCACTGGCCATCAACTGGCACCCTCATATCCCTTGGTATATTTCAATAAACATTTGATATTTATCGATTTCATCAATATTTTACTTTTAATTTCCGAATCCCAGTTAAAAGAATAAAGTACTTCCATTATTGAATATGAAAAAATTTTTAATTTTATTTATAGAAATCAATAAAAAAGAACAAATCAATAAATTTTTGATATTTCCCGACAAATATAAAGGAAAAAATAAGTTCAATAAATAAAACAATGAATTTATAATTTATTTAAATTAAAATGACCAATTTATCATCGAAACCATGGAAACCAACTCTCAGTCGCCCAATGTTTGGCCCCTTCCTGGGAACCTCGGGCGACTAGAGCTGGTCGCGTCTCCTCTGGCAGCTCGGGACGACGGCGGAATGCCAAAGCCCGACAGACCTCCAATTGTGTTGGGTAGAAATTTGTACCTGAATTTACATTGCACCGTTATAAAGAGATTCTAGTAGCAAAAACAACACTTACATAAATTGTGGAGTTCTTAGCCAAATATTTCCTCCGAATTCTTGTGGATATTTAAACATCAAGAAGAAATACAAATGCCCAACAACAATTCCCAGCAAATCAGTAAATCCACTGAAATATGCAATTTACTCATTAAATATCAATGATAAAGAAGTCTAAATTAAATTCTGCGCTTTCATCGAGATTTTTCTGGTAACATTTGAAGCATTAAATATATTCAGATGTGGCGTGCCTAGAATGCACATTTGATTACACCAGTAGATAATCATCACACTTGTTTATAGTGTTGAATTCGGGCATCTTTCGTTGAGGGAGGATGGCAACGGGAATTTCCACTGTAATTCACTTGGATTCGACACTGCGATGCAACAGAAAATGTCCAAAACCAAGGAATATATATTTTACATCACTCAGATAGTTGAGAGGGGGCAGGGCGAATGGGGTGAACGGTCAGCTGTACTTTTCACCATAGGGTAAAGCATCATATTCTATAACTAATACCGTAATTTCACACATAAGTAGGCTATATGATGATGGGTTACTGGATGTGATGGGGAATGGTGACAGGTTATTGGATATGATGGGGAATGGTGACAGGTTACCGGATGTGATGGGGAATGGTGACAGGTTATTGGATGTGATAGGGAATGGTGACAGGTTACCGGATGTGATGGGGAATGGTGACAGGTTACTGGATGTGATGGTGAATGGTGACAGGTTACCGGATGTGATGGTGAATGGTGACAGGTTACCGGATGTGATGGTGAATGGTGACAGGTTACCGGATGTGATGGTGAATGGTGATGGGTTACTGGATGTGGCGGGGAATGGTGACAGGTTACTGGATGTGATGGTGAATGGTGACAGGTTACTGGATGTGATGGTGGAATGGTGACAGGTTACTGGATGTGATGGGGAATGGTGACAGGTTACTGGATGTGATGGGGAATGGTGACAGGTTACTGGATGTGATGGGGAATGGTGACAGGTTACTGGATGTGATGGGGAATGGTGACAGGTTACTGGATGTGATGGGGAATGGTGACAGGTTACTGGATGTGATGGGGAATGGTGACAGGTTACTGGATGTGGGGAATGGTGACAGGTTACTGGATGTGATGGGGAATGGTGACAGGTTACTGGATGTGATGGGGAATGGTGACAGGTTACTGGATGTGATGGGGAATGGTGACAGGTTACTGGATGTGATGGGGAATGGTGACAGGTTACTGGATGTGATGGGGAATGGTGACAGGTTACTGGATGTGATGGGGAATGGTGACAGGTTACTGGATGTGATGGGGAATGGTGACAGGTTACTGGATGTGATGGAGAATGGTGATGAGTTACCGGATGTGATGGGGAATGGTGACAGGTTACTGGATGTGATGGGGAATGGTGACAGGTTACTGGATGTGATGGAGAATGGTGATTGGTTACCGGATGTGATGGGGAATGGTGGCAGGTTACTGGATGTGATGGGGAATGGTGACAGGTTACTGGATGTGATGGAGAATGGTGATGAGTTACCGGATGTGATGGGGAATGGTGACAGGTTACTGGATGTGATGGGGAATGGTGACAGGTTACTGGATGTGATGGGGAATGGTGACAGGTTACTGGATGTGATGGAGAATGGTGATTGGTTACCGGATGTGATGGGGAATGGTGGCAGGTTACTGGATGTGATGGGGAATGGTGACAGGTTACTGGATGTGATGGAGAATGGTGATGAGTTACCGGATGTGATGGGGAATGGTGACAGGTTACTGGATGTGATGGGGAATGGTGACAGGTTACTGGATGTAATGGGGAATGGTGACAGGTTACTGGATGTGATGGAGAATGGTGATTGGTTACCGGATGTGATGGGGAATGGTGGCAGGTTACTGGATGTGATGGGGAATGGTGACAGGTTACTGGATGTGATGGAGAATGGTGATGAGTTACCGGATGTGATGGGGAATGGTGACAGGTTACTGGATGTGATGGGGAATGGTGACAGGTTACTGGATGTGGCGGGGAATGGTGATGGGTTACTGGATGTGATGGGGAATGTGTGAAATTGTAATTTTATAGTTAAATGTGTATTGAGAAATCGATATTAGTCTAAGTCACGGAACAGGGAGGAAATTACTGCAATCACACAAATTGTGCCGTGAAGCCATTTGTGAATTTAGGCATTTGTATTCAAATTTCTATTCAATAAATCTTACCCGTTTGAAAATAGATCATAAACGACCTGAAATTCATAATAAATATAAATTTTATCGAAATTTAAAAAGTTTTAACATTAAAAACTTTATAAAATATTTATAGACTTTTTAAAAAACGTAAATTTATAATCTGCCGCTGATATTTGTCTTTGTCACGCGTGATTTGCGAGAGCTCGAGTGCTCAGTACTCAAGCAATTTAATGCCTGAGCAAGGTGTGACAAATGCTAGGGGAAATTTTGATGTAAATTATATTAGAATTTGAATAGAATAAATAAGTTAAATTAAAATTTTCTATATTTCCTATATTGATTAATAATAAAAACCCAATACTCACCCTCCTTGAATTATCATATTAAAAGCTACCAAAATCCAGGGCAAATACATCGCTTTGAATTGGGTGCCGAACCAGAATTGAACGATGACATCCTTATTCAATTGGCACCAAACATATAGAACACTGATGATCATCGGTTCCATCAGTAACTGATTTAATCAATAATATTCGTTAGTAGAAAATTTCTCACTTACATATAATGGTGTAGCAAATCCAATAATCTTTCAGTATCGAGTTAAGGCAACTTGACAATTTTCCAGTAAAATCAATTATATTATTTTGGAAAATATTATTTTTAACGATTTTTCATCAAATCAATAAAAAATGATGTGATTGAAATTTTTTATTGATTAAGCTCGATTTGTATTGATCAAGTTCGATTTGCATTGGTCAAGTTTAATTTGTATTGATTAAGTTTGATTTGTATTGATCAAGTTCAATTTTATTGATAATTTGTATTGATCAAGTTCAATTTTATTTATCAAGTTCAATTTTATTGATCAAGTTAAATTTGTATTGATTAAGTTTAATTTTTATTGATCAAATTTTTTGCTATTTTTTTTCCGAAAAATTTGGAATTTTTCTATTTTTGTCACCGGAAAAAAATTAAGCAATTGAAAAATGAAGACTAGTTGCAGCTTAATGTGGATAAACAGCTTTAAAATGATTATAAATGTATTTTTTTAATTGTTAGTTTCTATATTGGTTTACTACATCTCTGATGATTTAGAATTGAAATGAGATATGTTAAAGAGATTAATTTATAAAAAGAAGATTCATATCATGAAAGTTTTCATTTAAGACTTGAAAAATAAGTTTATCGAGAACTTTATCCAGTACGTCACCAACACAATTTCATTTTATAAGTAATTTTAAGGGCCTTTCAACTACGACATGACAATTCTGTCTTACTATTAATATTAAATATAATTATAATAGATAAAAGGATACAACTAAGCAAAGCCAGTTGAAAATTAACATAAACAGGTAATCAGCTGGTTTTCCGATAAACGTACCTGAAAATAAAGTGAGGAAGTAAAATAATATTTGACAAAAAATTATTCGTATATCTTTGAATAATAAGAAAATGACAAAAACCTACAAATTTATTGTTATAAATTCTCTATTAATGAGAATTCATGCATTAGTGAAATAATTGGATAATCGAAATGCGGAAAACCATTAATGCAGAACACGGCATTCCTTGGAATATGGAAATCAAAAACATGTTATAAGTCGAATGCTCTAAACTTAGGCGAGAAGTGAGAATGTTTGTTGTTTTTAGAAATTAAAAACTGCTAGTATTCAACTTTAGTGAACTTCTGTGTATAATTTTGCGGCACGAGAGATTCACAAACTATTTTGTGATATTGCTAATACTAAATGGCAGTGCGATTGTGAAGGAAACCTCCAACATCAATTGCGATGCGCAAATATAGGAAGATTATGTTTATCTTCCAGACCATTTGAGATAGCCCTTGAAATTTTGCATAAGTGTTGACTATTAAAATAGGAAGCCTGTAGGCATATTTAGGTTTATTATCTTCCATTTTTTGATTCCAAAATTTTGTTTTACGTAGGTTTTAGGCGTATTTTAGACTTCAAGAACTAATTTAATTTATACAGTCCATCAATATAACTGGTATATAAAGCATCATCATTATTGTTATCTCCCGGTATACATCTTCCTATACATACTCTAAACGCCAGCATCAAAAGGTTTTGAAAAAACGAATTGTTTCTATACCAGAAAATCCATACAAATCGCAAAGAAGCGTTTCGATAATAGAATAATATATTTCTCTTTTGACCTGTTTCAATAAAATAACAAAAAGGTCTGCAAGGCAAGTGAATGTGTATATTGAATCCAATCCATAGCAAGGAAGATTATTGAATAACCATAATTCACACGAAACGTAGTTTTTCAAGATGTTCTTCGTATATTTATTTGTAACACATTTTTAATTTTAATATTTTGCTTTGTATAAATTTTGAAGATCTCTTAACTGTTTTAATTTTTAATTTATAGTGTTAGCATTAAGGTAGTACTTAGTGTGAAATGTATTTTTTTGGAAAAGACGAAATAATTAATAATAATCTTAAAATAATTATTATCGTTTTATTTAGAATATATATATATATATAACCCAGGCGTTTACCCATCCCGAATTCTATCCGTTCTAGGACGGGCAATCCCCTAGTTGAATATAGAACTACATATGTTTATCATATGAAAATTATTTGCACCTTTTGTCACTACAAATGATCTTGCAAAATTAATGTTTATATTCGAGTGATGGAAGCTAGAATACTTCAAATTTCTGATTTAAACTCGAATTTCAAATGATTTTGTGGGGTAAACATTTCATTATTATTACTATTATTATAACTCATTATTACAAGGGGTCAGTTACTGAAACGAATACAATTCAAGTTCAAATGGTTTTAATGAGGTATTTTTCGAGAGAAAAAAATGAATTTCTCTCACATAATTATAAGAAAAATATTTTAAATCAGACAATTATTATCGAATAATTTCTTATATGTGACCATTTTCCAATGAAATTCCAAGCATGTCATGGTCAGTATGGTTTAGATCTTGTATTTATCGATACTTTGGAAAAAAGAAAATTTCAACAATTTCAAATTTCTTTTGAAAAATTTCATTTTTTCGTTAGAAAAAATCTAGACAAGATATGAAAAGAATGTGGTCAGCAATTATATAGACAAGGTCATTCTCTTTATTTTTGCCGAAATAGATTTTTGAAAACCTCAAATCCCATGCTATAGCGCGATAAAACAAATAAAAAAACAAGTAATATTTCACTTAAAAATCAATATTTGCACTTTTTAATCAATAACTGCTCATTTAAATCAATATTTGAATTATTTTCTAAAAAATTTGTACTTAAAAATCAATCAAAGTAAAAAAAATCGTTAAGAATCAATACTCTCGTTTATAAGTGGGGAGGGCGTTGGTTGCTAACCAGTGCGTGGTAACTAAGGCTGGCTCACATTTACCTGTTTTTGTCGAGAGAAAATGAATTTATCTCACATAATTTTACGGAAAAAAAATATTTTAATTCAGACAATTATTATCGAAAAATTTCTCATTTCCTTAGATCGGTTTTAATGTTATCTTTGTCGAACAAAAAACGGCACATTTCATTACTGTGACTCACTAAGGGAAATTCCGACAATTTCAATGTTAAGAAAAAATAATTTTAAAAATGCCTAAATAAATTTCAAAATTATTAATTTAAAATTTGCATTGCGAGTAAATGCGGGCAACTGTGCAAGGCTAGCGATAACTCATAATCTCAGGGAATTATATATTATAATCGGATTAATATAAATAAATGGGCTTTCAATTGTTTTGACGATTATCGAATAATTTGTAAAAATCGATAATCAACGATTATCGATTAATTTCTTTTTCCTTGGATTCGAAGAGAATAAAAAAAATTGTCATCGTTTTGATTTCATGTTCTTATAGAACACACAAGTACGCATTTTTTATGTAGGACACTAAGGAAAATTCCTTCTCTTTTCCATTGTTAGGAAAATTATTTTTGAAAAAATAAGTTTTCTAGTGGTGTTTTAAATGGTGAAATCGATTCGATATTCCCAAATAGGGGATTGGGAAGTTAACCTCTATTTGTTATATGATTGGCTTATTTTAATTCGGTAAAATTGGCCATTTCACACATTTGCTGGGTTACAGGAGTTCTTGCTTGTTAAAAACACAATTACCTTATAAATATAATTATATTAACCCACTCTGATAATAAAATTTATTTATTTAAATTAGTAACTGCTTCAGAATTACTATTGCCCATGATTAAGATCAAATTAAAAGAACCAATCTAATCAATAACTAATGATTCACAATACTGCGTTGGGATTGGAGCAAACACTTAACCAATCAAATTGTGTTAATGAATAAATATATGTATGCATATCGATTATGCCAACATAACGGAATTAATTGAATGGGTTAAAAACAACCATATACCTTATAAAGGTATATAAATGTACGAAAATTTTAAATAATAATAAATATTCAATTCCTGACAGTCGTTTAAAGGATGCTAAATAAATCGTATTAAAGATCAGTCATTGAAATGACTAAACTAACCTCAAAAAGAAATTCAACACTTAATAATACTGATTTATTATTTTATATGCTTTCAATTGACCATAGGCGCACATTTGGTTACTTTTTATTGAAATTTCAAATGTTAATTAATAAATTAATTCATGTTTAATAATAATGATTTATCAACCATAAATATGTTTCTCATAAAAAGAAAATAAATTATTTTAATCTCAATTGTTCAAGTGATTAATTACTTGTTTCTAATCGGGTTGAATATGAATATAGAAAATACAGATTGATCAAGTAATGAAATCCTGTCATAGGTGTAACGGGATAATAAAACAGTGCGGTAATTGGTCTCCATATCTAAAATGATTTTAAATTAATATTGTTAAAAAATATGTACTTGAAATTTCTCAATAAAAGGTGTCCATATCAAAAACATTGTGTAAGGATCAAGAAATCCAAATTTACCAAAAAGGGGAAATAGAACACTACCAGTGAACCAATATTTAGAAACAAATGGTATAGATCGATACCATTCTCCAATATCATTACCAGACATTAGCTTAAAAACAAGAAAACATTTATATTAAAAATTAATAAAACTTACATTTTAAAAGAAAAGCAAATAGTAAAAATAAACTAACAAAAGAATTTTACTATTCTATAAATATATAGTAAATTTTAAACTTTCTAATTAGATAAACAAAATGTTAACGTCATTAGTTTAAATCATTGAATAAAATTATATATATATTTCAAAAATTATTTTAATACTTGAGTGCTAAAATTAAAACCTAAAATTTGCAATAAAAAAAATTCAATGGCAATTACTTCATATTTCCTTGAAAATTAAACACATGATTACTATTAAAAACGGAATATATGTTGTAAATCTACTTTTGAAAAATTAAGTTTCAAGGTAAACCTCAGTTACATTTTGGTGAAATTATTTAAGATATCAAATAATTTTTTATAGTATAAAAATATTGTTCATTTTCAAATGTTGTTTAATCGCGTCAGTTTGAGCAGCTGCTTTGCGGCGCAGAATGAGTGCAACTTCAGACTGTAGTTTTATAATGCTGTTGGATGATGAGGGCAAACCCATCACCACATTTGTCCTAAATAAATGTTACAGGACGTGGTCTAGAAAATTATCAAACGCACAATCCGAACAAAAGCCTTAACTACATCAAATCCCCAATCCAATCCCCAGCATGAACAATTAACATTAATAACAATAATTATGTGATCTGATTGAACAATTATCTTATTCGTATAATTGTTTTATTAAAAAAATTAATGCATGTGAAATTATTTGTGCTTTATTTTAAATTATCGTATTATTGCATTATCCATATTTCATTTTATTATTTTATTGCATGTGTTTTAAAGAATAATATAATCTTTATAATTATTGACCTCTATAATTAATTGTATACATGAAATATAAATAAAAATAAAAAGGGAACATAATTAATTAACACTTTAATTTAGGTTTGATCAATTCAAGGATGATTAATCATAATTTCAGATGGCTTTTTATAAAAAATTGATAATTTTAAAGTAGCATAGAAAATTCTTAAATAAATAATAGTTAATTTTTTAAAAAAACAGAAGAAAAATAATTATATTATTTATAATAACATGGGTAATCCCTAAAATAACATTCAAATAAAAATAATATTTATTTAATAAAAAATACATTTATTTCAATAAAAAAAAATTTTATAAATAAAGACATGAAATTCAGTTAATTCGCCAAAAAAATAAATCTTTTCACCGCGATCTTGCAAGGTCAATTCTCACGAGATCTGAGAGTCAAACTGACAGAAAGGTTTAAACATTTTTGTTCTTTGCAAGGAAATACAACACGCACTTACATACAAGAAAACATTAACATAGCACGCACGCACCTTAAAGGAAGTTTGTAATCCAAAATTTGTATATTCGACTTCGTAATAGAAATTATTGTTATTGAACCAAATTTTTTGATAAATCATTAATTGTTATTTAATAAAGTTTATTTATAAAAACTTGTGTTTTATTTATTTAGGAATACCAGAGCACGTTGAGACCTCAAAAATGCTGTAATTTCTTAGTGTAGTGGGTTTCTGGGTGTCGAATTTTAAAACCAAATAGGTGTTACCTAGGCAACTCCAAAGAAAAATATTTTTGCTAATCTCCTGACACTTTTAGCTGAGTAATGCTGAAATTATATCCGGAAAGGGGTCCCCCGCTAAAAGTGGGTGCTATTGCTAATGCTATAATTGGTTGAATTGACCAATGGTCCAACGAGCTACCAACAGAAAGTCTGTTCTAAGGTATCATTATACAACCTTTTATCCGTTCTTGAATTCATCCTTTATTTATCCGCTATCATTTTTTCCGTAACTGTACCTGTTTGTACCATGCACTCGGTCATTAATAGTTCCATGTTTGATTTCAAGTTTTCCACTCACTTTGAAAATGAATGTATGATTCACCTGGGGTGACTTGAAACTACCATATTTAGACTTTGAGTTTATAATGGGTGACTGCTGGTATAGTGGTATCAGTTAAAATTTATTTATCTTAGTATTGTTGTTTAATGCTTGATAATAACATGTATTAGATTTATAGCATTGGTTACTATTCTATTTTCATTTATTGTAGGTAGTGTAAAATTTTCGTTTTGCCCATGGTTGCCGTACATCCTTGATAAGTCACTTATTGTTCATATTACATTTCTTAAGTAACACGCATACTTTCCATTGGATAATCTAACCTTGCTGTTACTAAAAATAAAAAAACAAAAGTAACTCAATAAACAGTATTTTAGTTATCTTATAAATTTTATCTTTCCAAGTTTTGGGAATGTTTTTTGCTTTCAAATTGATTGCATTTTAAAATCCATTGAGAAAAATTTGTGTTACAAAATTTACTTCTTTTAATTACAATTTCTCTTACATATTTATTGTGAGTTAAATAAACTTATTCATGTTTTACATTTTATTTTATAAAGTTTGATTTGAAATTAGATTACAAAGTTATGTGAATACTACCATTTAAAAAATTTAAATAATTAAAACCAAATAAATGTGAAGAAAGCAATTTGTTTTAAAATTTCACTTTTTTGATAATTGTACGTAATTAAACAATTTGCAACGTTTCAATTGTATAATTTGAATACTAAATATTCATGGATTTAAATACAAAATTAATAATTAAAGTTCAATTCAATGATGAAATTAGAAAAATGCCTATTCACAACGAAGATATTACTTACGATGAGTTAATTATCATGATGGAGCGTATTTTCAAGCATAAATTAAGTGCTGAAGATGAAATAATTATCAAATATAAAGATGAAGGTATCATTTAATAAATATTTTTTTACTTAATTATTAAATTTTAGATGATGATCTTATAACAATATCTGATGATTCTGATTTGGCATTTGCTCTTGAAAGTAGCAATGTTTTGAAATTGACATTAACAGGTAAATATTATTATAAAAATTAAACATTTAATTTTTTAATTTTAGTTGAAAATAATTCTAATGAAGATGATACTCCAAAATGTAATTTAAGTTCAGGCGAAATAATTTCAATAAGAAAGGAACTACAGTTAATTAGAGATCACACAAATAGACTTCTAGATAGACTTGCTCATTCTAACGGCGATGCTATTCAAAATGCCATTGCTTCAGGTAGAACAAGTGCTATCGAAGGAAAAGATTTACAGGAGACGAGTGGTAAAGAATTCGATCCACTCTCAGTTGGAAACCAACCACAACTTTCATCTGTCGAACGAAGTGAAACCGGAAGTTCTATAATTTCTAATAGTCGCATCGATGAGAATATTATTAAAGTAGGCCGACGATGATTTGATTTGTTGATTTTCTATTTTATTAATTTCCTATAGTCCGACCAAACACGATTAAACAATCAGGACATGAAATCAGAATCAAATGAAATTCATCGACCGTCACCGGTTAATTTTGTCGGCAATCAGGTAAAAATAGAAATAAATCTACTCATCAATGTATTTATTACGATTTGAATAGAAAATATTCGATTAAACATTGCAGAGTTATCAAATTTTTAAAAAAAGTATTTAACCCGTTTGAACAGTCAGTTGCTTGAAATTCAATTGTGCGACTATTGACATCTATATTGTATATTTGTGAGATTTGCTGATCATTTTAAGCATGAATTATTAGCTCCAAGTGAAATTCATTAGTAGACATGGAACAGTGATTAATAATAATGGAAATGTAAAATGAATACTGATAAAAATGCGGCTATTTTCAAGAAAAATTAAAAAGAATTACAAAATTTAATATTAATTTCCTTACTTTATTTTGATTGGACGATAATTTCAAATTTCGGTAAATTATCGTTTTAGCATTCCAATTTTACTCTACAGGGTTCATAATAAATAATTAATACCTTAAACGAAAATTTCCAATCATGCAACATCAACAACTAATGCTAGCACAATATAATCGATATTGATGCGAAATACACCTTATTTTCCTCAAATTTGTGTAGTTCTGAAATCCGCAACCACTAGGGATATTATTTATACGATCTAATAATGCCCTGCTAGTGTATGGACATAGATATTCATAATATTATTTGTAATCCCAATAAATTGCACTTAACTATCCGTAAATTAGTTTGAAGTTAGAAAAACTGTTTTAATAATTAGAAATTAAGCTCAATATTTAATGGGAAACTAAACGATTTAAATTTATTGAAGTAAGTATTTTGATAAAATGAATTGGGACATTAAAGAAAAAAATTACTCAAACTTATTCATCTCATAACATAATCCTATCTCTATCTATATACTCTATTTGTTAATTCTTAAACTTTAAAATGTCTCTACATAAGGGACATACGAGGACAGTATTAGGCTTATGAAAATTTACATAATGGAACCGAGGGGGAGTCAAAAATTGCAAATGTTTCCCGACGTCCTTAATGGATGCTCTCTTAGTAAAAAAAAATTATGTTGTTTTCATAATCATCCATTGTCGCGGATCTTTGCTAATTTACGGCAACTTATAATTGTTTCCCCCATTTGCGAGCATCGTCTCCTTGCACTTCTGGAGTGTTAAAAATACATTATCATAGTTTTTCCTTTTTCGTCCACAATTTATCCTCATTGATGATGAATCAATATCTATTTCATCTGTTCGAAGTTGTTCGGAAGCATTTCTCCAAAGTTTCGAAATTGAAGCTCTCGATACGTTGTACTTAGCGGAAATATCATTTATGGTTCCATGCTTCAGCTTGGGAGGATTTCTGCTGGACATATTCATTAAAAAATCTTGAAAAATTAAACTTCTTTCTTCATTAGATAAGTGATAAGTTGAATGTAAATTTTCTGTATTCATTTTTTATTTGTATTTTAGGAGTATTTAAAGTTTAACAATAAAAAAACCTATAATCATGGAAATTTTTGTCAATCCATCCATACTAGATCTATCTAATAAAGGTTAAAGTTGACCAAAAACATTGATAATCGGAACAATTTATTTCAAATGTAAACATTATTTCGGAACAGAGGGAGTGGGAGTACAATTTAATAATAGTCTTTCATCGTCACTTTCACCAAATAACGTATGGAAATCTGCTCCTGTGACATCATCCGCATAGGCATCATTGGTAAATGTTATTTATTTATAAAAGTTTCCTGTCGTCTAAGCATTAACCGATCCACTATTTTACGGTAAGCTTTCTAGGATGATTTTCTTTAAAATGCATGATATCGTTTCGGGTGTTAAAATTTTCTTTTTATAGGATATGTCCTTATTAAATGCTCCCTTATTTTCATAATCCAACTTAATCAAATTACTTCATAACATGCAAATTTCTGTTATGATACTTGAATGTTTTACAGATTCTGTCAACTTGGAGCACTTAGTTTTCAAGTTAGATAAGTTTAAAAATTCAGTAGAATCCTTATCAAATTGTGAAGCTCGGTTCAGCTTTAAACTAGATTCCTTCATGGAAGTTCAGCATCGTTAAGATTTTACAATAAATTGGACTCATTAACGCCAACATAATATTCTTTGTTAAAAAAAACAATTCAAAAAACTTTATATTAAATACCACACTGAATTGTTGAATACTAAATTGAAAAGTATAATTACGCTATTTTATAATCTGCTGTGGGAACCAGTGAAAATACTAATTTTGAAATGGATATATTTTTTATATTTACCATAAATTTTCGCACTGCCTTTGAAATAAGCCAAACATTAAAGTAAGTTTTTTTTAATTGAAATTTTCAATTACATAATAATTTATTTTGTAAAATCTGTCTGTTCGTATTGAATCATTGTTTATTATTTTGTAATTATTTTTGTCAGTTCAATTTTGAAAATAATTTTATTAATGGTTTTAATAGCGTATTTTTCCAAATTAAGTTGTTAAGGATTTTTAAAATTTATCAGTAAAGCCATGTATCATTTTGCTCACCTCTGATCTGCTTTTATTCATTGAGTCTTCAGCTGTAGAAGAAATATAAAGGGTGTCCATAAAAGCCATGTGCAATTGAAGTACTTGTAACTATATAGCCATATGTGATAGAAATAATCTGTAAAAATGTTATTATTAATTTTCAAAATATATATCAGTATTCGTAATAGAAACTAGAATTTGATTCTGTAGTTCTCTGAAAGTATTTTCAGGCTGATTTTCAGAAACACCGGCAATGACATCAGTTTTCCTGTCTTGAACACATACTAAATAAAAAACTAAATACATCAAGCTTTTTAATCCTTTTGACGGATTTTTTGTAATAACGTGTGTTACAGGTATATTTATTGTACGTGGACTTTGTGGACAATAAAATCTGCTCACTTCACTTTTAACCCTTTGAGTGCCAACATGATTTTAAGAGGATTAGCTGAAAATGCCACTCTGCTAGAGGAAAATAGAAATTTAAAAATATATTTCTCTGTAACTTTCTAAGCATTTTATTTACGAAAAGTATTTAAAAAACAAAAAATGATTTGAAAAAATAGTATAATTTCTACAAAATAAATGAAAAATAAAACGTTATTCGTTTACCACACAATCTATCCCTTATGTACATTAATGTTGCCCAATACATAATCCATGAAGCCCTTTTTTGCACTTACAACAAATTAGGTTTGATCTCTTTATAGGTCCCCCATCTTTACTACTACAAACAATGCATCTTCTCAAATTGCGACCTGGTAATTTCTCTAAACCGAAACCGAAGTCTTCGGAAACAGCGTTACTTGTTGCTTCAGTATTCCCCTTTGCTGCCAACCAATCTTGTTCTATATTCTCTATTATTGAGGATGTGAATTTGAGACGTTCGGAATAAAAAACCATAAATAAAAATCGACAAGTATGAAATAGAGATCGAATTTGTCCATGCTGGAGCAGGAGCGCGATCGCGCTCCTTGGCACTCAAAGGGTTAATTTGCCCTTAGGCTTTCAGATTATTGTGTTAAATAAAAAACAAAATATTGATCTACCTTTTATTTGCCAGTTGGTGTTTTCAATAGCCCGTAGTTAAATATTAGATGTGTACTATTTTATTCTTTTATATTATATATTTTCAAATCATTATTGACATTTACACTCAGCGTATTTTATAGTATATGCACCAGCTTACTTATAAATAGAACATATAAATAGAACTCATTATCTTCAGTCACTCTTATTAATTGGAAGATGTCTTTTACCTGTAGGGACCAAATCACTATCGGTGTTAGGCTGATTAAAAAGTGTTTTGTCAAGTACCTTTTATTGGATTTTAGTCTGAAACCAAATAATGCGTATTTGGAAAGTCAAGTACTTTCTATAACTAACTGAATGCTGAATAATTTAAAAAAATTTATAATTCATGTGCAAAATATTGATGCAAATACTTTTTGAAATATTGACACATTTTTAAACAGGCCAATGTGTGATAGATTCTCATTATTTTAGACACCAATCGGATACAATAATGTAAGTCAAGTTCCAGTAAGTATGGGAATTCAAAATGTTCCAGGCAAAAATGTCTTGCCAAATATGGGAGGCCCGGGTATGCCTCCCAATATGAGTCAGAATCATCCTCCAAATATGGGAGGTCCTAATTTACCGCATAATATGGGGGGCCAAAACATGCCACCAAATATGGGAGGTCCTAATTTACCACATAATATGGGTGGTCAAAACGTTCCTCCTAATATGGGGGGCCAAAATATGCCACTGAATATGGGAGGTCCTAATTTACCACATAATATGGGTGGGCAAAACGTTCCTCCTAATATTGGGGGTCAAAATATGCCACTGAATATGGGAGGTCCTAATTTACCACATAATATGGGTGGGCAAAACGTTCCTCCTAATATTGGGGGTCAAAATATGCCACCAAATATGGGCAATACCAATATGCCTCCGAATATGGGCAATACCAATATGCCTCCGAATATGGGCAATACCAATATGCCTCCGAATATGGGCAATACAAATATGCCTCCATTTTCTGCAGTGTCGAATATTTCTAAAACAATGGAAACCCCAATGCAATCAAATCCAAATGCACCTTCGGTTTTTACTGGAAACACCGGCCCTCCCACGATTCCAGGTCTATCGACACAACAGAGAAATTTTTATCCTAATGCAATGCAACCTCCCAGGTCTTCAAACTTTCAAGGTACATGTAACCCCAATATGCCAGGGGGCGTACAAAATCGGCCTTCAAGTGCAAATCAATACTTCTATCCACCTGGCAATAATAGTCCTCAATTCAATCCACAATTTAATCAGCAATTACAGAAATAAATGGAATATTTGTCAAAAACATTTGCAATCATCATATTGTCTATTTGAGATAAATAATAATATATCATATTTATCTAATTTTATCTATTCATTGCTCGAGTACGTGAATGGAAAATGTAAAAGTGACTTTTATTTTACTGGTCATTTAAATGCGTATTTGTCTTTATTTGGTGATATGATGTAATCATGTAAGATTTATTGTGGAAATGTTCGATTTCAAGTTTATATTAAATAAACATTCTAAACAATTACATTGTAATCTGTCAATATTTTCAACAGTCAAATTTGTTTTGTTTATTCGGTTTATAAATTATTATTATTATTATATGCAGTTGGATCATTTTTAGTTGAACTGGCACTGATCTCAATTTTATGTGATTTCACTGCGGTAACCTTTCAAGTTTTTAGAATATCACGTTTGATATATTTTTTAAATCGATTGTTATGCTATTGGAGCTTGCTGTGTG
Source organism: Schmidtea mediterranea (assembly GCA_022537955.1). NCBI lineage: Eukaryota > Metazoa > Platyhelminthes > Tricladida > Dugesiidae > Schmidtea > Schmidtea mediterranea. The sequence goes on along the minus strand of CM039682.1, from coordinate 8,685,809 downwards.
TGCTTTTCAGATTCCCATTGTATCGATTGGAATTTCTTTCGAATCTCCTCATAGGTTTTGCTTTTGGAACCTCTGAAACTAGAATCACCATGGTTACTACAGCATCGGATATTATGATAAATTTCTACTATAAATATTGCTTCTGTCTTAAATTTCTTTGATATTTCTCTTTGTCTCAATCGAATTTATTTTTTCTGAATTGTGAAATGCGTTTCTTCTGTCACCTTGGTTTTGTTGATTTCCATTGGTGCTCCATGGCCATTTTTGACAAAGACAGATAAGAATTATTTCCGGCCCCTTCAACTTCTACCTTTGATTTAGTTTCATGTATTTCCTGAAATATTTTATGCCGCAAAAATATTTACACTCGTAAATAATCGAGCATTGAAAATAACTCGTTAAAATATTCGTTGATATCCATCATTTTAACTCTATATTGCAAGCTAAAAAGTTAATAAAATATGGCCTTTTAGGACGATGTTTATAAACGACTAACTGAACGTCATGTTCCCAGTTTTGTTCCGCCGACCCCAAAAAAAGAAGCACCCACAAGATATTGTGCTGTGTGTTGTTCAAAAATGGACAGTAAAGGAAAAAGAAAAAGGAGAGAAAGTCGTTATATGTGCAATCCCTGCAATGTTGGACTATGTGCTGCACCTTGTTTTGAAATTTATCATACCAAGGAAAATTTTGAATAATTTTATTTTATTATTTTTCAAATAAATAAATATTATTATTATATTTTGTTACAAATTTAGGTTCAATTAAATATTTTCACAGTTAAAAATTTGTTTTTTTCTTCAAATAGTAACTGAAAAATAAAATTACAATAGTCGATCCGTGATGCAATTGAAAATACACTACAATTATTTATCCGCTATTTCTATTGAATTTTGAACAATTTAGCATCTTTTTTGGGTTTTAGTGAAAATAAGGTTCAAATATGTACTTTTTCTAATAAAAAAATTGTTTTTTTTGCCGGTTTTTTTCAAAAAAAGAGTGCGTTAAGGTGTTAAGGTAATCAATTTCTCTTTAAGTTTATATTATTTGCACTTCGTGGTTCCTGCGTATAGTCATACCAACTTTAATACCAACCTTAACACGGCCAACCCGAGCCAATTTTCAACTGTGAAATAAAAAAAAAAATCTTTTTAATACAGCTTTATATATCTAAAATACGGCTATAGTCTATATTCAAACTATTTTTAAAATTGAAACTGATTTTTTCTTTCATGGAATTTTTAATTTTTAAATTCTAGATAAAATTTTTGTTTTATATCGAAATTTAATTTTATAAATTTTTTTATTATTATTATTTTGTTTGCATCTTTTTTTCTGCGCACTTACTACTAACTAACTTCACTTGATACATTTTATCCATAAATAACGCTTAAATTAAAAACTATTAATTTGATACTTAAAAATAATTTATACTTAATTAAATATATATATATATTCGCCGTTTATTAAAAATTCCCCCTCGACCTTTTGGGTTCCGTAAATATTCGGATAACAAGAATTTAATATTAAAGCGTATCTTAACACTTAAACATTCTTCATTCTTCTCAGGTCTCCTTCTGCATTGTCTCCCATAAACCATAACTGTGACATTTCTTGCAGCCACTGATACTTCTATCGCTCTCGAAAGTTTCTTAGTCACATCGGAATCGGATATCACTTTTGTACTATGAGTAACACGTTGCTATTATACCATGTATACAACATTTCCAATGGTTAACAAAATTTACTATTCCCTTATTTTCTCGGGACGGCTTATCTACTAGAGAGTGAATCAATCTGTGAATGTATCTACTTTAATTACGATCACAAGTTTTACAAGTTAGTTAATTGGGTTTGATTTGTAATTTCCGTTCATAGCTTTATTGAAATTCTTTTTTTTATCCGAAATGAATCTCACTCTCTGCAGGTTTGTTTAAGTTATCATCTGATTACATCATGTTACGGTCAAAACCATTCAACTCATTTGTATGTAGCCTAAACTATAATCAGAGTCGACAGACCATGTGTCCAATAGAGTTTTATTGGTCTATTTTGAGATGATTTCAGTTTTAATTCAGAATGTTTGGAAAATGAATTACTTTTAAATGAGCGGACTTAACCTTGTGAGGACTCGGTTTTCTGTATTTGAATTTGTGTTGAAGGTCAAGGCGAATTTTCCTACATTTTGGAATATTTTACAACTAAGTTAATAGTATATTGACATTGCTCGCACTCAGAGCTTCAAAACTCGGAGGGTTGGATTTTTATATTGAGTTCTCTAAGTTTTTTGCGTTTTGAATTGCACAAGTCGACCTTTTTTCTATTTAGTCGTCTATACTTCGGCTAGATAAGTTTTAGTTTGCCCTCTACCATAAATGCAGGTCACTTACATCAAATTTTACTGCTTAATTTATTTATAAATGATCATCATATTATTAACCTATGAGTCACTATTCGGGTTCCCAACAGTAGAGTAGTTTCGAGCTAATGGCTCTCATCAGTACTATGCGGGAGGCGCTCAGATTTTGCTTCGCGCCAGTTAAGTGTAAAAACAGTGTCAAGGTAACACTGTTATATAATCATCCTGATGCACTGGTCACCATATCAGTTTGCAATGCTTGGCTTGGAGGTAAGAAAAAAGACTTATAATTATCTTGAAACCTATCTTCTTGGTAGTCTGATAGCCTGTAACCAGTTTCTGTGTTTCACTTGTAGTGCGCAGTTGTAAGATTGTATCTACCATGGTTTCAAGTGAAAGGAATCGAAATTTTATTTTTATCCAAATTATTTTATTTTTACTAGATGTTTTCCATCTATATGTAACTTTGATAAATGTCGAACTTCACGTCAAATTTTCTGTTTTCGTGTTGTGCAAATGCATATTTCGTATTAATCTTGATGCATTTCTTTACCTAATTTTCTTTTCCTTTCTTACATTTTATATTTTCTTCTTGTTTATCTCAGATTTTAGATGTTTATTCGATGTGGTATATTTGAATTAAGTTGATGCGCTTAAACAAACTTTCAAGGCCATTTGTTTAGATCCAACACATTTCAACTTGCTCAGTATTAAAACAATCTTTTTAATATCCAAACCATTCTATTGGAGGCTTTCTTTTATTCAATTCCGACTTCGATCTAAATGCTGGTTAAATTTAAAAGATGATTTAATGTCAATTTAAAATATTTAATTATTTAAAAGTTTAAAAATTTAATATGAATATTTATAGAAAAGATTTACATCCTTTGAGATAATAATTTTTATGTTTATTAACAATTTAATTTCGTTTTATTTTCATTTGAATGCTTTTTCAATGCTAATCTATGTTGTTTATTAAATCAGTTTCGCATTATAAACCACTGGTTAAGAAGAGTTTTAAATATTTTTTTATGAAAAAAGGCTTAGTAAATTCTGAAATAAGATTTATCCATTAAAACAATCTTCGTTCTCACTTCGAAAGATTTCTTCAACCATTAAAATATCAATTAACTTTGAACGAACGTCTTTATCTGAATTCTTATCTACATCATCATAATATTCTTCAAAATAATTTGCACTATCACTGAAATCTTATTACAACTCGTCGTTGTAAAAGTAGAGTGTAATCTTTTTGAAGCCATTTTTTATAGTTGTTACTGGAACCTCATTCCATGATTAAGAAATCCGTGGACATATTTCTTCATAAAATGCACGCTCCCTATATCCTGATTTTGTATATTGTTTATATGTGCTCACCATCCGCTTCTCACGCTTGCCTCGAAGATGTTGCTATAAACGATTTATTAACATTAATAAAACACTACTGGAATCATAAAAATCACTGTACTATTTTCAATAAATTTCTTTTGGATATTCTCAGTTCTGTCATATATAATTTTTCATTTGCGAATACAATAATATTCGATGGATAATTACAGACTGGAATTGTCTTACGTCAAAGATCACTTAAAGTGGAAGCTTATCTCCAATAGGACTTTTGCGCAAAAGACTACAGTAAATCGAAGTTTTCCACATTAACTGTATTAATACTGTACTGGATCACATTTCTGATTTTTGTCGTGTTTCTCTCCTCCCCCCACTGTGTTTGTGCACTGTATATTTATTTAAATTTATTTTATAATTATATTTAATCAATCTTCCACAATAAGGTTCTAAACAACTTACTATGGGAAAAGTAAAGTATCAATAAAAAAAATTAAAATTTAATATAAAAATATGCGAAACCAAATAAAAGGTCTGGAAAAATTCAAAACCCAACAACAAGGAATCGAGAATCTCAAAGATAAAGCCAATTATTTTTATTTTTATGCAGTAGGACTAAATTATTCACTCTGTGAATTAATCAAGTGTGTTTTACTTTTGTTGTATTTTAAACTAATTTTTAAACTTAAATTTGTAAAGTTTTCCTGAGACAGACAATTTTAACGGAGACCCTGCTGGGCACTACAATTTCCATATATACTACAATAACAAATACGAATATCTGACGTTCCACTTTCATCCATAGTAAAATTTGATAGTATATTAATTATGACTGGAACTTCATCAATGTTGCCGATTTGATCAAGTATAAATTTGGTTTTGTGGTCATTAATTAATTTCACAAAATGTTTCCAATTACATGATCAATGTTTGCCAATTGATGTAACAGCTCAACGAGCAATTCCATTTCGTTTCATAAATTTAAAAATAAAATTAACAGAATCTGTAAATCTTTGACATCTATACGAACAGCATAAACACACTCTTCTCGTAAAACAGAAGTTCCTGACATTGGATACCCATCTTTATGTTTGTTGGAGTTATACAATTTTACAGAAATTATAATAAATAGTAAAACATCGGGAAAATACAACAATTAATTTAAAAATCAAAATCAATATTTTCCGGGGCAAATTGGTATGTACAAAGAATGATTGATCATAAGCTAGCCAGACTTGTTTCAATGACATTTTAAGAGTTCTAGCGTATCATAGATTTTAAGTCAACTTCCAATAGGGATCCCTGCCAGTGATAATCAGTGGTTTTGTCGAGCCGGAACGTCGTTCCGGTACTTCCTTTTTGGACAGGAACGCGTTCCGGAACTAAATAGGATTTCTGATAACGAGAATTGGTTGACGTATTGAAAAAAAAATTAAAAAGAATTGCTGATTTTTTTTCTAATTTTTATGTATTATTATTACGCTTTTTAGGTCTCATTGAGACCCAAAAAAACGTCGCCGACAGGATTATCATGGAAAATCACCCCCGTCGTTAAATTTGGAACATGAGACCGCACAGAGTGGCCACCTACCCAGGATCGGCCCTGTCTATATAATTATATATACGCGTTCCGGTAAAAAAAAATTAGCACAACACCACTTGTGATAATTTATTTGTAATTGTGAATCGTTATGAAACTTTTGTATCAATAAATATTATTTCTGTGTTGAGTTACTTTAGTGGTGATTAAAGAGCACATGGAGTCAGAGAAACAGTTCCTCCCGAATAACTGCAAATAATAACTCAACACGTTTATCAATTCATGCGAGCTTTGAAAAGTGGTTTTTTCGAGAATAAAACTAAATTGTGGTGAGTCTTGTGCTTTTCAATAGGGCCATATAAAGCTAGATTATGATAATATTTCTACCGAAATTATTCCATCCATTTGAATTCAACCCAGACCGGGTTATCGGGTACCACTTGCTCTCCATAAACCTTTCTGCCTGTAAAGATTCTACAAATTTTACCCTTTAAACTTAAGATTTTCTTCACAATATTTTATAACCCCCTCACAAATTACCTATGAAATTTAGGTTTCAACAAATTCGATTCAATCTAATGACATATTCGTTAAATTTTAAATCGCAAGTTGAATCTTTCCACCAATATTTTAATAATAATTTCCTGTTGTTTCCAAGGAAATGAGACCTATCGAACGCATTAATACCAATCTTGAATTAACATAATTTGCCAGAAAAATCTGTTATTCAAATTAATCTACAGATGTAATTGGAGTGAAAACATTCAGTATGGCACAATATTGATTGATATGTAATATGAAATCACCATGGAAACGACTATCGTACAATCACCTGCATGAATCATTCAATAAATTGAACCTCTTAACTGAGGTTATTCATTCGCTGGTATGCATGACGAGTGTGTGTACGCAAGCCTCTGTCATTTGCTGTATGTCTGTATTGTGTGTCGTTTTTGACATGTATTGCGGCACATTATGTACCTCTTTATAAGCACACAGACATATTACTGTATGTATGTCAGGTATGTATATTTTGTGCAGATAAGTTCACTTACTTTACTGTATCTTACCATCGGTGATTATAGATTATTTTAACTGTTGGTTTGTCGTTATGGTAACGAATGTGTTCAAAGATGTGCATTAAGAGTGCTGTAGTATATTCAATAAACAGTTGAACTGTATTGGGTAAGTGTGCATTTGTTTCGTACAAATTTGTTTCTGAGCTGAATTTCAAATCGATTGCTAATTCAAATATAAATCCAGGTAAAATCTCTTTTTTTGATATTTTTTAAAATAATTTAAATGTAAAATTTTGATTTAATATTCATGATAAAATTTGATACAGATTTTAAGCTATTCTTATTTGATAAATCCAATATTCGGTAATATGGCATGACATTCATTATTAATAACTATTCATTTTTCGTAGATTCACAAAGCTTTGGGAAATATTTTAATTTCAAACCATTGAGATTTTTTGAATGAATTTTTGGTTTTCTACGAATAGTTCAAGTAAATCTGAATTTTATATTTTTAATCTCATTTTGAATAACCTCGTTGCTTTTCCTTTCGTTTTGCTTATTTCCTTTCTATTCAAAGTAGAATTGAAATTGAGTTTTTATCTATTTTTACAATACTTTTTCTAAGTCTCCCAAAAGAACTGCTAATTTGATTAATTAAATTAAATTTATAATGATTGCAATAAAAAATTTATAGACATTTTAGAAAATAGAATAATCCTTTTCAATCTATTTCAGAACAACCGGAATGTAAAATTAATTTTTTTTTGCCATTTTATTGGTTTTAAATCTAAATAAATATAATTGGAAATTTAAAATAACTCAAAATTTGAAATTTTCAAAAAATCCCTTTACACCAATTTTAAGCTCAAAAATTAAATATTTTCATGTCTTGCTTTTCTTATACTTTGAAAATTTAATTTATTAAAAATCGTTAAAAATTACAAGTGTTCAGCAAGTATTCAGATTAAAGATTTCCTTGGGATCTCCTTAGATTTGATTGTTATGTGTCCATCTTTGATAAAAATTGAGATTTTAAAACCTTTTTAATTGAGACAAATTTTTAAAAAAATCGAATTAAAAATTATATTGTAATTTCTAGCGTATAAGTTGCTACTTTTTTCTTATTTAAAGACAAGTACGACTAATACAAAGTATATCATTATTAATTTTTATGCGTAATAAAAAATTCAGATTTTTGTCTACCGTATGTTTATATTTCTGATACTGAATACTGAAACCCAGCGACAATACACACGTTTTTAATGACATTTATTACAGTCGACATATATTAATCTGATGTCGGATAACGCCCGAGGATGGAATTTGGGTCAGCCATAAACTTTGGTATGCGATATATATGATACATTTTTTCGGTAAAATAGGTAATCTACGCAGTTGCGACTAATACCCCGATGCGACTTATAAGCAGGAAAATACGGTAAATCCAAATAATGTATAGATTATTGATTAAATTTAATTAAAATTTGTAAAAATAAAATTATATATTTAGTGACGTGATAAATGTTAGTTTTCAATACGTTCATCTTTAGTACGGCCAGGCTTTTTTGATTGATTGTAGTATATCACCGAATTCCCCTATCCCCAGATTTACACGGTACTTTTTTCGCACATTTCGCTTACACGGTTTTGAAAATTATCATTTTTTTATTCCACTCTTATCAATACATATTTATAATAATAATATGCATATGTATATACATATTTATTTAAAATAAAAATATAAGCATAAACAAGGAATTCCCCCATTTAAGTATTCGTGTTTTAACAAGTTATTCTTGAAATTATTTCAATTTCTGCGCTATTTACCGTTAGAATTAATTTCGACAATTGTTCGGGAAGGGGTTGAATTAGGTAAAAAATTAGAAAACTATTTTTTAAATCATTATCCAGTTGTTAAGCGAGTTAATCAATTTCAAAGAGAACTCAATCAATGTTTGGCGAAATATCAAGAAATCTATAAAGATTTGACCAAAAATAGCACTCAACTGTTAATTACAGATTTTGTGACGGAGATCACACTGGAAGAAGTTCCTACACAGTCTATAAATGATTCAGAAATATCCATTTCAAGCGAAGAAAGTGAAATTATTCCATTTTGAAAAAGAAGGCAGAACATTGAGGATTCTGATGAATAAAATTCAGTAACACTTTACTATGTTTTATAAAATGTCTTTGTCCCCATTTACACGGTTTCGATTTACACAGAATTCTCAAAAATCAATCTACCGTGTAAATCGGGGGATAGGTGTATTATATTCTTTCACAACTGGAATTATACATCAAACAAGTAATGTCATTTTTATGTTTCGATGATGGAATACAAAAAACTTTTCGTTTTCTATATGTCTGGTAAGGTATGGTTTCATCCTCAATTTTTCTTTTGTTATTTAGATGCCATTAGAAAATTTGAGTTTTTATATGACTATTAAAGAATTTATTTTCTCAGTAATTATTGAATAGTGTAATTTCCTCAAAATACATTTAAAAACTGACAATTTTTTTCAACTTTTTAGAAATTTAAGAAGTAAACTCTTTTTTTACAGATTATCAGAATAATTTTCACAGAAAAACTTTGAGAATTTTCTTCTAAATAATAGGCAAAATATATATGAACACATCTCTGATTTCTTTTCATTTTTCAGTGACATTAATAATTTTATTATTATTATTTTCATTAATATTATTAATATTTTCATTTAAAATTCATTTTTTGATTGGCCTAAATTTTTATTTTAAAATTTTTAAATACGATATCTTACATATTTATCGAATTTTAAATAATTTCTTTTAAAAGTTTTTTAAATTTTTTTTATTAAAATTTTAGTATAAAATTCAAAGCAAAACCGCATGATATTCCTGAATTTTTAAAAGCTTATAAAAAGTAAATAAAAAGCTTTCCTTCTTTAATAAATAAAAATCCTTCAAATAACCCTCCATAAGCAATTAAAGCCATAAAACCAATTTTACTCAGATTTTAACTAAAAGCTTTTTTTTAAAATTTCCATTGTGCAGCTGTTTTCTCTTTGTGTTGTTTGCCATGCTTGACTTAATTTGTCAAAGACAATAAACGATATATATATATACATAAATTCTATTAATTTATTTTACAAAGTGTATAGGCATATTTCAGAATTGCAGAGGTGAAATATGTTTCAATAATTAATTTTACTATGGATAATTTTAATCAAGAAAAAAGACTAAAATGGATCAAATTAATGACATTCATTATGATTACTATGCTCTTTTGTGTAGATCGAATCATGCAATGTATTGCAAAGAATTTCCGTTTCAAAGACAAGATATTTTCAAAAATAAAAACAACAATGAAATCACTTCAAATAATCAAACCTTTTTATATCATCATTCAATTCAACATTTATTTTAAAACTTTTCTGACAATAAAATATTCAAATAATTACTCCAATTTCAGCTAACTTGAGCAAAATACTTTTGGTTTCCTAAAAATTATATTTAATTCCTAAATTGGGTATATTATTTTAGGTTATTTCCCTATTAAGTTATTTACTAATAACCGAGGTAATTATTATATTTAGTATGTAATTTTGGGTTTTACCCAAATTTATTAATATAAATTTCAATTTCTATTTTTAGTACCTTATATACTCGTGTATAAGTCGAATTTAAAAAAAGTCCTCAAATTTATTTCTTGACTTATACACGAGTATACACGGTAATTTATCATAATTTTAACCTTTGTGTTTATGCTATCTTACCAAAACTCAGACGTTATTCTAAGTCTATATACCAAGCGGAGCCCGCAGTGCAGCGCACTACAAAGGGATATGAACAGGTTAACGTTAACGATATTTTATTTTTTGATTGAAATATTTCTTTCTCTTAATTCTAGTTTTTACTGTCTGCTTTATTGTTTGATATTTGATTTTACCCCACTTTTTACTTGTATTCTGCAAACAAACGCTTTGCTGGAACGTAATACACCCCTTGTGAATAAATTACACTCACAATCAGCTCCATTTTATCAACGGGCCAAATTTTGGTCTGACCCCTCGCTAGAATAAGGCCTGTCAGAATTATTTACAAGTTCAATGATGAATTTATTAAATGTTTACAATAAGTTTGTATTATTATTTGAAAAACAATTTCTGATATATAATTGGTTTTTTTTCAAACACACGAAAAAGCATTAAAATTCTAAAAAAGAATTTATATAACATTTAAGAGTTTTCTATTGTTCCGAATCTCTAATGGTGTAAACGTTATAATTATTATCACAATCCGAATGGAGATATTTTTGTATGTATTCCTCAATAATTTCATCTTGCTGCATTTTGACAATGGTAACCATGGAAACCGTTTGCAATACATTTTATAATCCATTGTATAGTTTTCTGGTAGATTATTGGAAGCATAGCTCTGGTGTGTCTTGTGTTGCTGTGGATTTCAATTTATTTCTCAAATATATACATATATATATATATTATCAATTTTTATACATGAATTGTCTCTGTGAATCACATTTTTCATCCATAGATTTCCAATTGAGCTTATGCTTCTAGATTGATCGGCGTTGGAAATTCGTCAATGGAAAAAATCGAGGAATATTATGAGAAAAATAATTTGAACCAAAAACCAGATCAGAGTGAAGAGTTTGTGAAAATCGAAAATGAATTGAAGAAAATCTTATCGAACTCTGCTGACAATATTGATAATAGTGAGAATATTTATTTTGTTTTATCAATGTATTAAACATTTTATAATTAATTTTTAATAATAGATAATCTCATCAGGGACGAGTTTTCATTTTGAGGAAAAATAATTTAATTTTTTTTATTGCGTATATCAGTGCTACCCGGTAAGATTTTTGGTTTTTGCTGGAGAATAAATTCAATTGTGAATAGTTCTTCAGATTTCATTTATTTTACTGAGATTACTTATTATTAAAACAAATTAAATGGATATATTTATGTATCAATATTACTAAAGAATATAAGTGCGTTCAATCAAACTATTTTTTTAATTAATAATTTTAAAATTTTACAAGACCTGAAGTTTTTATTGTGAAGTAATGGAAATTTTATAAAAATTATTTTTTGAAGTTAAATAATATTAAATCAATTATTTCCTCAAATAATAAAAAAATTTAATTTCCGTTTTCACTATAGATCAAAAATAAAAAAAATTTTTGTCATTAAATGACAATATATTTATAAAATACCACAGTTATAAAAAAATAATAAAATTAAATTATAATCAAACCAATAAATAAACAATTAAAAGATAACGCCAATAAAAAGCTCTTCGTACGATATATTTCAATAGCATAACTGTGTTATCTTATAATTAAATCGTTGCTAAATTTATTTAATTATTTATAAATAAGCAATTATATAATATTTTCTACAAAATTTGACTATGAATCAGATTTATTTAGGGTATTCATAGTCAAATTGTGTAGAAATTTTTATGTTACTTATAAAGAAATCAGAGGTGAAAAACAAAAAAAAATCCTAATTATATAATTGTAATATTTAATTCGTTTATTAAATGATTACAATTTAGTTGATCAGTAAAATAAAAAAACGTTCCATTCAATTCGAAATTGTCAATTTTTATTCACCTTTATTTAGCGGTGTACAAGTGAGCCGCTTGTGGGAATTTATCGCATTGCCAAACACAAATTAACCAAATAAATAAAAATTTATTTCGGTATCTTGCTGGTAGTAATAGGCTTTTAATTTTTTAATTTTTTACAGTTATATATAAACTTGTATTTTGCAGGCATGGATTAAAGTTGTACAAATTTAGATGTGCAAATTTATAGACTAAATACAAGCAAGCAAGTTTAGCCCCTCATGTCACTCATATATAGTGTGGTACTACAAGTGTTGGTTAGGTTTATAGTGATGCTCGAATTATAAATGGGACCAAGACATTTATTATGAATTACATACATTTAAAAAGTAGATCTTTATGAGATTCGATTAATTAATTTTCTTTTAATCTGCTTCCAGTTTATTATGGATTTTGATAGTTTATAGCACTCGGCGACAAAGACACCATTCTAAACATATCAAGTTTTGATTTTAAGATAGAAAACTTTTGAAAACCGTCGATTAGGAAAATTGACGTTGACGTTTTCTAAGAATTGAAGTATTTTCGGTTTATTAATGTTTCAGTAGGAAAGAATTTCAAATCAGGCTACTCGTGTTCATCAACCAAATACTAATACCATACAATTAGTCACAATTAGCCCATAAATTCTTGGTGACATTCGCAGACTATTAATTCTCTATCATAATTGACTACATAACTGAGGTTCAGCTTCATCAAAATTGGTAACCGATTCTAAAGAGAGAATCCTTTTTTAAAAATCCATTTTGCGAGTGATGCTTAACTTTGTATTGTCCGACATTGAACAGCAGAATGTACTAGACATTTTAGGGAATTTATTGGATACAAACAAGGCCGGCAATAAAGTTTTGAGGGCACTAGAAAAAAGTTACCTTTGTGCTGAGACAAAAAATTGTACAATTTTTTATATTTTCACTTTTTTTATAAAATAAATAATACAGTTTTAATTGAATTTATTACAAAGCTTTTTAAAAAATTATTCTATAATATAAATGCCCATTGTTTGCAAATTCAATTGAAATGACTAATAGATCTGCCATTCTTTCTTTAGTCATTGTAGACCTCAGAACTGATTTTAGAGCGATATGTATTTGACAAAGCCTCACTCAACCTATTGTTATGTATGGCGATAATTATGAAGGTAAAACATTTGACAAGTTCTTAACCTCACTAAGAAGTTTTTTGGCCATTCAAGTCAACTCTGTTTTCTGGTTCAGATAAAAACAATTGCAATTGATTACGAAAATTAAGCAGTTCTTTGTTACCTAAAACTTTAAAACTATGAATATCAGATTAAAATCCGAATAATTCTTCAAATTTTTAAGATCTTGAAATTGTTCAGTGATTGAAATTATTGCGTCATCTAAAATATTTTACCTGAAACCATTTTTAGGATCACATTATTTCATTACTTTTTGATATGTGAAAATCGGATTGACTGTGGAAAAGGGAAAACAGCTTCATTTGGAGACATTTCTAATTTATTAGCAAATTGTTTGGCGATGCTCTATGAAGTTTGAAACCCATTTTATGTATAATTTATAACAATTTCATAACCATTTAGTAATATACCTAATATACCTAAAATATTTAATTTACCATTTTGTAAATGAATTCGAAAGCATCATAGAAAAAATATATAAAATATTTGGATGAAAAAAACACAGAGTGTTTAATTGCACATTATAAATACACGCATAATAAAGCACCATAATAACATTAATAATTAATATAAAAACATAGTAAAACTAAATAAAACAATATTATGTTCAATTCCAAAACAAAGACATTGCAGTTCAGGTGCAACGGATATATTGGACAAAGTCGCTTTAAAAACAATAATATAACAGTTTAACGAAATTTTTCTTTGTTATAAGTTTCGTCTATGAAACCGGTTTAAATAGATTTTTAAATGTTTTGGCGGGAAAATATTTGCAAAAGAAAATATTTGAAACTGGCACATAGCTAGTACATAGATATTGATGATTTATATGTTTTCTTACCAATATATCCATTAAATATATATAAATATATAAAAATAAACATTATTTCTAAACATATATATATATATATAGAAATTGACTAAGCCTGTATGACTTCCAATTTGGTAACAAATACTGAACTGTCTAATTAATATTAGTAAAGTTAGTGAGAACTTACTAAATGGTTATGTATTATTTTTTTGACCTATTTTAAATGAACTTGAAAAAATACGATGACTCATACAGTGACCTTGAGTTTTTTTGGGATCAGTCATGGTGTTTGTTTAAATGACCTTGAAAAATATGACTCATCGGGTGACCTTGAAAATTTTTTTAAATGACCTTGAATGAATAATTGTCTTCGTTTAAATTACCTTGAAGAATATTATGACTCATCCAATGACCTTGAACAAGTCATTGTCTTTGTTTAAATGACCTTGAAATTTTTTGACGAGTCATTGTCTTTGTCCTACAAAAATTTGTACTTTTAAACTTAGAAAAAAATATTTGGCGGGGCGAGGGTATATGTCTTTGTCCCAGCGGGCCACTGGGGTAGAGCGCTACAATCCCACTACTGACATCTAGGTAGATGATACTTTCTTCTGAAAGGCTTTAATATTAATAAGGAGATTACATTGATGTCCGGATCGTCCCTTCAACTACAAGTTGTATTTTGCCATCGATGAGTGCAGATTTGCGATTGAAATATTATTCAATTTATTAAAAAATGTGTGTCTTAAAAGAAGACCTTATCATTAATTTTATTTTAACCATATGAATAGCTCTTTATTCCTAGATGATCACATCATCTTGGATTTCAACCAGAGCCACGTTTAATGTAAGGTACAGGCTAGGGTCCCCATTTTCGAATTCGCCTTGCTTCAAAGTACATAATAATATCTTTATGAAAAACAGTTTCGTTGCCTGTATTGTCACTATCGTTGTGCAGGAGTGCGATATACCAGGAAACATGAAAAGTAAAGTTAAGAGTAATTTCACCCATCCTCACACTATTATTACTCGGTCATCATTATTTAGCCCATGAACTTACATTTGCCTCTGACACCGTGACCCCTTTGAATAGGAGGACCTAAACGCCTGCCTAGCTGCCGAGTGTCTTAGGCCACGCCTGGATATCCAGCATCTATTGCCAAAGCTGTTACAACTATTACTACACTTACTTAACATCACCAGGCATGTGACGGCAGTTACTGACTCAAATTTATTAAGTTTTTCGGGGTTTCAAGCTCAATTGGTAAACTTTATATAGAATAAAACTGCCGTATAGCAGGTTATTTACTTATAATTTTCTTGTTTCTTAAGACTGTTGAAAGCTGAAATTTTATTCTTTCTATTATTGTTAATTTTATATTTATTCGTTAATCGCCATTTAAAAAGCTGAAAATGAAAAGATGAAAAATATTTCTTAAAATTTTTATCTAATAAAAAAATTGTAACACATAAGAAAAAAATAACTTAATATTTAACTTATAATTTTCATCAGTGCCGTACCGTCGCATGTGTAATAAGAGCAATCGTACTGGCCCCTAAATAATAATTACACTATATAACATTCTCCAGTAGCAAAAAAATACCACGAATTGAAAAAAACAAAGATGAAAATTCAAAATTCATTTATTGAGGAAAATATGTAATTTAGTAGTGAATAATAAAGGTTCCTTCACATGACGTGGATACTCGACCAGATGCACCAGTTTTATGTCTATCAATGACGTGTATACACGTCAAGCGCGTTAACAGGTTAAATAAATATTTAATGACAATATTTAAATGAATAAAAATACATTTCTAAGATTAACAGAAAATATCAACCTACTCCATATTACGGCTGATATTATTATTATTATTATTATTATTATTATTATTATTATTATTATTATTATTATTATTATTATTATTATTATTATTATTGACAATATTTTCTACAAAATTTGACTATGAATCAGATTTTGTGGAAAATATTATGTCAATTATAAAGAAATCAGAGGTGAAAACCAAAAAAAGTCATTATAATATTATTATTATTATTATTATTATTATCATTATCATTCTTATTATTATTATTATTATTATTTGATCGAGTATTTTCATTCAGATATTATCCTAAGCCTTATAAAACTGCTACTGTTAAATTCCCAGAATGCCATACCCCCGGTATTAACATCTACCCAAACAGAACCATTAGATCTTTCTCAGAAACATCAAACTGATGCAAAATCATTACCAAAGCGTCTTTGGAAACCGAAATCTTTCGATTTTGATGAATTTTTCACGACGCAAGTCAAAAGATTTACCGCAAATGATGTTTGCAATTCCAGATGCCAAATGCTGTACAAAGATCACTATCATTGTTTTGCTGAAAATGGAAACTGTTCCGAAGTAATGAAAGGAAAAGATCAACTAAGACAGCATGGGAAACGTCACAGCGTTGCAGAAGAATTGACAAATCTAGAATTCAAGTCTTGTTCAAAATGCCAAACTGAAGAAACCAAAAGTCATTATCATTGCTCATATGCCAATTGTAATTTCGTGTCGAGTGATTTGTCCAATTTGGACAGGTTGGCTCATGTTGAATCAGTTCATTGTAATATATTATTGAAAAGAGCAAACAACAATATCAATAAGAATAAAATTTCTACCAAACGCTGCAAATTAGTGCATGAAAATGTCGACAAACCTGAAAGTATTCTTTCATTAAGTGACCTTCCGAATCATATCTCACCGATATCATCTGGATCCTTCGACAATCAATTTATGGACACAAACAGTGATCCATTCGATCCTAGGGATAATGCAAGGTGTCACAGTCAAATAATAGCCCCCCGCAGCAAGTTTACCAAGTCAATTGTATTTGATGAAATTGAAAATTCTGTTTTATTCAATATCCGAGAGGAAGGAAAGCATTTATACAAATTGGGCACATGCGTCCGATTATTTTGCAATTTGAAGAAAGCAGACCATTATCACTGTCCGATTTGTGATGTCGGCTCCAGTAAGATAGATTTGTATCTCAGGCATTTGAAAAGACACAAATAAAATTTTATGTTTTATTCTGAATAAAATTTGAAATTTTCTGATCTCTTGCCAAATGATTCTTGCTACCATATTTATGTATATTCTGACCGAGTCCGCTGGATTGGAACTTATACATATAAAGGATCTTTGATTTCCGCCAACTCGTAATTAATATTTATTGTGTATATTGGATTGGAAACACTATTTTTTAGGAAAATAAAACAACTACAATTTATTGTTTTGTGGTAACCCTTCGGGATTTTGGGGTGTCAATTTATTATTTTTCAATAATATATCAGATTTACGGGCACTTAGGTTATTAAATCAAATGTAAAAATGCATGATTAGTGTTAGAAGACTTTGAAGACATACTATTTATTATCTAAAACAAGTGAACAATTCCCAGGAGGAGATTATTATACTGTAAATATCTTGAGCAAGATACACACATGCATACATAAATCACACCTTTGAGATTCAGACATACATTAGATAATATTCAGTCATACAAATTCAACATACACATACATACCTATTATATTTTTTAGAATATCTATTATTTACTATTATCTTACAAATAGCGAAAAGGATGAGTTGAGAAGATTTATAACTGACAACTTTAAGTAACAGGCAATTTAGTGGCTCCAGAACCTCAGAACAGTTGATATTATTAATCTAATTTTTTTATTATACATCTGATATTAAAATATTGTTATGCACATGTAAAAAATGTCGTTATACTTTATATTAAAAAAAATAATCACAATTGTTTTAATTATTCAATTATTTAAATAAGACTTAAACGCAAATTGGTCCAAAATTTTAATTTATTAAACAAGCTATTATATTTAAATATATTTTAAAATATTACTTAAACAGATGATTTTCTTTTTAACATTCAAAATTAATTCTTTTATTTCAGTTGCAAAATGTATTTAAAAAAAATTGATATTTGAGAATATTTATGGTTTCTGATGTCCAAAAAAGTTTATCTCAAAAGTTAAAAGATAAAAGTACGGGAAATAAGACACGTTGCTAGGGCTGACCCAAAATATATACCTTATAAATTAAATTAACTATATAGATTATACAGTAAATTATTATTAAAATTATCTATATAGTTTTAAATATATGACCTACTTAAATAAACTATATAGATTTTATAAGTTAAATTTGACCTTAAAACGACTTTGACCTATTTTTTGAACCTAAAATGACCTTGACCCACCTTTAAAAAATTTATCAACAGGATATATAGGCCTTTTAGTATTCAATGGAGTTAACTTAAAAAACTGGGCTAATAGACCAAAAGAAAACAAAGTAAATAAAAATATTGATTTTACTTAAATTTGACATTTTTGGTTGAAGACAATCACGAGTGAGGCCATTTTAGCACTGAGAAGAGTAAAAGTTAAATCCAAAGACCTCAACTATAAACCGAATAAACTATAGATTAATCTCCTTTAAAAGAAAATACTTAAAAGTGAAATTTTCAAATTTTAACTGCATTTATTAATTAGTATTTTAAAGTTTCAAAATTGTTCGGTCTTTCTGTTGAGCATTGAAGTTGTGGAATCACAATCAAAATTGTTAGCTGCAATCAATTGTCAGCTTCGGGTTGTTATACAAAATCAAAAGTCATTCTTTTTTAATACGTTTTTTAAATGCAAAATATTTTCTGTCCATCAATTCCTGTTATTTAAGCAAATACTTTTGTTCTTAAACAAATCGATATTTTCAAATTCCAATTTTGAAATTTTTAAACCTTTTCTATTTAAAATTGTAATTTCACAATTTCAATAAATATTTTAAATTTCAAAATAAAAATATTTTCAACAGAAATATTTATAAACCCAACAGAAATAAGAATTTCTACCATTAACAATATTCAAAGATAAGATATCACAATCAAATAAAAGGCAATAAATGTTAAAATTTCAATTAATAAAACAAATTATATAAATCATAAAGTATAATTTCAGTTATATATTAATTTCGACTGTAGATCAATGTTTTTTTCAATTTAACACATATTTTCCGTACTGCTTTTCAAGTGCTATTCAGAATAATTATGAAATGTTTGCATTTGTCAAAGTACATTTTAACAGTCCACTTCACAAAATTTTCACGGAAAAACAAAAGTTTCCAAAATTCCAATTGACTTGGAAAATGCACAAAGTTTTCGACGATTTTTAATTCCTATTATCTTTATTTCCTTTAGACCATCGGTTCTAAAACTGTGGGCAGTGGACCACACATATGTGAGACAAACGCATAAGCCTTCAGAAAATTCAATTTGTCGCATACTGACTTGTATCAAATAATATTCAAAGAAAATATTCAACTGGCATTCCTCAATGTGGAATCAATCTTGCGGCAGTTTCTCAGTTTAATTGTTTTGGAGAAAGGTCATTTTTAAGGCTTAAAAATATCAAAAATGAATTAAGAAGCACAATGACCCAGACGAGGTTGTTTTCATTGAGTATTTTGCGCATCGAAAATGAAACCTTCAAAAAATTAATTTTGATGAAGAATTCTGTGCAAAAAAATTTAAAAAAAAATTCTTTTAATTTACTACTTAGCGTTTTACTACATTCGATTTTGTTTGTTTGTAATTGTTGTGTGTTGGGTTGATTATTATTATTATTATTATAATTATGGTTATATGATTAGTTATTGTTGTGGTGCTGAGAATAAATGTCTAAATAAATATTCTAAACTTTTTTTTGTATTATCTTCGCCACATTGTACTAATCTTAACATATTTCATTAAACGTATATCACAGTATTGATGTATTTTATTATCTGTCATGTAATTTACAAACTTAAAAATATGAGGTGAAAGAGCCTCATAAGTGGAATAGCCTGGGCCCTCTCTTCAGCTAAATCCGGCCCTGGCCGTGGTGTCATATGAAGGATATAGACAGAACAAAAATATAGAAAAGATTTCCTGAGAAAAATTAACACACAAGGCATTTTTTAGGTAAACTTTTTCAACATTTTTAATTTAAAACTAGTTCAAAATCAGCTTACATAATTTAATAATAATATTATTATTATAAGGAAAATTCTTTACAGTGGGACTCAGCCATAACTATTTATTTCTTTACGTTTTGATGATCAAGTGGCTTAAAACTTAAAAAGACAATGTTGTAAAGTTTAAAATTTAATATTTTATATTATTTGACACGGAATTTCGGCAAAGGCTTTACTTTCCAAATGTCTTTAATTTTAATTCTCTAGCATTCTGTAGAAAGGAAAGAACAAATTAAAATTTACCATTTTAATGAAAATTATTTTGCCACCATTTGCATTCATCGATTATTTTTAGAAAGCATTATTGAACATTTCTGTTACAGAGAACGTATACATATCTATGCCATATTTGCTCGGAGCAAATAACTGAAAAAAATGGATTTAGTTAATTGAAAATTAAGTTATTTACATATTTGGAAGTAAATCTTTCCAATATAAATCGATTATAAATTTCATAAAAAATAATATAAAAAAGAATAAAATTTTTAACATTAATCAATTTAACCCGACAATCTTTCCAAAAATATAATAGCAGTGTAATAATTTGCTCGAGGTTTTATCACTTCCAAAGTTAATCGATCATTGAATCTAAAGAGGTGTAGCTTGGGGGGGGGGAGGTGGCGGGAGAACATATGTATCCAAGCACCAGACCAAGTCGCTACAAAATTGGGTCTTAATTTTTACTAAATTTGTTAAAACATTGATTGTTTATAAAAAAGTCACTGAGACAAACCCTAAACTATAGAATCTGAAAAAGTGATAGAGAAATAAAATAATGCACATTAACACAACCCATAGTAAAACATGCATGTCAACTTTTAACATGTAGCCATCAGAAGTTGAAAAAACCCCTATAATAAATTCATTTATAGACATTTTTAAAATATTTTTAGAAAGAAAAATGGTGGAAAAAATTTTTAATTTAAATTTTGAGGTTCCTGCTGGGAAATTTCGAGTAAATGAAGATGTATCTTCATAAGATATACCATTAAAACTAAAATTAATTTAATATTTCAGACATTTCTGTCGAAAAAAAACGAAACCTGAAATCCGAAAAGAAGCATAAATTGTAATGTATATTAGTAAGTTTTAAAAAATAATCATAAATCCAATTATTTTGTGTACATATTTAAGATTTTTTCAAAAAAGATGTATAAAAAATAATATAATTTAATGCAAATTAATAATTTTTATAACTTCAAAAATAATTTAACTCACTTTTTTTTGAATAATTTCCGAAAAATAAGTTATCATAAAATAAATAATTTCCTGAATATTCATAAACATTATTAATAATAATATAAATGAGCTTGTAGATCAAAAGTTATAATTATAAGCTTGAATAATCATTTAATTTCCTTGTAAAATCATAATTCAACTCTTTAAACTTGATAACTTTAATCTTATAACTTACTTTGCAGCCATTTCAGAAATGGCTGAAATCCATTAAATTTTCACAAAAAATAAATTCCAATAAGTTGATTTATGTTTCAACTTGCATTATAGCGGAATTTATCTGAACTTCGTTTGGTGTATTGCGACACTCTGCTTACACCATTTCCAAATTAAATCTTCATTAAGCCGGCAATTTGGATGTCATATTTCTGTAACATATTTTTATTTTCTTTTATA
Source organism: Schmidtea mediterranea (assembly GCA_022537955.1). NCBI lineage: Eukaryota > Metazoa > Platyhelminthes > Tricladida > Dugesiidae > Schmidtea > Schmidtea mediterranea. Next base: position 8,664,224 of record CM039682.1, on the reverse strand, counting down.
ACCAGATTTTATAATAGCCTATTGAATTTGTGTTGAATTTTAGAATTAAATATAATTTTCTGTTGAAATTAGGTTAATTTCTTTTATATGAGAAAAATATATTGAATTATAGCTGCCTCACAAGTTATTGCAAACGTCAAATGGATTAACTTGAAGAATGGATTTATTAAAGATGACAATGAACTGTTCATTCTAAATCTATTGCTGCAGTTCTCGCTCTTAATTAATACTCTATTCTAGCGATGGGAAATCCACAATGCTTTCCATTACAAATAGGCGTATTTTTCTATACATAAATTATTAATTTCTTAAAGTCAGTTTTAATCTGTGGTTAAACTTCATAAAATTTATAAAAGCTACTGTAAAATGATAAAGATTTCCGAGTAAAGCTGAAAAATGGGAAAGCAAAATATTGAATTCATATTACTGACAAATTATAAGTAAAATATTGTGATAAATTTCTTTTAATTATTATTTGCAAAAACTTTTATTTAGAAATCATATGTGATGGAATATAAAGATAATAATAAAATAGATAATAAAAATGTCATTCAATTCATCTACAGCAATCAATAAATACTAGAAAAAGACAAATTTATATTTAGGCAAATACAAACTATTTTATAGAAATTATAAAATAAAAATAAGTAAATTAAAAATTGAGCAGCAATAAATATGATAAAATTTTCAAATATTAATCTTCATCAGTTTCGTCTGATTCAGAACAATTGTCCCAAGCCGGTCGCAATTCAGCAATCATCGCCCGAAAGTCCTATTAGGATATTAGTAATAAAAATAAAGAACATGTAAAACATTCAATAAGTAGTGGCTCAAATATAAAAAGATAAATCGATTAAGTTCTACAAAATTTCCAAAATCTTTAATCAGTACTGTAATCTGGAAACTTGCATTTCAGCCGATAAAATATGACATAAATAATGAAAAAGAAGGGAACGTGTATTACTAGTAGCAACATGAAATTACGGGATTCTAATTGATTCAATTAATGCACAAAGAAAGAACGAAGAAAACAAGAACAATTAATGTGTAAAGTGAAAGAATATTTATGTTATTACTAATAACAATTTGTTCCAAAGAGAAAATAGTAAATCTATGCCACATTTATAAAAACTTTCTTCTTTTTGAGCCAATGAGATTTCTTGCTTTGAAAATTATTATTCCTCAAAAATAAATCTAAGTGGCGGAAAAGGTGTTAATCTGTTGGGGAAATATCAGGGTGGATCAGGTAATATTTCGTATCCAAGACCAGTTAATTTTTTGACAGTTGCTTTTGAAACACGGCGTTTGGTGTTGTCATGCAATAATATTGAACCATGTCTGTTTATGAGTGCTGTGTTTTTGCTGTACAACTTATCATGCATTATATCTATTTGTCGACAGTACGATTCTGTTGTTATTGTCGTTTCTGACTGTAGGAAAGATATGATATTATAATAAACATAATAATTATTTAATTACAAGAAAGCGCCATTCAAACACACATTTTGCGATATGTTACGTAAATTTTTCTGTCATCATCAGTTAGGATAGCAAAACTATGCATAATATTTCTTATTTAAACAAATTATACAAATTTTCTGAATTTTAACATAAATATTTTTTATTAATTTAATTCATTATAAAAACTTCTTTTGGTTTTCACCTCTGATTTCTTTTCATTTTTCAATGACATTAAGAATTTTTTATTTGTTGACTATGAACCAGTAATGATATCGATATCATTATTGATTCATGGTCAAAAAACTTCTTAATGTCATTAATTTAATTAAAACAATAAACCAATTTTTAATATTTTTAAAATAAACTTTTTATACAATATTTTATAAAACTAAACGATATAGAACTGTTGAGGAATATCGGGATTTCAAAAAAAAGTTGGAATTTGAGTATTTTGCTGTGAAGTGAAAAATACAATAATATGCCTAGATATGTAATAATACTGTTAATAAAAGGTTTTGTTGTGGAAATAAATCGTTGACATAAGCTTAGTCAAGATTAATATCCACTAAACTTGAAATCATGTCATTTTGATATGAATTTTCTACATTACTCTTGTTTTACTGTGGTAAAGTGCTCAAACAACTTTTTCATCTTTTCTATTAACAAAAACAGCAAACTCGTTTTTATTTTGCAATACTAAATTTTGAAGCTAACAAGAAAAATATTAAAATATTCACTTCTCCTCTCAATATACAGTATGGGACAACATAAATGTAATTTTTTAAAAAATGCCCAAAGTACAAAAAAATGGGCGAGAAGTTTTAATTAGTTTAAAATAATATTCCAAGTATAGTTTTATAAAATTATTAAATTAAGTGTTGGAAACATCTTTTAATATTCAAAAAGCTGAATTGGACAAAATAAATGTAATTTTTTAATTAATAGTAAAATATGATCCCGACATTTTTGAAAATAATTTATATATATTTAAAATTATTAACTAAGGGTTATGACTGCTAGAAAGTCACTTTCTGATAACGAAAGAGCTTCAATTTTTAGATGGAAAAAAGAAGGAATGAAACTAAAGAAAATGGCTGAATTACTACACGTAACACCTAGATGTATAAGTTGTGTATTGAAAACTTATACTGAACAAGATTTTAATTCAAAACGGAATAATTATGGTAGGAAAAAGTCTCAGATAAAGAATTGGTTGAATTAAAAAAAAATAGTTGATAGATTTTATATCCGGACCTAAACTTGCAAATAAAGTAGAGAGAAAATTCAAAATGGTTATCTCATCAAAAACGATCCAAAGATTTGCTAAATTTGTAGGGCTTAAGGCTACGAGACCTAAAAAAGTACCTTTTATATCTAAAAAGAATAAAATAGCTAGATTAGAATTTGCCAAAAAATTTATTGTGATACCTAAAAGCTATTGGAGAAAGATTATCTGGTCTGATGAATCAAAAATAAACTTGTTTAATAGTGATGGGATTACTTATGTATGGCGTAGAGCTGGAGAAAAATTGAAGAATAAATGTACTAGGAAAACTATTAAACACAATGGTGGAAGTATTATGGTTTGGGGCTGTATAGGTGAAAATGGAGTTGGAAATTTATGTAAAATTTATGGAAAATTGAATCACTTAGATATATCAAAATTTTACAAGAAAATCTTTTACCTTTTGTGGAGAAATTGAACCTTAGTGATTTTGTTTTTCAACGATCCGAAACATACAAGTAAGATTGCAACAAAGTTTTTTGAAGAAAACCGAATTAAAAAGATGCAATGGCCGACACAGTCTCCAGATATAAACATAATTGAACATTGCTGGGCATTTGTTTAAAAAAATATTGTGAAGCTCCGGCTATTAATTTAAATGAGGCATTCATAAAAATTAAACAAATATTGGAAAATATACCGCAGGAATTTATACAAAAACTTGAAGATTCAAAATATGAACGTCTATCTGAGGTTATTCGAAACAAAGGAGGTGCTACAGACTATTAGTTAATAAAAAATAAAAAAATAACATTTATTTTGTCCTATTTTTTTACCAATTAAAAACTCCATATTTTGTATTAATAAAAATAAAAAAAATGTTTTTGAAATCATACATGTGTATATAATATTCGATTTGTATTATTTGATAATTTTTTTCTTTTTTGTTACAGAAGCATAGATAAAAATTAAATTTACTTTGTCCCATAGTGTAAATTATCTTTAAATTTTTTGCAAATTTATCAAGAGAGGTAACATTGATGCGTTAAGTTCAGTTTAAGCTTTTGATATTGTCAAGTCGCAGTATTTAGGTTATTCTTTTGAGCTGAAAGAGTAATAACAATATTAGAGGCAATTCCAACAACATCAGTGATATTTCTTGCAACTTCCTCTTCATTTTCATTGATATCAAATTTTATTTTAACATCTACTGTTTCTTTATGAAGTTCATTTCTAATTTCAACCAACCTATTGATCATCTGTGCAATGAAGTCCATATGATTTTCCAGTCAATAAGAGAAGAAAGAGGAGTATACTGCTACAAATATCTTCTATTGTTTGGTTTCATGAATCTTTTAGATAGATTTGTTTATGCCTTATAATAAAGGCATATTATATATATATATATATATATATTCAGCAATCAGTATATTGGCTGGCAAAAAACCTTTGATATCTTAAATTGATTCAGTTTGTTTATCCCCGTGCTTTTTATTTCATCCCATTCATCTCATTTTCTCTTTCTCTTCCATATTCTTCACTGAGTAACTGAAATTGTGATTGATCAAACTGTTTCCTTTTATAAAATGTGTCTATCATTGATAATTGAGTAAATGGGTGATCCACAGTACTTAAATATTTTGGAATTTACAGCTTGCCCAATCTGCAACCTAACTTGATCTTAAGAAACATTGAGATACGAAAGCCTTTTTTTGCTCACTCTGTACCGACCTCAATTAACGCAAGGTTTACAAGGTTATTGCAAAAATATATTTACAAATATGATTTGTAAATTTACATTATTAAATAACTTACTGAATTATAAAGAGCAAATTACATAAAACCAGACATAAACTGATCATTTACATACCAAAACAGAGAAATTCTGCTTACAGATTATTTATTTTTTTTATCAAATTCAAGAAATTTCACAAAATTTTCTTTTTACCAAAGATTTAATATAGTTAAAACATTTTTAATTGGGTGAAATGATTTTGTAACAATAATTTAAGAAAGCAATTATTAATAATTATTATAATAAATAATCGAAACTCACGAATTTCTTTCTCCGTTTCCGCAAAATGAAAGCACTGCGAGTGCTGGTTTAGGAAATATTTTTCAAAGCTCATTTTTTAAAATATTTATTCGCTTAAAAATGGGTTTATTTTTTACAGTTTGTTTATTGATTATTTTTATATAATACGCAATTGTAACGCGGAGCATTTATCAATTTATATCAAGTTCAAGAGTGTTACAACTGACAACTGAAAATTTGCGGAGAAAATAATAATGCCAATATATATAAATAAATGGAAGTTACGATACTTACCATAGTTTTGCGCTTGGATTCTTTTTGAGCAGTAACAGGCTTTAAAATTGCTCCTTTTTGGATGTCCCTTAACAAATTTTGAATGGGATCAACCTGAGGAATGATAGGTTGTGGATTTGTATTGATTGAAAAAGATATTGGTACTGGTGCTGGGGGAGGAGGCGGAAGAGGGGGTGGTGGCGGCGGATGTGGTAAATTTACATCCTCTATTCCTGGTGAATCTATTTCCAATTGGCTGTCAGCATTCTAAAATTTGAAACCAAATTATTTTAAATACAAATCGATGTGTGGATGTTTAGATGAATGTCAATAACACAATTACTTAATTTATTATTGTAATTAATCGATATCATTTAAATATTGAAATTTTATTATCACTTTTAATTGTAATCGACAATATGAAGTTCTAATTCTAATGTTATCTAAAATCGACTTATCTTTATCGAATGATGCATTATCAATCTAATTCCATAAAGAATTTATTTTATTCGACACATTTTTACTTAAAAGTTCTAGGAACGGTTAATTATATTTGAAAAAACATAGTTTCAAACTCCCATTTAATTTATTAAGCTTCAAGCATAGATTAAGTTATAGAATATGGAATAATTAAAATATATTTAATAAGTATTTTGGTGAACAGAGTTTATAATAATTATTATTAAATTGATTGCAATACAGTGGTCCTATTACGGGTACTTATAAATGTCTACCCAAGATAATAATCTACCCACGAGCAGATTTTAAAACATCAAATTTGCTTTCCAGTAGGGATATATATTCCCATCAGTCACTCAATATCTTTGACCCCGTTATAGTGCATCAACAAATTCGTACACGTTACCGTTTTTTGCGCCAGTAGTTTGCTTTATCTGCTGATATTTCAATAGATTTTAAGAGAACAAAATGCATATGTTTTATCAGCCAATAATGTTTCACTTGATTTCATAATTAATTAAAATATATTTCCTTTTTTACTTTTTGTATTCTCTTTTATATTTATAATACATTTTTTGCTAATGAACATAAATTTATAATGTACTATTTGGCAGACGATCCAGCGGGATTATATCACAAAAGTTATTCTGAAAATATGTGAGTGATATTTTTTAAAGACATTTTTTTAAATTTATATCACTAATATATTATCTTATATATTGTTTTTAGTTGACAATAAAGTTTCGATTAGTTAATTTTCATTGTTAATGAGAACATTTGAAAATATTTAACTGAAAATACTGAATGGCAGGATATCAAACTAACTGAGAATTAAACTTAAAGTTCTGCGAAACTTGCAAAGATCAAATGTAAATCAAAGTAAAAGAAATTCGATAGCTCAAGAGTCATGAATTTGATGAAGTTATATTTGTTACTCTAATAACATTTCAATATGATTGTGATGATTTTTTCCAATTCTTTAAAAAGTTGTTAGTAAGACAAACTAATAATAATAATAAATAATAATAATAATACACAATTAATTAAATGGACAGTATGGTTTCAGTAAAAATATCATGATTTTTTTTAATAATTGGTCAGTATAATAAAATTTTTAACCAGTAACTAAATTTTTTTGGTAAGTATTGAAATGAAAATTGGTTAGTAAATAATCATAAAATGGGTGGAAATAAAAAAATCAGTATTCTAAATAATACTGAGTTTATAAAAAAACACTAAAAGTAAGAACCTTTCAAATCCATTAAATAAATCAATTTCTCTAATCAATAATTAGTGCACATGATGCTCATTTAACGTATTTAAGACGAATACCTAAGCCAACTACATGCTTACACAGATATCTTATACAAAATTTGGGCGTGGACTTCTTTTAAGTTTTCTTGGGTAACTCTACATGCCTATAATTAATCGTCATTATGGGCGTCTGAAATCTAGTTTTCAATAGTGTTTTTCATTTTAATGTATATTTTTATAATGCCACCTATTTAAATATAAAATGATTAAATAATATTTTTTAAATATATAAAAGAGCAATTCCGTCTGCCTGTATGTGTGTCACAGCATAAATATACTACAGGCTTTCTCATAAAAAAATCAACATAAGTAGAATCAAAAATTATTGTTTTAGTTTATATATATTATATTAGAATAACTTTTATTAATTTGATTAATTATATGTTTTAAAAAGTTATTTATGATCAATTTTTCAAAAAAACATAAAAAGTAATTTATTAATAAAATTTTATTTAAAAATGGTAACGCACCGTTTGCACTCACCTCCAGTCAACTCTGCTGGCTATAGAGAGAAGTTTAATTTTATTATAATTAAGCATTTATAATAATCAGGCATTATAATTTTATTATATCGGGTTTTGCATCTTTATATGCACCAAAATATACTCTAAAATTATTAATATTTTTTTATTTCCATATTTTAATATAATTTTACTCATTTTTTAAAGTTCTGTGAATTTTTTTTCTCTATTAAGGCGAAATTTTCAAGAGAAAGAAGAAATTGTAACAATTTTAGAAATATATTCAAATTTGTTTAATTCATATTTTGGATCAATATGATGTATATATGCTTAACTTCTTCCTTCATTCAGAAGATGAATGAAGGTGCATATAAATATGAATGAAAGTGCATATAAATATGAATGAAAGTGCATATAAATATGAATGAAAGTGCATATAAATATGAATGAAAGTGCATATAAAGATGAATGAAAGTGCATATAAAGATGAATGAAGGTGCATATAAATATGAATGAAAGTGCATATAAATATGAATGAAGTTGCAAATAAATATGAATGAAAGTGCATATGAAGATGAATGAAAGTGCAAATAAATATGAATGAAAGTGCATATAAATATGAATGAAAGTGCATATAAATATGAATGAAGGTGCATATAAATATGAATGAAAGTGCATATGAAGATGAATGAAGGTGCATATAAAGATGAATGAAAGTGCATATAAAGATGAATGAAGGTGCATATAAATATGAATGAAGGTGCATATAAATATGAATGAAAGTGCATATAAATATGAATGAAAGTGCATATAAATATGAATGAAAGTGCATATAAATATGAATGAAGGTGCAAATAAATATGAATGAAGGTGCAAATAAATATGAATGAAGGTGCAAATAAATATGAATGAAGGTGCAAATAAATATGAATGAAAGTGCATATGAAGATGAATGAAGGTGCATATAAATATGAATGAAAGTGCATATAAATATGAATGAAGGTGCAAATAAATATGAATGAAAGTGCATATGAAGATGAATGAAGGTGCATATAAATATGAATGAAAGTGCATATAAATATGAATGAAAGTGCATATAAATATGAATGAAAGTGCATATAAAGATGAATGAAGGTGCATATAAATATGAATGAAGGTGCATATAAAGATGAATGAAAGTGCATATAAAGATGAATGAAGGTGCATATAAATATGAATGAAAGTGCATATAAATATGAATGAAGGTGCATATAAATATGAATGAAAGTGCATATGAAGATGAATGAAAGTGCATATAAATATGAATGAAAGTGCATATAAAGATGAATGAAGGTGCATATAAATATGAATGAAAGTGCATATAAATATGAATGAAAGTGCATATAAATATGAATGAAAGTGCATATAAAGATGAATGAAAGTGCATATAAAGATGAATGAAGGTGCATATAAATATGAATGAAAGTGCATATAAATATGAATGAAGTTGCAAATAAATATGAATGAAAGTGCATATAAATATGAATGAAAGTGCATATAAATATGAATGAAGTTGCAAATAAATATGAATGAAAGTGCATATAAATATGAATGAAGGTGCATATAAAGATGAATGAAAGTGCATATAAATATGAATGAAAGTGCATATAAATATGAATGAAGTTGCAAATAAATATGAATGAAAGTGCATATAAATATGAATGAAGGTGCATATAAAGATGAATGAAAGTGCATATAAAGATGAATGAAGGTGCATATAAATATGAATGAAGGTGCATATAAAGATGAATGAAAGTGCATATAAAGATGAATGAAAGTGCATATAAATATGAATGAAGGTGCATATAAATATGAATGAAAGTGCATATGAAGATGAATGAAAGTGCATATAAATATGAATGAAAGTGCATATGAAGATGAATGAAGGTGCATATAAATATGAATGAAAGTGCATATAAATATGAATGAAGGTGCATATAAATATGAATGAAAGTGCATATGAAGATGAATGAAAGTGCATATAAATATGAATGAAAGTGCATATGAAGATGAATGAAGGTGCAAATAAATATGAATGAAAGTGCATATAAATATGAATGAAAGTGCATATAAATATGAATAAAAGTGCATATAAAGATGAATGAAAGTGCATATAAAGATGAATGAAGGTGCATATAAATATGAATGAAAGTGCATATAAATATAAAAAAATATAAAAAAAAAAAAAAAAAAAAAAAAAAAAAAAAAAAAATGAAGGTGCATATAAATATGAATGAAAGTGCATATGAAGATGAATGAAAGTGCATATAAATATGAATGAAAGTGCATATGAAGATGAATGAAGGTGCATATAAATATGAATGAAAGTGCATATAAATATGAATGAAAGTGCATATAAATATGAATAAAAGTGCATATAAAGATGAATGAAAGTGCATATAAAGATGAATGAAGGTGCATATAAAGATGAATGAAGGTGCATATAAATATGAATGAAAGTGCATATAAAGATGCATACATAATCTATATTTTTAATTTTATGAGTCTTCATGGACTTTGATTTTTTTGTAGAATTTAAAATTTAAAAAAATTTTTAAATAACTTTTTTTTAAAACTGTTTTGCTTTCTTAAAATCTTAGATAAGCATCCATCAATAAACTCTAAAGAAGAAATCAGTAAAATCGCCAGTCTGATTTGTTGACTCTGACAACTTTAATTTAAAGATTAAAACAATTTTATAACACAAGGGAAAACATTTAGGAATGAAAATCAGAGTATAGTTGTATTTATGTCTTGAAGTTGTTTTTGGAGGGCCGTTTGAGGGTTTTTTCTTCTTCTTTTTAAGAAGAAAGCTTATTGTACCCCTTTCATAGACTTTTAAAAGCTCAGGAACTGTCTACTAATTTGCTCTGAATTTTATATTAAAATTTCTTTATTTTTTTATTAAAATTTGTAGAAAAAAGCGATATCAAGAATGAAAAACAGTTTTAAAAGAAAAGTTATTTAAAAAGTTTTGAAAGTTTTAAAAATTTGAAATTCAACTAAAAAGTAAATTTTCAATGAAAACCAGAACGTATTTGGGTATTTTGGCATTGAAGATAACGATTCCGCAAGAAACTGAAGAGGATTATTTAATAATCGAAACTTTTTTCAACAATATAATATAACTTTGCAGCAAAGGCTTCTTTTATTATTCACTTATCTGATATATTAATTCATGCTGCTATCAAGGAATTATCATTTTAAAAATAATAATAATAATAATTCTGAAAATTTTAAAAGTAATTCTAACGCTTTCATCAATGGTTTGATTGTAAAAGTGTGGATCTTCATAAATAGAAACGTCACCATAATTATAATTTGTAACGCATTCTTCCGTTTCCACTCCTGGATAAAAATGAAAATTAATTATCAATAATAATGAAACAATTAAATTTTATTGACATGCACCTTTTATCATTGAAGTAAAGCATGCCCAATAATTTCAATTTACATAAATATTGAAATATTAAAATTGTCTTGTAAATTGAAAATTAAAAATAAATCTGAAATTTGGCATTTATTCTTTTATTAAAAAATTAATAAAGAACCGAATTTGATGGGTCTACATAGCTTAACAATATGAATGTATTTTAACAAAAAATTCAACTTGTCAAATCATTTTGAACAAACTTTACACTTTTATCGGTTAATCAAACTATACTTAGCTTGAACTATTGAATTTTGTACGATAGTATTGAATAAAATCATCTAAATAATATTATCTGAAATTTGCTCAAATGTATATCTCACTAGTTTTAATAATCTTCCAGAGTAGAAACTTCGAAAATCTTCAAAATTTTTAAAAATTAAATTTTTTAGCTAACTACTAAAAGGGTTAAGAGTAAATTTCTCAAAAAAATTTCGTTATTAGAGAATTTTAATTATGATTTTAAATTTAAAGGCCAAAGAAACTATTGAAGATAAGGATAACTAGAAGTCGCTGACAAACGAAGCGGCACTTCACATGCTATTTCATTATACAAGACATGAAAGAGATGAGCTAAATAAGAATGAAAATGATTTTATATGTTAGTTTAAGTTCATGAAGGCCACCTAACTTTCTCGTTTATATTTTGAGAATTTTACTAAAATGCGTCGATGTTTTTGGATAAGTTATTATTTTCGGTCTTTTACTTTGCAAATTATCAGCAAACACTTCCAATTTCTCTAAATTGATAAACTAATTGTACAACAGTTGACTTATCCATTGAAGGTCTATGTAAATTATGCTGATTTGTCTGTGCCATTTGATACCTGATATATGAAAAGTTTTGATAATTTATCAACAATTTTATTAATTAAATATTAAATAAACGTATAAAATAATAAAATTTAAGATGGTGAGATTTAGGATTCATATTGTATATAATAAACTGTATCGTACAATTCTCACCCATTTTTATCGGTAACAAGGTATAATATTTATATAAACGAATTAATAAATGAAATGAATGCATATTTTTTATATTAAAAAAACAAATAATATTAAAATATGAAGTTTCTTTAAAACTGACATAATCAGTGAAACAAGAAGTTTTTATATTCGCATTTTATATATGTAATGGCTTTTTTATAAACATTCCACAATGTACAATACGAATAAATCACAAAAACTATTCTAGATAGTTGAAGGAAAAGGCATTTAAATATCTCTTTCTCACGTGTTACAAACTATATATATATATATATATATATTCACTAGTGATATAGATCGGCACATTAAATTTACACTATCATGCCAAAGGTTACATAAATATTTTGCATTATTTAAACAACGACAGTGCCTATAAATCATTAAAATTGAATAATTGGATGTTTTTTATAAAAATCAATTCCTTTAAAATCATACAATAAAATACAAAACCAAATTTCAATACATCTTGAAACTGATACCAAAACTTTTTAAAATTTATCTTAATTGAAATTTGTTTATTAATTATTTATGTCCAATAGTCATTGAAATGTTAAGGTAGGCCCGGATCAAGTCTTGGTGATTTTGTTTCATGCACAATGACAGATATTTCTGAAATAGAATGAAAATATTTTATAGACCATTTAGAAGGTGACAATTTTCTTACAAATAAATCAAAATTTAAGCAAATTGATGATCATTTTTGTGAACCCTTCCCTAGTGTGGAGAACATTTGCAGCATCTCAGGATCAGCATGCATAATTGGATAATATTCAGTTCAATAGAAAATGTCACTTAATATTAAAATATTTTGAGTGGTCAAGGCACGAGATGTCAAGTTAAATTTCTCAATCATAAGATGTTCAATATGAAATGTTGGTTTAAAAAAATGAATTTATTTATAAATATTTCAAAAATTGGGCGTTAAACAAAATCATAAAACATACTTAATATATGATTTTTAATTGTTTATTTTTATACTAAATGAATGCAAAAATGGAAAATGGAGATTTACGAAAACTGTGTAGTCCAGTTTTCTGTTTAGCGTGTCAGAAGCGACCACAATATAATCAAAGCATTCAGGGAGAACAATCTGTCAAATGTGTCGTTGGTTCGAAAAAATTAGTGAAAATGAATTGAGATAGTTCATTTAAATTAACCATTGTGCCACCACGCGAGAGCCAAAGTGTGAAAACATTGCCCTTTCTTGAATCAATCGATTCAAATTAAATTGGCATAATATTTTCTACAAAATCTGATTCATTGTCAAATTTTGTAGAAAATATTATGTCACTTATAAAGAAATCAGAGGTGAAAAACAAAAAAAGTCCTTATAAAATCAAATTAAATTGTTAATTTTTTGTATTTTTTTAAACATTTTAAATTTATTTCTAATTTAAATCTTCTGTTTAATGATATCTGCTTCAAATTTTTCAAAACTTATATAATAATTTGTTCCATATTTAGTATGACCGGCCGTATTGCGTCGCACGATTATATATTACACATTTCGTAAATTGATTATTTTATTTTAATAACATTTACTAATATTCAGTAATCTATTTTGTAGATGATTGAAATTTTATTAAATAGTCAATACAAGGCTATGTATGTGTCGATGGTCTGATTGCATGTGCAAGTGGATTCATCACACTACTTACAAGCAGCATAGGTTAGATAGTGAGCAGGATAAGTTATGTCGTTGTTGTTGGCTTTTCGTTTAAGTTTTATTGGATAGCGGGATATATAAGATGCAAATATGTTATCCATTGATGTAGATAAGTGATTCAAACCCACTGTGCCACTAAGTTTTGTAGCTAACCCATTGTCTATAATATATATTATTAAATAAATATTATTTTATTTTTTAATTAATTTTTTATTCTGTTTAACAACAATATTTATTACCGTTTTTACTATGTCACTCCTATATGCAAATAAAATATATGTATTTGATTAATATTAATTATGATTAATAAAATTTAATTATAAATTATAAGAATTTCACATATAATTATAAAATTCAGTAGCCTTTTTAAAAATATCTCTGTATGTTCCAAAATTTTTAAATATTAAAAAAAGTTTTCCGTAAAAGAGAAACATGCGAAATACTAATGTGGACATAAAACTAAAGTCAAAACCAAAACTGCGTTTCTTAAAAAAGATCTACTTCGAAATAAGTAAAGTTATATTTATTTCACATTACTCTTAACTATATGCATTTATTAAAGTCATTAAAATTAAGTTTCAAAAAATAATCAGGCACATTTTGAACAATTCACATATTGACTAATTCCCTGAATACTTTAGTAATCAATTTAACTAAATTTTTTACAAATGTTTACAATTCTAATTAATATTCTTTATCTTCATTTCTTTTTAAATTATATATAAGTATATTGTTTTACATTCAGCACTATTTTTTAATTGTTTCAAAAAAGATGTGCTGATTATTCATGTCAAATACAAAACAAAATGATGATCGATTTCGGCAAAATTAATTATAAAATAAATAGAAAATATATTAATTGTGAAAAAGACAAAATATTTTAATATTGAGCTATCATTCCACGAGATCTTCATATAAAAAAACAAGGCCCGATACAGTAATTATAAAGATTGAAATGTTCAATTGTTAATAATAACAAATTCCTTTCGATTTTAATTTTTGTTACATTGCCTTAGGGTTTATTTAAAGAAGACCGCCTTATTCCTTACAAATTTGATCTGGTACATTCAATTGAAATTACTACCCTAATTGCAAAACATAGCTAACTAAACAACACACTTTTTTTTAACTGGGATAACCGATATAAGTCAATCCAATTTCAAGTCATATTGTTATTTTTCTACATATTTTTCAAATATAATTATAAGATATTTTGGTTTTCCTAATGAAACGATTATTGTCAACACGATTTTATTTTTATTTAAGTAGTTTGTATTTTTGTAATAACCCAGCCTAGAAAACCCCCATCGAGTTTTAATAATCATATTCATATTCAAGTTTTCATTACTACCCGCTCATGCCTTTCTCCTAAAACAGATGTGACCAAACTACGGCCCGCTAGATTCAACACGATTTCACAAAACTATTTTTTGATATTGGTAATATTTAATGGTGGTACAAATGTGACGAAAATCTACATAATCAACTACGATGTGCAAATACAAGTATTGAAATCGATCTGAAAAAGGTAAATGAAAAACAGGAAACAAATATCTCACTGATTAAATATTCGATTGTTTAATTGATTGCAATAATTATAATTATTAAAATAATATATGTTATACTGTTATATCGTTAATTTATGAATAATAATTGAAACCCAGATATAGATTTATTCTGTTTTAAATTTTGACCCAAATATATATATATATATATATATCTTTGTGCATTTAAATTTTATTTACATTTATTAGCGTAAACCCATCATTGCAATTTTTTGACCAATAATTGCTTTATTTCGTGCTTAAATTTTAAAAATAAAAATTGGAGATCAGTTTAATATTAGCAGCCACACAGATGATGATAAATTTGAAAATATTGCAAAAAAATTTATTACCTAAATGAATAAAAAGTAATACTAGATAAGCAAATAAGTGTTTCATAAAGCCAATAAAACTAATAAAAGTAGCTTACAAGCGACAATAATCATAACAAAAAGAATCATAAACTCGGCTAGGAAGATTCATAATATCAATTCAGATCATAATCAAAAATATCATTTCAAAATTATTAAATAAATTTTAAAAAGATTATTGCACAACTTCATTAAAAAGCAAAGAAGGAACGAAATCAAATGAAATTCCAAATGAAGCTTGAGTAGAGAAATGTTGGAAAATATCAATTTGTTATATTTTGAAATGTCTGAAAATTTCCACTAAGGCATTTTCTATAAATCTCATTCACCAACAGTTTCATTTGCTCTAAATAAATATATACACTCTCAACCCATATCATTAAAAGAACAACGAAGCTCGGCAAATCAAATATAACCACATTTAAATAAGCTTCATTCAGATAAATTAATTGTTTCAAAAAATCAGAATTTTCACATAAAGCTTATTAATAAAAAACTCCCAGGGCAAAAAAAATTAAAATTCATGCTGAAATAAATGATGATGATAATAATAATAATTGTAATTATAATAATAATGATAATAATAATAATAATAATAATAATAATAATAATGATAATAATAATTGTAATAATAATAATAATAATAATAATAATAATAATAATAATAATAATAATAATAATAATAATAATAATAATAATAATAATAATGATAATAATAATAATAATAATAATAATAATAATAATAATTAATAATAATAATGATAATAATAATAATAATAATAATAATAATAATAATAATAATAATAAAAATAATAACAATATAAATAATCAAAGGCATTATTATTCAGTTGAATCAATATAAATGGTTAAAAATAATGAGAAATACCTTGAGGTATTTGTTGGACGATTGGAGGTGGAGGTAAAAATGACAGATTTTCCTTAGCCTTGGTCAAAGATTTTCGTCTTTTCTTCTGCCACAAATGAAAATGTTGATAAAATTATGACATTAACAGAAAAAATATTTCTAATAAAAGTTCACAATAAGTAAATTTTTTTTTAGAAAAAGTGAAAAAAACTATTCAATTGAAATTCCAATTGACAGTTTTTCTAACAGTGGATTTTTAAAGGAAACTAGAATAAGGAACTTGAGGTTCTTAAGGCTTGGACATATGTATATAATAAATTGCGAGATCAACTTCAATTTGTATAGGTGAATTGTGCAGGAATCCTTTACGTTTGTTAATGCTAAATATATAGAGGTCTCATTTCATAGGAATTCTTATCTAGATCAATAGAACTCTGTTTAACCACTTGTTCATTGTGAAATTAAATAATTTTTAAATAATATTAACGTAAGACATTTTGTTATTGGGATTAAAAATACACCTGAGTTACGATAATTATAAATAACCTTTTTATGAAATGTTGGTTTGGTGAAGGGCCGTTCAACTCCAGCGAATTCAAGAGCCTCCTGGAGAATAATAAACACAATACATACGCTATAAGGTTAAAAAGTCATTATATTCGTATAGTATTGTTTATGTATTAATATTTAATACCCACTGCAGTAGAGCTTAGGAACCTAATTTGGTTTTTATTTTTAAAAAGGTAGAAAGGAAAGAAATTATTCAACAGATTGAAGAAGCACACGAAGGAGATTCTCGTTAAATAGCAACAGAACACAACAGAATTCGGAAGTTTTCGTTCGGCAGAACAAGTGTTTTTGTCAGTCAATGAAGTGAAAGATCTGTAAAGATTGAGCGAGAAAATATTGGAAAATTGAACGAAATTATGTTTATGAATACGATTTACAGTGTTTAACGGCAGAAATGATGGATAAAGCATGTTTGTGAAACAAACTTTTCCGATTTGATCTTACTGAACCAAGCTTTCTGGCAAATACCGTGACAGAGGGTGAGACACATTTGAGCCTCTAAATACCCCACTTGAGACGAGAATCTAAAGAATGGGTACTACCTGAAGGGAAATCGCAACTGCGTGATGTTAGTGTATTTTGCAATGTTAAAGAAGTATTAGAGGTCGATTTTTCCAAAGGGAACATCAATTCAGAGTACTACACCATCTAAATCAAAGCTTTTTAAACTATTGGTCGCGACCCCAAATGAGGTAGCTTAGCGAAATCTTGGGGTCACGAGAATTTAATATAAAATATTTAAATACACGAACTTTCATAATTGTTGTATGTTTTCGTATCCGTTGGGCAAAATGTGAATTTGCCCATTATAACCCATATAAAGTCAGTCACAAAATTACAATCAATTTAGTGATTTCAGTACTTATATTTCTGTAAAATATAATAATACATGTTTACAACAGAGTAAAATTCATTGTCATAGCCATTGTTACGTAGTAGTCTAGTAAAGTTTGTCTCTGCCGGCGAGATAATGTCATTTATCGGAATTGATGTGGCATTGATGGTTTGCATTTTCAACGTGTGAACTAGTGTATTGTTGTCGCTTTTCCAGTGTGGTCAGTTGTCTCTGTTTCATAGCAACGCAAGAGTGGACATCGCAAGAATAATATAGTTTTTTTATTTATTCGGTAATTAATTAATTAATTATTATATTTATATATATATGGTATATAATTTTTATCACTAAAATATTTAATTATTCTGAAAAATATTTAAATTTCCACCAAAATATCAAATTACGCGGTAAAAATTCCGCCAAAAAGGCAAATTTAGTTTTTTATGTAGACTAAAAAACTAAATTTATCTTTTTGGTGAAATTTTTTGATATTTTGGTGGAAATTTAAATATTTTTTGGAACAATTAAATATTTTGGTGATTGATTTTTTTAATATACATCCTTTTTATGTATTTATTGGTATTTAGGATTAAAATCATTTTGACCATGGATAAATGGCTAAACTTAAGTAAGAAAGGAAATGACGCAGACGACAATGCTACAAAATCTCCGCAAGCAGGACTTGACAAACGGGCATAAAATGTGCGAAAAAGTAAATTTGATGATTTTTGGCTTTACATTTAAAAATTTTAATGTTTGATCTGCAATGAATTATTGGCTACGGAGAGTATGGAACCATCAAAATTAAAAATACATTTTGAATCAAAACATACTTCGGGTGCTAATAAATCAAAAGAATATTTTGAAAGACTGTTAAAATCTTTAAATAAAGTAAAAAATCTTTTGAAAAATTTATGACGGTTGATGAAAAATATTTACTTGCGTCAAATGAAGTTTCATATTGTATTGCTAAAAATAAAAAGCCGTTCACCATTGGAGAATTTCTTGCATTGCCTGCTGCTATTAAAATGGTAGAAATACCACATGGAAGTAAATATAACGATGATATTCGAAAAATTCCTTTGTCAAACTACACTGTCGCGAATAGAATTTCTGATATTAAAAAGGATCAATTGGTGAAACTCATTACAAGAATTAAAGAAAGCCCAAATTTTTCAATTCAGTTGGACGAAACAACACTGATGTTACTAAATTAGCTCAGTTGTTAGTATACGTCAGGTACGCAGTGTCAAATATTGCATCAATATTGAATTTATTATGCAGTAAAAAACAAGCATATCCGTCTCATTATAAAACGATTTTTCCTTTAATTTGTGTATGCTTAACTACTGCGCTGTATATATCCGAATGGAACAAGACGGCTAAAATGCTCGGACTCGAATATATACCAGCGACTATATTTTTGCTCGATATTCTCTTTAATTTATGTATTTGCACTTATTATTTATCTTACTGAAAAAAATGCAGTTTTGATGAAAAATAGGGCATCTAATTTTTGTAACTATAATAAATACAATTTTACAACTTTTTGTACAATTTTTAATTTTATATTTTTGTTTTTCTAAACAAATTCTGAAACTAAATTTTTTATATGTATGTATATTGTTACCTAATCAATAAATTATCACAAAATATTCATTTACTTTATTTTATATTTATCTGGGGTCTCGATAAAACTTGCAATCATAAATGGAGTGGTGAAAGAAAAATTTTTAAGAAGCCCTGATCTAGATCAATGAAGTCTGGTCATAAGACAAAGCTACACACCTTATCAAGTCCAGTTAAACTACTCATATAGTTCAGATCTTAACTCTATATTTTTGAATAGAAGAACAAAATCGGAATATTTTCATTTGTATTTAAAAATTATCCAATCTAACCAAACTATGTATTTTGAGCAGATCAAAAAGAAGTAATAGAAATTAACCGAAAATTTGTTATTTATCAATTAAAACGACATGAAGTGGAAATCGATAACCATTATTATAAAATAGATTAAAATTAATTCTTTTAATCAATGGATGATTATAATGCTGTGATTGCAAAGCGTCAATATTTGCCTTCAATTTAGTTAAATTCTACTTTAAATCTCTCAGAAGAGTAATTTTTAACCTAATTCTTCTTATGTAATGAGATTTGCGACCAAATTGAAACCCTTTTTCATGAGATATGAAGATAGAAAAGCTAGCAAAAGCTGTCTCACTATATTCCATAACGTAGGATACGCTTTGGAGTATATCTTTTTGAAGCCGGAATTTCTGACATTCTTTTTTTGACTCCGTCTTAAGTTGTTCATTTTAACTTATTCCGATTAGCTCTTCTCGTAACATTGCATTTTCTACTTCATAGGTAATTTATATGCCTGTTACAATAGAGTAATATGTGAGTACATAAGTACTAGCTGTACTAGGTTGAATAATTCCATTTATGGAAAGCCGAAATTTCAGTCACTTCATGCTTAAATTGGATTCCTTCTCAAGCACTTTCAATTTTTGTTTTCGCTGCCACGGACACCTTGCTATCTCGAATCGTTCAATAGGGATCAATATAGACCACCACGGGAATCACTGATTTACAGTATATTTATTCGGGTAATTTTCTTAAAATTCACCCCCAACAAATTTTTTATTATAAATTTTAATATGGTTTAGTTTAAAATATTTTTTGGTTTGTTTCGATGTTTAACTTTCACTCATCCTTGTTCCTGACGATGTTCCAGAGGTTGAAGATGGCACAGATAAACTGTCAATGCTACTCAAAATAGTTGATCTTTCACTCGGTTTTCCTGTGAACGTCGACGGCGTTTCTGGCTGGCTAGTTGACTTGATTGATGTGTCTGTTACAGGTGCTGATGAAGTTTGGCTTGTGGAACTAGTGCTTTCTATCGACTTTGTCGTTTGACTGCTTGACAGTTTTGGTGATTCTGAAGTTGTCGCATTTGCTTTGTCAGTAAACAAAATGTCTATGGTGCTTTCCGTGAAGGTTTTCCCCAATAATAAAAGGGACGTGGTTAAATGTTCTGAATTGAGCTACCACAAGATTATACTGTTTATATACGATGCAATGCAAGGTTCAAGGAAATGAGACTTCAATTGCTTTTTGTGAGACGAATTAGAGATTACAGTAACTGCTGTTACAGACTGGAGCAATTAGATCCAGGAACTCATATTGAGATAGGAGAAAGGTCATTTACGCATCGAAAGAATCAGGTTGGTAGAGTGACATCTTAACAGTAGTATTTTTAGGAGTTTGCCAAGAAACCAAAGATTGCTTCATGTTCACTGTAGCTGACCGGAGTGATGTTACATTACTTCCAATTAACCGGCAATCAATTCTGCCAGCGACAACTATGCTGAACGGGCATGGAAAGCTGCAAAAGAACGCAAGACAAGACATAATGGAACGCATTCATGCGGAGGAAGATGCAAGGAGTCAATAGAGCTGATGTATTTGAAAGTGTGCTACGAAACGTAACCCTATTCCTGCCCCCCCTATGGGGATTATCGGCACACCTGGCCAGATTCAGAGATAGCAATAGGCCCATCAGAGATTAAAATGTATTAGATAAATGCAGAAATCTAAATTTTAATATAAATAAGAGGCGTTCCTTATGAGCCGGTACCAATGTCACCTTGGTACCGTTTACTCCATATGATCCATTGCCCCGTCCGACCTAATTCACATGTTACAATGAAATATAACGCATCACTATCTGCTAAGCCATTCCCATCAGTTCTCCATTCTATCATACCAAATCCAGCAACACAAATACAAAATACTTAACTGGATGTGATAATCAATATTTCATAATAATTTGTATTAACAAAGTTTTATCAAAGTAATTAAAAATGAGAATAATTATCATTATAAAGTTTATAAATGTGGGTTTCTTTGAAATTTTACAGAGCGGTTTGAAAGTAACATTAGCCCCCCCCCATTGCCGCCTTTGCCCGGTTTCCCACCCAGGCATTTATACACAGCAATTGTACATCAATTTGAAATTTATATTCCTTCCAATAGATTAAACCATAAAATTTATATTAATTAACCAAAATTTCCTAAATACCGCCAGTTAGACCAAATGTAATTTTAATGGGAAACATTTACAGATATCATCGATAAATAATCAGTAATAAAAATAAACAAATTAAAATCTGTTTCAAGTTTTTACGATAGATAATAATCTAATATAAATATTGTTATACCTCCTTTTTCTTTTTCTTATCAACCCGGACATTTTTCAACCATTCTCGGAGAAAAAAGTCAGGATCAGTGTAATACTTTAAACTGTCACCTTCCTCTTTTCTAAATTCATCGAGTTTATATAAATCCGGCGGTGGTTCAGCAACATCAAACATTTCCTTAATACAATCCGGCATTTCCATTTGAACAAATCGCTATTAAATTTTGATAAATAAAACTAGATTTAAAAAAAAACACAGAACTTCATCATCGCGACTCAAGTGAATTTTATAAACTTCAACTTGTTGATTTACAAGAGGTTCTAAAATTACAGAATCATTTTTTTTCACTTGTAACGAAAGTAAATCTATTTTGTTTTCCAGAATTAAACTACGATCAACCATATTTGTCAATGAAACTGCTAACTCATCAAAAATATCTTTAGCTTTTAAAGTTAAACAGGATATTTGTTTAATAAAATTTGACAAAGTAGCATTAACAATATATTCAAATTCATTTTCAACAGATGCTGGAACTTTAACTTGACTTACACATACCGGTACAATGCATCGATTAGCAATAGGCATAAAAAAAGATTATCACTTTATCTATTAACAAATAACTATTAAAATAAGGCAATTTAAAATATAAGTTTCCTAATTGATATAATTGATGTTTTAAAACAAAATTATTTAAAACCAAATATCAGTTAGTTTTAGAAAATTTTTTTTATCGCTAATAAAAACTACATTAAATAAATAGGCATAAAATACATTTGGCAAAATTCTAATTGGACAATGAAAATCATTAAATTATTATTATAAACAGTTTTTAAAAGAAGGAATTTGTTGATTAAATCTCGAAAACTATCGGCATGTAGAATCTAATAAATTGCAGCATCAATACAAGAACATATTACCACAATTTACCGTCAAATGTGCCTTATTTTCTAACAAATGTAAATATACCATGCAACTGTTGCATATTTTCTTCTAAGTATATAAAATATCTTATTTTCTGGTAAAGGTCACAGATAATTTTTAGCATATTATTGAATTAAAATATCTAGTATTTTTGTTGATGCCGCTTTCTTCAATTAGAAATTGAATAGAGTCAGAAATCTATGACAGATAAATATGTGGTGTAGGATAGACATTAAAATATTTATACCGTCTAAATTGATAAGTCCAGTAAAAGGAAATAGAATTCTTTTATTTTAAAATTTTGGATTACAAGAGGGACTGGAATGGTAAGTTTTATTTTTAAAATATATATATATATATATATATATATATGTATATATAAATATATATGCAATATTTAATTTTTAAATATGCTAATTCTTTATTTTTTTTATTTTTTATTTTCGAAAATTTTTAAACAATATCAAATTAGTTTGATATTTTATTTAGGCGGAAGCAAATAGTGAATTTTCATTGACAGAAGATCAAATCAAATGTATTTTTTTATTTATAAATTGTTATTTAATTAATTGATTAATTTCATCAGATGCCAAGAAAGCATTTGATCAATTTGATAAAAAGAAACAAGGCGTTATCTCGACAAATGATTTGGATCACGCTTTTCGTGCATGCCATATAAGCATCAATCCAGAATTATTGAAAGAATGGGCTGATATCATAGATGAAGATGGTAAGTTGTTATTAAAATTAAATTAAATATTAGTAAAAAAAATTGTGATTTATTTAGCAACGGGAACAATCAATTATGATGCATTTATGGTTATATATAGAAAAAAGTTACAAGAAGATGCTGATATTAAAGAATTAAAAGAAGCATTCAGAACTTTAGATAAACAAAAGAAAGGAGAAATAGATGTCGAGCATATGAGGTACGGGGATTTGATTTGATTTTTTATTTTAATTTAATTTTCATTTATTTTAATTTCAATTTATTGTGTAATCCATTTTTAAATAAACAATTATCATAATTTTAAAAATTTTTTTAAATTTTTTAAACTCTAAAAGTAAAAGAAATATTTTATCATTTACCATTTATGCAGTTTTTTTCCACTGTTAGTAACTATAAATATTAAAATTTTCGTTTAATAATGTAATAATTTTGTCTAATGGAATTGAATCCGAGCCAAATGCTGGTATTTTTAAGGGTTCCAGATAACCATCGTTGCCTAAAAAGAAACCGGAAATTATGATTCCTAAGGGTTGCCTTGTCAAATAAAACTTTTTGCAAATTATTAAAATTCGGAATAAAACGCTAACATTTTTCTATTTATGATTTTCGATTGATGTATTAACTTACCATTTAATAGATGGAAATTGTAACTGAAGTCGTTTTAATTTCAATGGGAAAAAGTATTTGAAAGGATGCACAGCTTCGTTCATTATGCAAAGGGATAAAAAGACAACTGTTAATTTTGGAGTCCAATTTTCTTGAATCTGTTCTCATAAAAAATTAAGTTCCTTAAATGAAAATTTTGTTTTAATTTAGTGATTTTTGCTATGAACTACTGAGTACTATTTTCCAAATATTGTTATTATATTAATTCTAAATCCAACTCCATTGGCCTCATTTATCTTATTGTTACTTAATTTCGCGATATTTATTTACATCATCTCCAGATTCAATTTGCTTTAATCAGAAAAACTTGTAGAGTACTCTGTGCATGCACAATAAAAACATCAATAGCCCCTGGTAAAACCACGTGATAATTAAGCGAAACCCGACATTGAACACTTCTGACATATTTAACTTAACTTTGAAACAACAAAGCTGGCAAACGCGCAAACAGTTATTCGGCTATTTTTGTTATGATTAAATCAGGTGTTAAATTCGACATCTGATAGTGTACCCAATAGTAGATTGAATTTAGAAATGTTGGAAATGCAATATAAATTATATTAACATAAAACGAAATTAAATCAAACACATATTTATTTAAATATTTACAATATTAAACTGAAATATCTACTATTATAATTTCCATATTAACAAGTTCAATACCATGAGGATCACTGGTGATATCAGTTTACAATGTACTGCACTGCATTATTTAGCAGGTAAGCACTGAATTAATGACTTAAATTTATTTGGGCAAGTTAGTGAATAACAAAACATACATACAAAAATGGAACTGAACGCGTTTAGACTCTAGTAGCCTGTGAGCACCTTACATTTTATCTCACTAAATAAGACGCAACGTTACATCTAACGTTCAAAGCATCTCATCAAGGATAAATGTTTGAGCTAAAATTTTTGATTTCTTGACTGTATTTGAATTCAACAACGGTTCAGCAAGGAAGTATACAAGGAAGTAATACAAAAAATTATCAAATAAATTACAATCCGAGCCTTTTATAATTATTTTAAATTCACACAACAAAATGAATGATTATAATGAAATACTTATAAAATTCTAAAGTCAAACTAAAAAATAAATAAAATTATGTTTTAATTTTTGTTTTTAATTAAAATAAATTAAATTAAATTAAATAGAAATAGAAAAATGTAAATAGTTTTTATCGATAGTACTATTAGTTATTTAGATTATTTGTCACACGCAGTCTAATTAACTATAAAAATAAAAAACTTTTATTGAAGATATATATATATATATATATATATATATATATATATATATATATAAATCTTTTTGTATCGTTATTTATTTTTGCGAGTACCACCTCATATTTTGTGAAAATAAAAATTTCTAAATACGTGACACCAAGTTTAATAACCCTTTATAAACGGAGTAAAAGTTTTTCTTGATAGAAAGAAAAGACTTGATAGAAGTCTTTCTTTGGAAATTTATAATTATAAAAAAGATTCAAAATCAGCTCCAGCCTTTTTATAATTTTTAGTGTATGGTCAAGAAATTG
Source organism: Schmidtea mediterranea (assembly GCA_022537955.1). NCBI lineage: Eukaryota > Metazoa > Platyhelminthes > Tricladida > Dugesiidae > Schmidtea > Schmidtea mediterranea. Next base: position 8,638,629 of record CM039682.1, on the reverse strand, counting down.
ATAAAGCAATAGCTGGAATATGGATGAATACATTTTGTATTTCTTGATTCATGGATTAATGATGAAGATACTAAATGAGGCATTATAATTTAAAATGCAAGGAATGACGAAGAGATTAAATATTGTTTTGAAGGTGGATGTTTTGGGAACCAATATGATATAGTGATCTAGAGATTTCGGGACTTCGAGATTGCAGAAAAGTAAATTTAATTGTAAAATAAGTTCAATTGGAATTTAGTGACTTTTTAATCAAAACATGTAAATATAACTTTTTATGATAATATAATTTATTTGAGAGACATTTCAAAATACAGTACAATTTAAAATCTAATAAAAACATTAATAATATATAATATTTTATACAAAATTTGATTCATAGTCAAATTTTGTAGAAAATATTATGTCACGTATAAAGAAATCAGAGGTGAAACACAAACAAAGTCCTTATAATATTAATAATATATACGATAAATTTTGTGAGAATTTCATTTCGTTGAATTTCATTGTTGGGTACACCAAGCCACGTTGAGACAAATCACCTATAATATAAAAAGAAAATCAATAAATTTATAGCATATAAACACACCAACTCACCTTGAGGTTACTTATAAAATAGTCACTGAGACACCCCACATAAAGTGACAGAGAAATAAAATAATGCACATTAACACAACCCATAATAAAACATGCATGTAAACTTTTAACATGTAGCCATCAGAAGTTGAATAAACCCCTATAATAAATTAATTTATAGACATTATTGAGATATTTTTAGAAAGAAAAATAGTGGAAAAAATTTTTAATTTAAATTTTGAGGTTTACGCTGGGAAATTTCGAGTAAATGAGGATGTATCTTCATAAGATTTACCATTAAAACTAAAATTAATTTAATTTTTCAGACATTTCTGTCGAAAACAAAACAAACCTGAAATCCGAAAAAAAGCATAAATTGTAAATTTTATTAATAAGTTTTAAAAAATAATCATAAACCCAATTATTATTTTATGTATATATTTGAAGATTTTTTGCAAACGATGCATAAAAAATAATATAATTTAATGCAATTAATAATTTTTATAACTTCATAAATAATTTAACTCACTTTTTTGAATAATTTCCGAAAAATAAGTTATCATAAAATAAATCATTTCCTGAATATTTATAATCATTATTAATAATAATATACATAAGCTTGTAGATCAAAAATTATAATTATAAGTTTGAATAATGATTTAATTTCCTTGTAAAATCATAATTCAACTCTTAAAACTTTATAACTTTAAGCTTTAAACTTTAAAAAATAACTTACTTTGCAGCCATTTCAGAAATGGCTGAAATCCATTGATTTTTCACAAAAAATAAATTCCAATGAGTTGATTTATGTTTCAACTTGCATTATAGCGAAATTTATCTGAACTTCGCTTGGTGTATTGAAAGGTGGGGGTGGTAAAAGTGTAGAATGGATACTGAAAAAGATATTCAATGAATTCCAAGAGCTGCTTTGACAGTTATAAATAAAGCTTATTATAAAATAAACCCAAAACAAATTTTAATAAGGACTAACATTTTGTTTTCTTGCTTTTGGAAAAACCTTCAAAATAGAAATGGAAAAATGGGAAAATATCGTAAAAAAGTAAGTTTTGTACATATATTGGTATATGAGAAATAACATACATTTTGAACTAGCAATATATATTTTTCATGAACCGCAAATATCACATCAGCAGCACTTGGTCAATCAAAATGAAATTTTTAATTCAAGACTTTGAAGGAGTGTCTTTTTATGATCTGCAGTGTTATTTTTTTGTTTAACCTTCAAATTTATCATTGTAAGACTTAAGAAAGTTATCTCATGAAAAAGTAAAGCTTATTCTTTTGAAATTTGGAGCCTCTGTGCTAAGAATTATAAAGTGCCTTAAAAAATTTTCAAAATTATTTATGAAAATAAAAAATAAAAAATCTATTGATTTTTAAAAATGATTTAATTCAATAAAATAAATAAATAAAAAACAATTAAAATAAATTAAAATAAAATAATGATAACTTTCATAAGCTAGCAAAAAGTAGAAAACCCATTAAAAAACTTACATGCAAAGCTTTTGAAAATAATTTACAGTTTGAAATATTAAAATGAATATTGCAAAATATTATCTTTCAATTCAGAATTTAACTAGTTGAATTTGGCTGTTTTCTAACCTTTTCCCTGGTTTTTAAGATCCTGAAAATTGCGATATCTTTACGATAATTTTTATATTTTCATGATTAAGATTTAAAGAACATTTTCTTTTATATGATTTTTAATAACTTTCAAAACTATAAATAATAATCGTTGCTCCTCAGTCACAGCATTTTTGCAGCTAACTATTATTTTTTTGACTTGTAAATATCTGATTTTATTTATATTTTATACTTTATACTATAAAGTCAGAGTAGGAGTATCGCTTAAATTTAAAATGATAGTAAGAAACCACTGACTAGCGTAAACAAATTATTTTTAGAAGGTCTCAGGCGACCCTGGCAAATTGTCACGCGACCCCTTTTGGGATCGCTACTCACAGGTATGGAACCGGTGGTTTAATTCTTATCACAAAACATTGTAGAAATGATGTTCTCTTAAGAAACTAATAAGAAATTCATAATTCCAGTTCTCCTATGAAAACAATTTTTCCTAGAAAAGTCTATTAAATTTGGATAAAAGTCAAATTTAAATTTCAATGATTCCTTCTCAGTTGCATTAGCACTACAATCATTTATTTCGGAATTCATGCTAAAAGTTATGAAAAATTATTCCATTACAACTCGTTATATATAGGCTGACCAGAGGTTTTCCTAGAAAATCCGGGACATTTTTATAAAAAAACGGGACAAAAGCAACAAGAGTTTTCTACTCAGAATATTACTTTTTATTATTCAAGCTTTTCTGAAGAATGAACTTTTACCTTATGAGCTTAAATAGTTTAACTTCTATCGCTACACTAAGTCAATAACAATTTATTTTTTACGTCACTTTCTATGATTTGATACAAGCAAGGGACCGAATTATTTCGACTCATTTAAATTTTGATTTCTGTTGAAGATGAGTATGTTTTCTTTTTACTTAGAACTGAAGACAGCTTATAAATTATAAGTTATTATTAAAAATTTTAATTTAATTAAAGGGTTCTTAAATTTCCATATGTCATGAAAATATTGTTCAAAGAACTAAAATTCTAGAATTTTATTGCTAGTAAACTTTTGTATTTGAATTAATAAAGATCTAAGATGGTTTGACTTACTAATTTAAACATAATTGTATTGTAGCAATACTTTATGGTACTTTATTTCTGAAAAACATAACATTTGGTTCACAATTTCGATCAAATTAATATTTCCGGGACAAATAGCGTCCCGGTCGTGACCCGGGATAATTGCTGAAAATCCGGGCTTGTCCCGTCAAATTCCGCGCAGATGGCCAGCCTAATTATATATCATCATCAATATTCAGTATTCAAACAAATTTAATAGAGAATAATTTCAATATCATCAAGCAAAGTTATTAAAAATACATAAAAATATATAAATATTCTCAACATTTCCAATTTTTATGATTTTACCATTTAAATCCATTTTATATGTATTCATTATTAAAACACTTAATACTAATTTTATGAAAATATGTTATTAAAATTCCAATAAAAAATTCTTGTCGGAGTATTTAATGTGAGTGTAATTATAAAATCAACATTTCCGTGATTGGGAATAAAAATTAATGAATAAAACCGAATAACCTTTTCAGTTTCTGTAGATTTTTACCCCATACTGATAATTCAGCCCAACTTGTATTTCATGTTTCGGACTTATAGGTAGGAACTAGTTCACATTTTCCTTTATTTTTTCATCTGTGATGAGATAATAAGTTAATATTTTATTTTCTTTAATTATCTTTCAATTCATAAACGATCAATCAATAATTAAATTGTGGGCAAAGTGCCCATTTGGCTGGGAATTCACTGAGCCAAATATCACTAATTTTTTTAATTCTGTAAATTTGGAATTTAAATATCACAATTAATAATTTTTTTATGGGTGGACTTTTAATAATAATAATAATAATAATATTATTATTATTATTATTATTATTATTATTATTATTATTATTATTATTATTATTATTATTATTATTATTATTATTATTATTAAAAGTCCACCCATAAAAAATTATTAATTGTGATATTTAAATTCCAAATTTAAATATCGTTTAAATATTGTTATTATTATTACTATTATATTATTATTATTATTATTATTATTATTATTATTATTATTATTATTATTATTATTGTTATTATTATTATTATTATTATTATTATTATTATTATTATTATTATTATTATTGTTATTATTAATTATTATTATTATTATTATTATTATTATTATTATTATTATTATTATTATTATTATTATTATTACTATTATTATTATTATTATTATTATTATTGTTATTATTATTCTTATTCTTATTATTATTACTATTATTATTATTATTATTATTATTATTATTATTATTATTATTATTATTGAAGTTTAAAAATTGATTAAACTATTTTTTAAAAAATTATTTTTCTAATTTTTAAATTAAGGCTATTTGACAAAATTCAATTTTCCTATTTATCTTGATTTGATAAGAAATTTTTTACATTTTTTTTTATTCTATTTTTTTCAGTTTCTGTTGCTAAAAACTAATTTTTTTTATGTGTAAAATAAATTTAGATTATTCAACAAATATTTTTAAAGAAAGGGCGAAAATGCTTGTTAAAAAAATTAGTATCCAGTTTTAAGATATAAAAAAGATTTTGAAAGTAAAATGATAGCTGAAAACAGTTTTATTTTTATTAAATTATTTAACAAAATAAAGAACTTATTCAGTGCTATTCTAGTAGAGGTTTAAAAAATATAAAAAATAAATTACTATAATTGGAGAATTTAGTTAAGTTATTTTTGGAGTATAATGTTGATAAGAGCAATAGATTTAATACGTTTCTAATTATAATTTTATTTTAGGATAAATAGCTTATTGAAATTTAAACTGTTTTTTATATTTTAGTAATATTTTGTGTATATTTTCTTTTCGTGTGTTTGAAATAAGTTTTTTTATTAATTCCGAACAATGATTTGTTATTTAAATGTAAATTACCGTGTTTTGACATTTATCGCTTTATTTTACTAAGTTGATTAGATATTCTTACAACTTATTTACATTCAAAATTTTTTTACACTGTGAATCTGTTCTACCTGTAACCGTGTAAAAAAATATAGTAAAAATATGTATTCATTCTTTTGTTTAGATCTTGTTATTTCAAAATTGTGTAAAAAAAATTAAGTGTTTATAAAAAATTATTAGAATTACATTTTTTAATAGTTGTTCAAAAATATTCAAAACTTCAGTTTATGTTTCTCCGTTTTCAAATATAATACTGCTTACAATAAAAAGTTTTATTCAATAGTTAATGTAATTTATGACAATAGACTAGATTAGAGCTTATTTGGTTCTCACAATTAACACTAGATTTACTGGCATTGACTGTAACCTTTTTTTTATTGAACTCCGTCAATTTGACCGGTAAATAAAATGAAATTTTTTAAAAAATTATTTATTAAAAAGCTATGTATTTTTATTTATTGTTATCTTCAATATATTTTTACATGTAATCTCTATATTCAATGTACACTTTTCGCATACATACTTGTTATATTAAATACAAATATTTTCAGACCTATTTTTCTTACATAATCCAATTTGGCAAGATTTTCACACATTTTGATTTTGTGCATAAAGCAATGAATTGAATCTATTTTGTTCATCGTAATAATCAATATGCAAATTTTCAGCTAATTCAAAAAAAAACATTTTATAAAATAATAAGAACAAAATCACTTCCCAAAGTAACTTCTTTTCCCTGTAAAGTTCACCGTTGAAGTGACTATTTGTGATATTATAAGGTTTGCTCTAATTGTAAACCGCAAGTTCAAACATTGTTTCTCATATATTTACGTGAAAATAGCTGGGATTTGATTTCTTTCTTGCAGTTTCTTATTCATTGTTGTTTATGTTAGGAGTTCCGCCTTTGGTATTTTGGCAACTAAGTCTAGAATCAGTAAATAAATCCATAAATGTTATTTCAATCAAAAATTAATTGTCTCTATTATTCTTATTTAAACAAAATAAAATAATTAATTTTCCATTTCTAAATTTAATATTTTTCTAAAATGAAACTTTAAAAATTTCATCAGATATCAGCTTTCCTTATAGTTTCATTTTTATTATTACTAGACATTGTATACCTAAATAACTTTACCCTTCAAATTGAAGGAGTTTCGTAAAATATAAATTCGCTGCATTATATAATTAAAAACCAATACTTAATATCTAAAGAATAATATTCATGTGTTCAGAATTTTTAAACATAAAATTGAAAGCCCGTCAAATTGACTGGTTCCGTAGATCTAGTGTTAAAACCTAATTTTAATCAGTAGGTATCATTTGATATTATTGAAACACTTAATTTTTAAATTTTGTTTATAATTATTAAAATGGCGGTGAATTAAGAATTCTTTATTAACAACAACAATAAACTCACAATAATGTAATTAAATTTTATAAATCTATTAATTAATGACGGAATAAGTAATTTAAAAGTTTTCAGTGCTTATTACAACACAGTAAAGAATAGCACTATTTCAGCTGCTTTATCTGGCTTGAATAATTCAGTACCTTTCACAACTTTTACACAATTTCAATTGTATACTTAAATTACGTTTATACTTATTTTGTTATAAGATAAATAAGTGTATTTAGATATATATTTGATAAGAACGATACAAAAATCAGAATATTCAATGCAACCGAAACTCGAACGAAATTCGTAAAACATGGCACCAATAAGAGTCAAATAAACTCAAAACTAGTCCGCAATTAGAAATTACACCGAATAGAATATTAAAAGTTTATTATTTTATTTGATAAAAATTAAATTTTGTTTTATTAGAAACTTTATTTAAACTTAGTTAACGTAAATTTTAAATTGGATTTCTTTTATTCCTAAATTTTAGTCATCACTTAAATTTTCCTGATAAATATACTGACATTTCCAGAGAAGGCGCAATGAAGAATTTAAATAATAATGTAGCTAATGATAAATTTCATGATTTCTTACTATTATTTAAAATTTAATTGGGAAAAAAATAACAACACAACATATCAAATGCAAAAATCTTACCATTTGACGCTGAACCATACTATCTATGACAGTGATTTTCAACCGAGGTGCTGTCACCTGGTTTTATTAAATATCTTTTATAAACTATTTACAATTATATAAAACAACAAATTATACATGTTGAAAATTATATTAAGAAATAAGGGTGACGTGATAAAACAAATTAATAAGTTGAGGTGCCACTCTTAGAAAAAGGTTGCAAACTACGACCTATAAAATTTCCTATTAAATTACGAAGACCTAATTCTAAAAATATTGCAAATTGTTTTTACAATATTAAATTCAGCAGAAATAGAAAAGTATGAGCATTTTTCAAAATGTCAAAAAATTGTTAGTTTATATTCGTGACTAATAATATTAAAATTATAAAAATTATTCCAAATATTTTTTTATTTTTTGAATTTTTTAAAATAAAATTAAGAAAAATAAAAATCGCTAAATGAATACTATTTTTATTTAACAATAAATAAATGAATTAAATAAAATAAAAACAAAATATTAAATAAATAAAAGTACAGATCATTTTAATATATTGAAATGATGTCTTTATTTATTCATTTTTTAATTAAGCTATTGATGAATAAATTCTTGTTAAACACTAATTTTTGTCATAGACTTTATCAATTGTTCTAAAATTAAGTAAAATATAGTTAAATGATGTAAAAAATAAATTCACATTTTTTCCAATCAGTGTTGAAGCTGAGTGGTAAAATATTTCGGATAATGTCGGTGAAGTAAAATATTATTTGATTTGATTAAAAAGAAAATGTGACGAAGTAAATTTGGTTGATTTTTGTACAGATTTGTACCTAAATTCAAATTAGCTATGATATCAATAAATTTTAATATATTGTCTGTTAGTGGATTCAGTGATTCAGTTTCTAGGGAGAAATAATCAATAAATTTTAATTAATTTGTTTTAAACACAAAATTTTAATTTAAAAAAATATACCTATTTTATTAAGAAGCAAATAATCTCTCTCGAATCAGTTTTAATTTCAGATTTTAATTATTTTGACATTTAAATGAACTAATTTAAAAAATAATTTTCTTAACAAGCTTCATATATTATTACTTTCCTTCATATTTTTCCCCTATTTATTAGACCTTAATCTGAGTAATGATATTTCATATTTTCCCAAGGAAACTTATCTATGATCTGATGACACGAACAGACAGAAATTCCAAAATTACTTTATTCAATTTTCTTTATTAAATTAGAAAATGTCATTTGATGATTATTAGTCTGCACTTTCATTAATACGCTATAAATGCTAATAATGACAGAAATATCATTTCCTTCGTCAGTACCAGTTGCTGATGTAAAAGATTCCGCCCGACCAAAAAGTTTTTCTGCCGAATTGAGACTAATATAAAAATATGTCGAATAATTTTCTACGGTTATTTACAAGTTTATTTTGTCCATTTTATGTAAATAACTATTGGTACAGTCAGAGAGATAAACAAAACTGACAATTGTTATATGTTATGAAAAGCAATATGTGGATTGTAAAATATGTTTATAAAACATTTTCCCTAAAGAATAATTAATAAAAATGTAAATGAAATATAATAATAATAATAATAATAATAATAATAATAATAATAATAATAATAATAATAATAATAATAATAATAATAATAATAATAATAATAATAATAATAATGATAATGATAATAATAATAATAATAATAATAATAATAATAATAATAATAATAATAATAATAATAATAATAATAATAATAAATAAATAAAATTGTCAGCTTCTTGTTTATCTAAAAAATCAAGTAATTTTTATAAAAATTTATTTAACTCAGATATTTTTCTGTCAATATTTTAGTTCTTAAAAACAAATTTATTCTTTAAAAATGAAAGTCTTAAAATTTTGAACATTTTCTCTTTAAAATATATTTTAAATTTTATATTTACAAATTACAAAAATAATTTCAATGAATATTTAAAATTCGAAAATAAAGACTTTATCTTAATAATAATAATACCTCTTTGAATTTGAAAACTATACAATCGGACGAGTCATTTTTTCTAAATTTCATTTCCGAAAATGTTGTAATAATTAAATTAATGAAATACTCAAAATCATTTCACTAGACTCGGTTGCCAGTCTGATTAATATTTTATAAATTTATTGTATAAAATACACCAACTCCCCAATTATATTACATTTCCTTATCTCTCTAAAATATTTGACATCCTTTTGTTCAAAAGTTGTTTTGAATAATTTTGGAAAAAACTTTTAAAAATTATTATTTTTTTCCTACTTTAATATAAAAATAGCTACGTGATTAAAGTCGCATATAAATAAAAATCAAAAATATCATTGCATTCATAAATAAAAAAATGGCACCAAACTAAATTAAGATAAACTAAAATGTAAATGAAAAAAGATCAAGTTGCAAAAAATATTATTTTACTGAAATAACTAATATAATATTAATAATATTAATATATTTTATATATTATTTTAAAGAATTTATTAAATAATATAAAGATTCGAATGCATGAATCGCATGATAGATATCGAATTAATTTTTTTATTATATTACCAAATGTTTAAATTTTATTTTTTGTTTTATTTAATTGTGAAGAACAATTTGAAAACGATAACTATATAGTTTAATTTATAGTTATAGCTTCTGAATTCATAATAATTAAATTTCCAATAAAGATCGATTTCAATTGAAATATAAATCCTAGTCAAAAGGAAGTATTTAAACAAATTTTTCAAGTCTATAAGTTCAATATTATCAAAAAGAGCTGTGATTCAAATGTAATACATACATTTCCGTGAGATATTTTAAAAATCAACTTCTTATTTTTTGTAAATATTGATACTTAACAATTCCACAATTTGAGTCTTAAATAAACTCTAGAATTTTACACTGTGATTAAATTTAATACTTGTTAAATTTTATGTCACATAGCTGCTACAGTTGGTTTGACTTGAGAGAACGAGTTTTATAGCACTGAATAGTTATATTGTTCTTTTCAGAATGTGCAAGTTTAGATAGGCTTACTTAACAATTTCCTCTTTTGTGTTTTTTGAGTATGTTCTAAATTGTAAATCTGTTTACTGGAAGGATTTTTATATTTTTATGTAACTATTCATGGTGTTCAAACCACTAAACCACTTTTGTAAAATAAAATCGAGAGCATTGTAAAATATAATTTAAAAATATTGATAATGGTGCTATTTTTGCTAAGTTGGCAGTACTATCAACAAATAATATATTAAATAGTGTCTGACTTATTTATATAAGTTAAAATAATGTGAAAAATCACTGTTAATTGCTTTGGGCGGCGAAAGTTCGTTAAAAATGTTTGCGCCCAATGATTGACATTAGTGTTTTAAAATACTTAAATATGACATATTGTGGGATTTATATGTTGCATCCGGACCAAGTTGATAGGTTTACGCGAAACTATCGTATTGTTATTCAACCATGTTCAGTGTTGCGTTTATTTCGAACGCATTTAATAGGACGCTTGTTGCTTGATTACCGACTCCAATTTAAAAATATTTTAAAAATAATTTTTTACAATCTCGCAATGTGTAATTAAGTTTCATTACTGATTTTATTAAATAAATGATAATTATTCACAGTAATTTCTCAAATAAAATTCACATTCTTCAAATTTTTGCTATTCTTTTCGTTACAGTGATTTTCATTGCTTTGGTGACTTGCAATCGCGGCTCATCGTTTGAAAGACCTTGATTTTGACCAGGGAAAGCTGTCGTAAAATGTTTTATTTAAAATTATTTTTCATGAAAACTCTACTTTGTTTCCCATCGCAAAATGGAATCAAAATTTGGCATTGGTATAGAAAAAATAATATTATTTTGTGCTTTCCATAATATGCAAATGTAGAAAAATAAAGCTGTTGATTTTTTGATCTTTTCATTCTGCCTGCGATTTCAGTAATTTGCATTAATTAATTACTTTTCCGGTTTGTTTGAACAAATCTTGATACAGTTCAGAACGTAAATACATTTTGGTAGAAATTTTCAGAAAAATATCCAACATCGGCAATTTTGGGTGCAAACTACAGTTGAACGGCAAAATTTATTTTTTGATAAATTAAATGTATTTTGTGAACAACTTCAACATGGAAATTCCAGTGAAAATTATTTTTAAAAAATAATTAAAAAAATATGTAATTTGACGAAATTGCATATCTATGTTTCCAATCACAGCTTCAGTGATTTGAATAAATTTCCTGATTTGACAGTATTTATTTAATAAATTAATATCAGCGAAATCTCTGCCACGAATTGGCGGGCTTTGATCTTGGATTTTTGACTGGGGGAACACAGTGAAAATTTGAAACATGAAATAAAATTTTAGAAACTGTTAAAATTGAATATAAATAAATATATAAAACATCTACCAAATAATATAATTATTTCAAAATTTATTTTATTTATGTTGTTGAGTTCTTATTTTTCACTAAATACTTAATACAAATTATTATTATTATTATTATTATATCTTTTTTAAAATTATTTAAAGACAATGAATCATAATATTGTTAGAAGTGACCAGAAATATATATATATATATATATATATATAATGTTTTATTGGACATACGTTTGAAAATAATGAGAATCAAAATAATGTATCTATTAATTTAATTAACCAATCAAATTTTAAGTGTCAGCGTGTTTGTTTAATAATTGTTAAATGTCTTTACTCTCCGGTTATGTCATTGTTTATTAATTATCCTCAGTATTTTAGTAATATTTGTATATATTTTGTATTAGCGACATTTTAGATATAAAAATATCATTTGCTAGCAATTATTTTTGAATAAAATAATCTTTTAAGGATGTTTAAAATTTTAAAATAATAGAAGTAAAACAAATAAATATTAAAGGCATCTTTAAAATTGATTTCTGGGATTTAAGAGTAGTAGAAAATGGAAAATTACGGAGAAAATAATAACAGAAAAATAACTAAACAAGATAAAAATGACAAAAAGTAATTATGGAACTTATAGAAAAAAAGCAACTTTCGACAGTAATAGACGATAAAAAGTTGACGAGAAATTTAAAATTGACGAGAAATTATATTAATAAATTTTTGGTTGAAAATCGATATTGAAATTGTGTAAAAGTTGTAAAAAGTACTGAATTATTCAAGCCAGATAAAGCAGCTGAAATAGTGCTATTCTTTACTGATTTGTAATAAGCACTGAAAACTTTCAAATTACTTATTCCGTGCAAGAGACTGTCATTAATTAATAGATTTATAAAATTTAATTACATTATTGTGAGTTTATTGTTGTTGTTAGTAAAGAATTCTAATTCACCGCCATTCTAATAATTATAAACAAAATTTAAATTTTTGCTATAGATCAAAACGGATTAGGTTTTCTTCAATGTTTATATATTTTTTGATATTTTGTTTATTTATTAAAAAGCGGAAGTCGTTTTGGAAAATAAACAAATGCATTAATTGTAAACAAATAATACATTAGGAAATCTATTTTTGGACAAAGTGCAAAAATATTCTTTGCTATACTGCAATGGAGAAATAAACATTTTTATTAAACTGTAATATTTAACCAATTGTAAAATGTTTTATAAAAAAATCGAATTGTTTCTATTATAAACAAACAATATATTAAAAACCAATTACTCTGTGCCCGGCACTTTTTTTGTCCGCGCGTAATTGGTTTCAAAACTCTGCTCAAGAGTTAAGAAAACTAATATTAAAGTTAAATCTAAAAGATTATTTATTTATTAATTTATTTATGTTGAAATTTTTTCATTATCAACCTCTACAATGACGAACTGTAGAACAGGGGTGGCTCGACTTATCGGATGGTCGGGCATCGCCCAATAAGCAGGTAGCGCTTTTTTGGGTCAATGTGACAACAGCTATTCACTACGTTTGTTATTATTGTACCAGGACAAAAACAAAGACAAAATTGTCCTTTCGACCTGTCGGAATACCACTAACGGCATTTTTAACATATTCCCATTAAATTTCCAACAAGCCTGGGTCTAATTATCCAAATCGTCCGGGCCAATTCGATCTCTCGATCCGTCCATGCTGTAGAAGATTTGTAAAAACGTCTAATAAAACGTCTAAAATCCCATGAGCGGCAAAAAATCCAAAAGACAGTTTTTTAAATAAAACTTAATTAATTTCTTTATTATTCTTTATTATTCGACATTACAATAATTTATAAATTATAAAAATTATTCGAAAAATTAATACATATCGAGGTTATTAAAAATGAATACTGATATTGATTTCGGATAAGATAAATAAAGGGAAAATAAAATAACCTTTTCATTTAAACTAAAAATAGTGTTCAGTTACATATATTTTACTTTAATTAAGTTTTTTTTTTGATTTTTAGTATATTTTAAAAGTATTTATAAACTGTTTCGTGAGTCGCAAATTTATAGCAATGAGCCGCGGGTTGGCCAACCCTGGTCTAGACTAAAAGATACGTAAATATATATTTAAATGAGTTTCTAACGACCCGATAAGCATAAACAGGTAAATGATTTTGAAAAGTATTTCATTATAAATCGTCATTGATGAATAATTGCAAAACATAATTCAAATAAATAGGTAAGCCATTTTAGCAGAGTTTATCCATTGAAAATTTTAGACCTAAAAAAGATCAATCAAATATAAAATTTAACTGATTTTCGCTATTAAATATTTAGTTGGCTCATTTTTTGTCTAAATTTTCATTTTCACCATTAATCACCAATTTTTATTTAATTATTTAATAAAAATTTAATAATTAACTGTTTTAATAAAATTAAGATGGATTTTAAAAGGTCTACATGATGACATAACAGACGAAGAACTCGATGCAATCATTCATGATACTGACACAGATGGATCAGGAACGGTGGACTTTGAAGGTATTGAAATTACAAGTTTACAAATGATCATATTGAATATTTCAGAGTTCTATAGGTTGATGACTTCAGACTAATGGTTCAAGATTGCGAGTTCTACTGAAGCTATATTAATTCTAATTATACTTATGAAATATCTATTTGTTCAATAAATTGAAATAACAAAAATTTCTTTACTATGAGAATTTATTTATTTAAAGGGATCCATTGAAAATCCTTAATTTCTTCACCAATAAACTCTAGTTCACGTTAATAAATGGCTAAATGTTTAGCTTATAATAAAACATTCTTGAAACCTGTCACAAGTAGTACATTCAGTTTGCAAACTTAAAAAATCTAAAACAGTATTCCGGTTTGAAATTATTGAAAAAAATAGAGCGTAAAAAGTTAAGTTTTATAAAAAAATCGGTTGATAAGTATCTTACACTGTGTGTTTTTCGTTAAAATAATGATACAAAAATTTATCCAACGAATATAGCATAATATTTGTAATGAACAAATACACAAGAAAGCATTTGATTGGCCAATTAGGCCAATTAGGCCAATTAGGCTACTGAGATTAAACACAATATATTAATAATATTTATAATTATTCTTCATTTCCTTAGTATAAAACTCATTTTGTGTCGCCCTTGGACTAACAGTAAGTTTTGAATTTCCGAACTTATTACAGTGCAGCAATTAACCTAAGCAAAAACCCTGGCATTTTTTTCCAATAATCTCTAAGGTCATTACTGACAAAACGTAACCTCCAATTACTCCACATCTATTAGCTATATGTTGAAAAATTATCGCTTTACTGGAGTTTTAAAAATAATAATAATTTTAAAAATTTAATTAAATAAAACTATTAAATTAAAATGACCTAAAGAAAAAATAAAATTAATTTAATATATATTAAAACTGTAAAATATAAAATTACTCTAGAAACGACAAATAATGACTAGAGGTTTCTTGAAATAAAAAATTATTTTATCAATTAAATCAAATATATTTTTGTCTATCTTTGATCTGTTTTTTATTTTTTAAATTTTTTTAATCTTCCGAACTACTGTTTATCACAAATTTTTGGAGTTGCCGTTTTAGAGGTTCATAATGACAAGTGTTATAAAAAGTGTTATTAAATAACATTTGAAAATTTTAGTGCCGAAAATTTGTCATAAACATGAAAAACATAAATTAAAAAAAAATTTTGACGAAAATTGAAGCCAAAGCAACTATTAAAACAAATTACTTTTGCTTGTTTTTGCCAGAGCTAGTTTAAAATAATTGATCAAGCACGTTAGCGCAGCAAATACTTTTATATTTGAAAAATTATTACTTTTGGAATTCCGGTAGGACAGAAATAGATGTAGGAAATAAATTATACTTAGTTTTTAAGTACAAAGATTTCATTCTATATACATGATGGTCATATCAATTTGTTATGAGGAATATTGTAGAGGATTTAGAATGATTTTTACTTTTTTACATATTATTGGGATTGTTTATAGTGAAGATTAGAAAGCGTATCGATGAAAAAGGTAAAAATTGAAATATTTACTATTAAAAAATAAATACAAAAAAATCAATTAAAAATGAACATATTGTGGGGAAATAAGTATATATAATTGCAAATGAAAAAATGAATATCAATATTCTAATATAAAATCAATTGGGAGTTGCCAGAAAAAGATATTCAATAAATAAAAATTAATAAATAAATTATTAGTTATGTGGGAAACCGGGGAAGATAATGAAATGAATCTTTTCAGAGAAATCAATATAGGAAATTAGTTTCGTCCGTGATTAACAGAAGAACGAGAGAACTAAATAGCTCATCTTTTCATTGAGACCTAATTGGATTATTTTGTTATTCAAATGACATAAAATCCAGTATAAAAACGAAGCTATGAGTTCGAAAATCAACAGTACGTCAAAGAGAAATATCAGATATATATAATAATCAAAGAAAGTAAGTAGTCAGTAAGTGAGAACTTAATATTAGTCAAGCCAATAAGAAAATTTGTATATAAGGGAAATCTATCGTAAGTAGACTTTTCCCTAAAGCAGACAAAAAACTACTGCATTGACACGTGTATTGATTGTGTTTAATTAGAATAAAGTTATTGTGTTGGGTATTATTGATTTTAGCAGAGGAACAAATACACTCCTCAACATATTTAAGTCTGTTGGATTGAAAAAATTTACCAACGTATAATATTGAATTTTTTATGATCGATGAATTTGGCAGCTAATAAATTCCAAAAATCGATTTCAACTACCAATTCAATTACTTAAACAAACTCACATTTTCTGCCAAATTAAATATTTAAAATTATTATTTTCTATTGCATTTATATTAAAAAGAATAAATTCCTTTGTTCCTGGTTTCGAATCGAATCTATGAAATTGACTTCTTTAAATTGATTTTATATTAAACATTTTATATTGAAACTATTGATTTTATATTAAATTTATTGATTTTAAATTAAAAATTATTTGTTTGCACATTTAAAAATTTGAATCGATATTATTAATCAATAAAACAACAAAATCAGAACTATGAATAAATTTATTGATTCAATAAAGCTATATAAAAATTGATTATTGATCATCATCATCATCAAGCACACAAACACACACATAATTATCAACGAGCCAATAATCAATAAAACCATATTGTGCACATAAATACTGCTGTTGCGCATTTCACATCAGCCAATCAAATGGCACCTCTAACCAAGATTATAACTTAAATCACGAAAATCAAAGTTTCTCTCTCGCAAGGAAAAACAAAAAACAAAAAGAATTCTAAATAATTCATGCAAAAACTCCCGCAATGGAAAAATTGTTTGCCACTCGAGAACAGCCTAAAATCATAACTTCTTAAATTCCGAACACAAATTGCTCATATCTTTCTTGATACTGCAAACGCCTTCATTTTCCATTTTCACTTTACCTAGACAGGAGAAGATTTCAATTTACAACGAGCGGAAAAGCAAGTGCTACGTTACTTTTCAGCCTTTCAACGTCAGCCTTTTTCTGAAGCACTTCAGCTTCAGCCTTCTGAGCACGCGACTCTGCCTATTATATTCGATTAGTTAATTAAGACAAAAATTTCTATTTTCTACAATTACTTCTTGAACTTGTTTTCTGAGAAAATTTATATATTCCTCTCGCTTAGCTTCTTTTTCCATTCTCTAGCAAAATATTAATGTAAGGAGAATATGCACAAATCGACACACCAAATTCGTGGCAAACCCTTTTAAATATCAAAAAATTCTATAATTGCTTATGAAATGCGGGTCTTAGGTTTAAATCACATCTCCGATAACTATTATTCTCTCTAATTGAATCTTTCTTCACGATTTCTTGTTTTGTAAAGTGTTTTTAAATATTTAATTAAATAATTTTTAAAAGTGAAAAACAAGAAACCCGAAAGAAAGATTCAATTAAAGAGGAAAAGAAAGAGTGATAAAGATTTGTTAAAATTCGTATTGGAGTAAACTGCGCCTATTTATTTATTCTAATTATATTAATAGTATAAATTATCAATTAATTATAAAACTTATTTGTTAATTATTTTATTAATTATTCCATCGAAAAAAGAAATGTTTAATCCCCTCCCCTTGTCCCTTTTCATGAGCCCCCCGGTGGACATCCCTCCAAAAATAGATATCCTTTATTTTCAGAAGAAATTTAAATAATTTATAAGCATATAGGCTAAAAATAATGTCAAAATTACGCAATAGTGGTTGAGAAATAGAGAGAAAACATGCATACACAATTAAAATGATTAAATGGGGAAAAATAATCCATTATGTATAATATTTAAACGACCAATGCTGCTGGGGATGTCATAAGCACTCCTTAGTGTCCCTTCCTTACCATTGTTAGAGGATATCCTTAATGAATGCTCCCTTATTATTTCTTTTAACATCGTGAAACTGATTTTATGACCTTAATAAAGATCAAAAATTGACAGTTAGTTTATTCGCAAAATTTTAAGTTGGTTTCTGGCAAATTTTTGGGCGATTATTGAAAAAGTGTCACATGTTCGAAATCGGTAAAAAGTTGAAAATAATCCTTTTATCGACTGAGATCAACCTTAAATGCGCATATCTTTTTATTTGAAAATTCAAATAATTTCTTCGTTACAATGTTTCGAATAAGTCACATATGTTTAGGATCTCGGCACATAAAAGATAGCAACGAAAAAAGCAAATTACTTTGAAGAGGTAGAGCTAGTCACAAGGAAGACTATTAAGTATAATATTAGACTATTAATTTGTTTTCTGTTTTACTAGATAGAAATATTTTGTAATGATATTGATTAAATGATTTAATTTGGCTTATTGACTTCCCATAATCATATATTCCTTAAAGTTGATAAAATGAATGAAAAATAACCTAAAGAAATTTGGCTGGGTGGGTTGGAAGGTGTTGTGGAGGTTCTTTTGATGAAGAAGATGAAAAATGTGTGGCGGAAAGTGCTAATAGTACTGAGAGTAAGCAAGAGATGTGTGAACACTGTTACTTGGGATAGTGATGACGATGGCGATTTAGAAGAATAAAATGCTTTATGGAAAAGACAAAAGAATTGTGTAGCATAAAAAGGCTTTCAGGCAAAGTGTTAAAGAAACTTCAGAAAATGTTTTTCAAAATGTTCCAATATTGAATAATTATTCAAAAAATGTGAATACACATTTAGGGAGTTTGTAATAAATTTGTGATATTGCCAAAATGAATGCATTGCTTGGACAGTTATGTAAATGTGGAAAACAGAAAACCCCTTTGCTATCAATTATGTGAGACAAAAATCGACCGTAAAATCAAAGCAAGTTGTCTTAGTTGTACGATTTGTATAGATTGCTTGCAAAGAGCACCATTTCAGAATGCTGGACATTCTAATGAAGATTCGAATTCGAATTTTTTTTCTATGAAAATGTCAATAAATTCTTTTCTATTATTTCAGTTCTTTAATTTTTTCTTTGGAAATATAATAATTTTTTAATAATTTTTAAGCAGAGAAGGTCGAGCCCCCCCCCCCCGCCACCACCGCGAGTACCAACAGTTCAAATTTTATTATATCGATGAGCCTTATTCTATCGACTTTATAAATGCCCATCCGAATTTTTCTGAAACAATTTTAGCTACTTACAATTGAAAGTAGTATAAACTATTAAACAAAGCTGATACAGCGGACAAGTAACCATATTAGTGACAAATTTTACGAGAAAACCTTGTAAAGAATGGTCAATGGTAAAACCTCGACATAACGGAATATTTGATGCCTTAATAGAGTGTAAATTATTGCCAGAAGTCCGTGACAAATGAAATTCCAAATTTATTGATTTTCCCTAAGCTGGTTACGTAATTCAATGTAAATATGTATGATTAGCTAGATTTCACTGGAAAGCTTTCTATATATTATTCCCAATGCCAATGGTATTCAATCCTTTGGGGCTTATGGAAGATTTATAACTCAGCCCCAATGGGTCACCAAATGTCACTCCCAGAAGCCCAGAGGGAATTCTCCGCTATTAATTCAGCATGCCTTTTGTCCCACTGGTGCAAACATGTCCAGAGCCCCTAAAAGAATCCCCACTTAAAAAAATTTTAACTAAAGAAACAAATCGGGACTGAAAGAGGCATTTGTAAATTATTTGGTAGAGATTACACAACCGGCGTTGGGGAGGCGAGATTTGACAGTCAAAATTAAAAAATATATGAAAAA
Source organism: Schmidtea mediterranea (assembly GCA_022537955.1). Classification (NCBI taxonomy): domain Eukaryota; kingdom Metazoa; phylum Platyhelminthes; order Tricladida; family Dugesiidae; genus Schmidtea; species Schmidtea mediterranea. The sequence goes on along the minus strand of CM039682.1, from coordinate 8,618,747 downwards.
ATTAAAATAAAATACCTAAATTATGACAAAAATATAAATTCATAAATATATCATTTAAATAATATAAATCAATAAAAAATAAAATTGATATTGATATAATAAATCGACATACAATTGATATTTGAATAATAATAATAATAATAATAATAATTTATACAAATGAGGAATGAAATGCAGGCTGCTTAATAATAATGTAAATACTGAATCTGAATCCCGCCATATCCCCCTAGGAAGACACGCATTATAACTACCTATATAAGTATGGAGTAATGTGGCACTCAGGCCTTTCTGTCTTGCTTTCTAGTGACTAAATGTGATGGAATCACATCTCAAATACGGGTAAAGGGCGGCCGCAAACAGGAAATTCTGTGATTGTAATAGGGCAAACAGCACGTGGGAAATGCGTGGAAACAAACATTGCAATTACGCAGCTGATGAATCAGAAATCATTCAGATTACGTAATCAATCAACATTAGCCTGTGATTTCAATTAAATATTATTTTGTTGCGTTTTACATAATATTGGTCTGTGTTTATCCAAATGAAAAATAACAGATTTGTAAATTCTCACGATCAAAACCAGCTCTAGGTCCCACGGTGCCCTTTGGCACGGCAGCTAATTAAATTTCACTTAGAAAGCTTTATTATTAATTAATAATAAATATTTAATTTAATAATTTAATTAAATAAATTTTTAATTTATTATAATTATTTTTTTAATAAATATTTAGTTTCATTATTAATTATATTTTTAATAATTTAATTATTTATAATTATTTTTAATAAATATTTAGTTATTAATCATTAATTAATTAATTTTTATTAAATATTTAATTTATTATAATTATATTTTATTAAATATTTAGTTTCATTATTAATTAATAATTATATTTAATTTAATAATTTAATTAATTATAATTATTTATTAATAAATATATTTAATTTAATCATTTAATTATTTATAATTATTTTTAATAAATATTTAATTTTTATTCATTGATAATTTTGTTATTGAATAATTAATTATAATTATTTTATTAATAAATATTTAGTTTTATTATTATTAAATATTTAATAAATTTAGCAAGAAAACTTAAATAAAATTTATATAATAAAGAACATTCAAATTTATACTTCTTCAGACTGTGATTGCAACTTTTTGTATTTCGCTACTTTTTCTTTGACTTCCTTTTCTTTTTCATCAATTTTTCTATACAATGAATTTGTAAAAGTGATTTCAATATTTTAATGCAACCTTCGAGCAGCATCGATCTTATTTTCCATTTCACTAATACTTTCGACGGTTTGATTCAACCGTTCCAATGCATCATCATATTTTAGTGTCGCTGATTCTGTAGATGCGCATGCTGCTTTAATTATAGCAGACATTTCTTCAGCTCTTTCATCGTTGTCATTCTGTTTTCTTTCGTATTCTTTTCTCCATCTATAAAAAATGTTGTAATTAATACAAATTCTATTAAATTTTTTTGCCTTTCATTTTCATCTGCTATTTTCCCGACGTTATCTATCTGATTTAGCATAGCTTCTAAAGTATGAGAAGAAGTAACGCAATCACCTTCTAAAGATTCTACTCGTCTTCTTAGCAAATCAACTTCAACTTTGACCTATTAACTTATAATTAATTACTAACCAACAGAAAATTAAACTGACTTCATTGCCCTGTGATGCAGCCTTGTCTAATTCCATAGACTTCACACCATTTTCATCAGATAATTCTTCAGCTTTTTTCTTTAATTCTAATACTGATTCTTTAACATCTTTAACAGTCATTCCATTTGCTTCATCAGACATTTGAACTTAATTTATTTAAAATAAACTAGTTTAAATTTTATAAATTTTATGTTAACAATTATTTTATGATAAATCAACTAAAATATTTCAAAATATGATTTACTTATTTAGAATTTCACACAAAAGTTAATTTCAGTTAAAGATTAAAACACCAAATTCACAGAAATTAAAATTATATTATAAGTTATGTATTAAAAACAATTTTCTAATTTGCAATGGTATGAATGTTTTAAAATTTATTTTGAAATCTAACTTTTGAAGAAATTAACAAATTCATTTTAAATTTTGATTTTGAAAAATTTAGAACATTGAGATATAGTTTGGACTTGTCTCCTAAATTAAACATGTGATATATCAATGACAAGCTTAAATCAAGATCAAACCGAAAATTTTTGTGAGTATGAAAAAAATTTTAAAAATTAAAATTTTTGATCAATTTATAAATAAATTAAGAAAACAAGTAAAGTCTTGTTCGGAGTTACGATCAACATAAATTTATTAAATATTATTAATATTTTTCCCAGGAAAGGTTCAGGTTAACTATTATTTTGATATTTAGGGTTTTTATTAATTAATATTGCTAACTTTTCAGCCGTCACTTACTATTAAATATCAAATTATTTTAGTTTAATCATCAAAAAAATTGGTTTTCGATTAAAAAATTCAATTTTAATGAATTAAGATTTTAATGTGTTTACTGGGTTGCAAGGGGTTCATGTGAGTTTGTAAATAATTCATATTATTAATTAATGAATTAGATAGCTTAAAGCCACAACACAAAGACCAGTTTGCAAATAAATATTTAAATACAGGGATAAAACGGATACATCTAACATCATTTTATTATAAACACACAAAACAATTGCAATCGCTATCAACAGTCGTCACTGTCACCCAATTTATTATTAATTTCTTGATAACCAACTACTTAATAATGCAATGAGAGCAATTGTTCCTTTTGTTTTCCGAGATATCAATTTTCTTAAAAATTATTTTTAAATAATATTACCTTCACTCGTTTTCATCTCCGTCATTAAAATGTTTTATCGCTTGTAAACAGTACAGGCTTTATTTCAAGGGGCGGCAACATTATGAAAAATTAAAATTACAAAATATTTTTTTAAGTTATGAAAACTATTTGTTATGCTTCGTGCTACTAATATTACTTTTCATGATGCAATAAAATGATAGAATAAAAAACTGTACACAAAATTCTCATAATAGCAGCGGTAAATTTAACTTTTTAAAGTCACATGACATGTGAGTGAACGCTCTAGCTAAACTTATTACGTCATCATTTTGGTCACTTCCGTTCAAAGATGCCTGGGTCTTACAGTCTGCTTTACTACGCCTGATGAAGGTATCACTATTTCTTTATTTTTAATATTTTAATTTCATGGAAAACATCGGAAAATAATAGAATTAATATTTATTAACCATATAACTACCACACAAAAAGTTCCATTAAATACCAACAAGGTCGCTAGGGCCCCTGCAAAAATTACTTTAAGTTAGACATTTATTTTTAATAGAAAATGATATATTGATAATTGTACGAATGTATTCTAATACATGTGAAAGTTTCCAGTAAATTATTCGCGACTAATATGTTATTTGAATGTTTATTTTAAATTTAGTTTTGATTGTGGTGCTTTTGAATTTTGGGTTTCATTACTCTAGTACGTATTTTTAATGAAATATTTGACTTGTACATTGTACTATGAAATTTAGAGGTTTTAAATAGAATCAAAAAGTTAGAAAAGTCAGTTACTGATTGTCTGTAAATTGTTGAATATTATTATGAGGGTTGTACAGGCTTATTTTTTAATCAATTCCTGAACACTCTAGGGTTGAATGAAGTTAAGTACAGTTGCCAATGTAAGATGTAATAATTTTGGCAGATAAGGATTAAATATTTCTAGCATATTTACATGCACAAATTTTATCTACTTAATAATTTTTTTCTTAAATTTTGTGACATCGCGATGATTAGCATGATATAAAGTTTAAACCTGCTTTTTGTGTTTAGAGTAATCATGACAGAAACAGGAAGACCTCATAGGGCAGCTGTAGCTATGGCTTTAGAAAGAATATTTTGCAAACCCTAGTGCTTGTAATTTTACATTCAATAAACTTACCTTTGTTTTCTTCTATAAACGTGTACAGGATCGCCAAAATTCATTTTTTTCAAGGTGGCTTACATTACTTTTATCATATGTGACATCGACTTGGTATTTTAGTATAAGGAAATAGGAGTCTTGAATAAAATAACCAGATAACAAGCAAACGCAGGAATTAAGTTTTCAGAGGAAAAACGTCAATTACTTTTGCTTTAAGGTCGCTAGTGACCCTGTTAGCGTTAGAGGGTTAAATAATAAAAATAAAATCGAAAATTAATTACAGTTTCATACACGTATTCTCTATTTAGTTCTTACCCATCATGAGCAAGGCTAACACAGGATAGCGCATGCATTTATCTGGAGCACAATATATGAAGAAAAGGAACGCAAAAAAATCGTTCAGAAAATCACAGAAAGGATCTATTTTAAAATTTTTACCAAAACAGAATGAATTAAGTGGTAGTGACGAAGAGTCAAAATTGGCTGGTAAAACACAGGAAAAACATATCACCATCGGATTCAAATTTAAGTGATGTTGGTTGCAACATGCCATGTTTTTCAGCATAAGTTTCACTGTCTTAATTCATGCCTCAGATATTTTCAACAAATGACGAGTTTGACGACATTGATGCCATTGAAATGGCAGAAGCTCATGCTGTGCATGAAATTGAAGATCCTACTTATGAACATGGGAATGCAAGTTTCAATTTAACAAAATTAGATTCAGATACAATGGAAGATCCTGATAAATGGCCAGATTTAAATGATAATATTTGCTGTTTTTTTTATTTAGCATTATTCAAAGAAGATCAAATTAAAGTTTGGATATCCAAAAGAAGAAAGTGGAAGACAATTTTGTAATTACAACCATACACGCAAACTGGCTAACGGAATATTTGAGAAAATAAGCAAGTAAATTAACCGTAGAAATTTTGTCGACATATTTTTATATTAGTCTCAATTCGGCAGAAAAATTTTCGTTCGGGCGGAATTTTTATATCAGCAACTGGTACTAACGAAGGAAATAATATTTCTGTCATTATTAGCATTTATAGCGTATTAATGAAAGTGCAGACTAATAATCATAAATGACATTTCTGTCTGTTCGTGTTATCAGATCATAGAAAAGGTTCCGTGGTATATGGTTTTTGCTGCAAAGTATATAACAGGAGTAAATCTGCCTTAGCAACACATGGCAGTTGTGACTGGAAAATTCAATCAGTTTTCAAATTTTGTTACAATTTACACTTGAGAAAACTTGAGGAATTGTATAAATATCTATCAATCAATGTATGTTTAAAACTCTTAACATTTTTATTATTTAAATTCAGTCTGAATGATAACATTCGCAAAATTACATTTCATAAAATTTTTGCTAATGAACTTAGATTAGAAAAAAATATTGACAAACTGGACAGAACTCTTATTTCTGTTAGGATTCCTTTGTATCTCCTATAATCTCGTACGTATCTCATTTATTGTCTTTTCAGAGCCATTTTGTAAATTGCAGCATCATGTCCTAAATGCTTTATTATCCACAGAGATTCTCCCACTATATATAATCTTAAATCCATCAACTTTTCTCCATCACTGGCACTTGCTGAGTCAACATATGCGTGAAATTAATCCCTTAATTGACCTGTAAATGGTTTTATTACCATTTCTTAAATTTTCGCAGCCCATTTTGATTTTATGAAATTTAATAAAATAAATTTTTAAAATTTGAGATTTATAAAACAGAATTTTTAATTTTTAATATAATATATTTTTAAAATATAAAAGATCAATGAAGAAATTTATTTGAATGAAACAGTCTAAATCGATATAGTTTCAAGATCGATCCACCAAACGATGACAATGAGTAGTATAATATATATTTTGGATTGGCGCTTTCTTTTATTTAATTCAATGCCAATGTTGTATGATTCTTTCAATAAATTTAAATGTTTTTCATTTGATACATTTTTTTTGAGATATAATATTGAAACATTTTAATTTTTTTTTGAAACTTTGTGTCTCTGTTAAATACATTACTTCCATTTTAAATATCTATTTTAATAAAAATATATTTTTACAAGTATCATAATCATAATTGGTTAAGCTAGGGGTAATAGGAAATAAAATGAGTTAAATTAAACACTATGTTATATACTAACTTAAACCCTGCACTTTTCCAGTTAAATCAAGGAATGCGTTACAAATGACCAAAATGGTAAACGAATAATGGCAAAAGGTTTTTTAGAACAAAGGTTAAATGTTGAAAAGTTTTCTTTAATAATTGTAAGATGAACTTCAAAAAAATGTTTCAAATGTTTTTCCTTATTTCTGATACAAGATTTGATAACATCGCTTTGAAATTTTGATTTTCTGATAAATCTAATTTTGAGAATAAATTATTGTTCTTTGATTTCGGTTTAATGCCGGGAGAAAATCCACAGAAAAGTATTTTTTCGATTTTGGGTAAAGATTTTAAACTTTGCATATGTTGAAGTAGAATGACAATCAGATTTTTACGGAGCAAATGACATAGCAATTTTAAATCTATTTTAGTTTGATTATTTTGAATGTAATTCTCACTTAAACAACATAATGTAAGATTTGAATTTAAGAAGATTTCCTAAAAAAGAAAATTTATTAAAAAATAATAATAATAATAATAATAATAATAATAATAATAATAATAAATTTATGATTATTAAATTAAAATTGATAAAGCTTCATTTGGCAATGTTAAGAATGAGGATTTTCACATAATTAAATTGGTCAATTATAATCTAGGGTTTATAAATATTAGGTAAAAACTTGACATTAAGAACAAAAAAGTGAAATTAAAATACCACAGTTGGAAAATATAAGAAAATAATATAAAAGTTTTCTTTAAAGACGCAACCCTTTGATTGATCTGTGTATCACATATACTGTACAAGTGCTGGAGATTGATAGACGAAACATATTTCGACTAGTAAAGGGTTTAACGCAGTGGTTTCCAACCTTTTTGTACCGGCGCCACCCTTTTAAAAAAATTTGTGCGCCCCCTTTGAAAAAAATTTATTTAGAAGTTACCAAAGCGAAGTGTTTCATTCTATATATCAACATGGTTATCGCAAGCACTACTAACGAACTAATTATGTTCATATAAAACAGAAACAATCAGATGCTTCTGTTTACTGAAGTTTGGCGCGAGTACGCACGAGAATACCCGGGATGTTGCGAGTGCTTATCTTTTGATTCCACGCCCCACCGGTGCTCGGCTCCAAACGCGAAAGCGAGATATTTCGTTCCAAGAAGAGTATGGATGGGATGTTTTAGCATTTGTACCCGAAAAATTCGCGGCGAGGATTGTGGATTACGTATACTGCTGATTCATTTTTTTGACACCTATTCGACTTTTTTGGTTTGTATTCGAAAATGATATTTTGGAAACATCTGCATGCCCCCCTTGCAACAGTCTCGCGCCCCCCACAGGTTGGAAACCACTGGTTTAATGAGTCAGGCTTAATTCGTACAACGAGTCAAATGTTTATTCAATTTTAACATATTAAAAATACAAAATTCTACTATAAATATTTTACCTTTAATACATCGTGAGACTAAATGTAAGGAGTTATATAAATTAGAAAAAGATTACATTTTCTGATGAAAAACAATTTTCGAAATATTCATTTTGTTTGAATAAATCAAAAATTAGTGATATAAATGTATTAAAGAACTTGAGGGTTTGAACCCTGATTATGCCGAATGGCATATAAAATATTGAGAGGTAATAAAATGTTAGTAATTTCAATAAATTAATAAATTAAAATTTAGGGGGGATAAATTATTTCATAAGCTACAAGGATTAGCGACAGTAAACATTACAGGTGTAATAAATCATACCTGGACCAATACTAAATTATTTGAATTTCTAAAATATCTTCTAAAATATTAAATAAAAAAGAACATATTTATATTTTAAAATAAACTTTATAAATTTAAATAAATTATTGAAATAATAAGTATTAACAAATATGTAAAAATATTTTTGTAAAACTAGTTACTAAAACGTAATTTTTAATACGTAAAATTTCAAATAATTTTCAAAATATCTTTAAATAAATTTCAAATAATTTTAAAGTAATTTTCAAATAAATTTCAAATAATTTCAAATAATTTTCAAAAAATTTAAAATAATTTAAAATAAATTTAATTCCTTAATATAAAATCGTATAACATAAACCTAAGAACTTACTAAATAAAAAACTTAAGGTTCAAGTTTATAGATAAAAACACCATAAAATCAATGATTTCGGTTTTTCTGTAAATGGATCTTTGTTGTATGAAAATTTTAATAAGAACTCGATATTTTCAACAGATATCCTATAAGCGGAAAGTAGTCTCATTATAGAAGAATTTCATTTTATTAAAGATTTATTTTTCACCGAAAAATGTATTTTTGAGCTCTTAGTGAAAATGGATTTTTTAAAAATAAATTAATTTAAGCAAAAAATTAATTAAAAATCATTCCATTAAGCTAAATAAATAAAAAGTTCTACTCATTTTAACAAATAAATAAAATTAAAGTAAAAACATTTCATTAAAACAAATCAATAAATAAATCACATTATTTAAACATAGTTAAATTAAAAAATAATTTTTAGAGAAAGTTTCTCGGAGGATCATGCATGTCTGTATTTAATATATATATATATATATATATATACACTGTTGGAAAAAAAATTTCGGCAAATGCCAATTTTCTTAAAAAGTACGCTAATCCGAAAGAAAAGCACCTTTAAACATATTTAAACAAAGTAAATTCTCTTTTTATATTATTTAAACATATTAAGGGTCTAGTATATGCTTTTAAAATCAATAAAATCTATACTTTTTCAAAACAGACTGGAAAAAAAATCGGCAATTATATTTAATAAGGTATATGTTTCCCTTTGGCTCGAATCACACAATTAACTCTATCGTTCATAGTCTTTACGAGTCTTTTACAAAGCTCTGAATCGATATTTTCCCATATTTCTATAACATACTGCTCAAGTTCTCTTAAATTAGTCGGCTTTCTTTTCCTTACTTCTCTCTTCACGTAATCCCATAAATGTTCAATGGGATTCAAATCTGGAGATTGTGCTGGCCAATCTAGCACATTTACATTCTTAAAAATGAAGTATTCGCCTACAACTCTGGAAGTATGTTTAGGATCATTATCCTGCTGAAAAACAAATTCATCATCGAGACCCATATTTCTTGCCGAAGGACCTAGATTTTTAGTTAGAATGGATTTATACATTAGACCATCCATCTTTCCCTTGATAATATGGAGTCTCCCGACACCTTTAGATGACATGCATCCCCATAGCATTATACTACCCCCTCCATGCTTTATAGTTGGAAGACAATTTTTAGATTCTAAGGCCTTTCCTTTCTTTCTATAGACTCTCTGTCACCAATCGGATGAAAAAAGGTTAATCTTTGTTTCATCGCTCCAAATTACCTTATCCCAATCACTTTCTTCCCAAGAAGACCATTCATTTGCCAAATCCAATCTTCTCTTAATATTGGATTTGGATAATTTCGGTACCTTCCTTGGGACTCGAGATCTATAAGAGGTATCTTTGATATAGTTTCTTACTGTTCTGCTTGTAACTGATTTTTTAGTAGTCTTTTCTATTTCATTTTTGATACTCTCAGATGACGTAAACGGATTTTTTTCAATTTCATTTAAAATAATCTGGATATCTGAATCATCCAATGACTTTTTTCTTCCAGAACCAGACAATCTCAATACAGTATCATGTTTCTCATATTTCTTTATGATACTGTATATTGTAGACCTTGGAATATCCAGTCTTTTGGAAATTTCAGAATCCGAGAGGTTTTCTTTATGCAACCTTACTACCTCTGAATCACGTACAATTTTAGTTTCATTTATGCTCATTAAGGGGTAATAAATTATTCCACAATTTTATTTTTTGGCGGGAAAAGTTTTTGAGAGGTTTGTAGAATTCTGCCGAATTTTATTTTCCAGGCATATAATAAAATCAGGTTTAATTTTTAGATTTAAACAGAAAATCAATTATAATATCGAAAATAAAAAGCATAAACCATGTTGAACTTGTTAGTTTTAATACATGCCAAATTTTCATTAATAAATAATGATATTATTAAGGACTTATTCGAAAAAAAGACATTTGCCGAAATTTTTTTTCCAACAGTGTATATATATATATATATATATATATATAATAAAAAAATGTTTAATATAATTAGAAAAATGTTTACTAACTTCTCTAACTTGTTGACTGCCTTCTGAATAGTGCCCAAATTCAAGATTCACTTGATCAACAGAAACGTTATTGACGAAGAACTCATTTTTTTCCAATTCGCATTTGATCATGTCAACTTTTTTACGACATTCGGAATGGAAATGAACAACTATTTTTCTTTTAGTGAAAATCTCCGGAATATCTAAAAAATCTAAATTTCAACATGTAAATATATTTCCTGAAACAGTAATTGACACAAATTGTAATCTATGTGTCATTTTATTTTTGCACTCACCAAAAGCTTGAATACTAATGAGAATTAATAAACGAATAAATGCTTTTACCGTTTGAATCTTAAGATTCGTTTGAAAAATGTTATCATAAATAGCCAAACAAAAGGATAGAGTTTGTTTTAATAATAGCCAAGAACAATAAAACGGCCAAGTTGAATATGGTGGCTTTGGAATGATCTCAATTCACCATAAGAAGTTTACAGCATTAAAATATAATGGGTCTGTTCAAACGCACTCAAACGCAATGATTCATTATTCACAGTGAACCGTCTCTAATAAATACAATTCTAGTCATTTTGTCAGAATTATTTTTCGAGAGGAGCTTAGTTCAATTCAGTATGCCAGTAACTTTTATCAAATATTCTGGATTTATAATACTATGATGGTTGCATGGGGTTATTTACACAATCATTTACATGGCTGTCGTCATGGTGGGTGGCTGTAATCTAAATAGCGGACGCCGTCAAAAATATTTATTTCATTTTTATAAAATACACTAATTAATTTTGCATAATGCCAATGATGCTTTGTCGTGTCCGCGCTTTCATATGTTGTATATGTGCTCGTAGTTGACTACCTAGACAGGCTAGATTTAATACTCTTTGTTTCTTACTATGATGCTTAGGTACTTTAGACTTCGATTTGGAGAGCTAAAATCGACTATTTAATCGCACAGTGTATCTTTAAAACACAAAATCTAGTTATTAATTATTATTCTCTTATTTTAATAGAATTTTTATTCTTTGTGTTTAGGGTATAATAATTTTAATATTAATATTCCCAGCAGAGAAATGCATTACAGCCCTAGAAACCAAATTTCAAACCTACAACCTAAATTTCAGAAAGGATATTACGTTCATAATAACTGATGAGGTAGCGGTTATGCAAAAGGTTGTACGCTTTTTACCATGTTATCAGCAGCTGTGTTTTGCACACGCGATCCATTTAGCCTTAAATAAAAAATCGGAGTTTAATTTCGAAAATTAAATCCGAAATGAAATTCATTGAAGAGAACGTTATACGAGGACAGTATTAGAGTCCGTATTCTCATTTTTGATCTTGATTCCCCTAACGTGCGTAAATTCGAAAGAGCGTTCTCAGTTGCAGGTAACTTCTGTACAAAAATTCGGTCGAGAGTAAGTGACGTAACGTTGAGTGATATCAGTTTCCTCAAAGAATATTTTATACAAACAGAACAATAAATTAATATTTTTTTAGAGAAATTTAAAACTTTGATTGTTTGCAGTAAGTAAAATCAGTATGTTTATTGTTTATTTTTTTTTATTTAAAATTTTTATTTAGTATTTTTGTACAATTTTTAAAACATTTCGAAATCAGACCGAATTCCGAATTCCGTTTATTTATTTTCTTAAAAATTTGAAATATCCAGAACGACCACAGTCCCTTTACCCTAACGGAATTTTCCAACTCTCATATTGTCCTCAATAATAATATTCTTATTAGTAATAGTATTTTTACTTTTCAATAACCATAAATTTTGATGTGAGCCCGTCAGATATAGGTCAAACCCCGGAACCTAGAACAGATATTAAGCTAAAAACTTTTAAAAATAGGTCAAGGTCGTTTTAAGGTCAAATTTAATTTATAAAATCTATATAGTGTATTTAAGTAGATCATATATTTAAAACTATATAGATTATTTTTATAATAATAATAATATATAACCTATATATTTTATTTATTTAACTAACCTTTTTAATAGACTTTTGAAATCAACCTTGTCTTTAAATATTGGCTCTTAAACCAATCTTTTTTTATCCCTAAGTCTTTGAATCAAGTTTTCACTAAATTGTTAACCGTTAAATCAACTTTCTTGATCCTAATAGACTTTATAACGCCTTTGATCTTAAACTTTTTTTTGTCAATTGAAAATTTGTGCAATTGAAAACTTTACGATCAGTCTTGAAATGTTAAAACAAGAAATATTTAATAAATCTAAATTTGTTAATTGAAAAAAAGATTTTACAAGGTTACCTGAAGCTAGGTTCTCTTGCTCAAAAGATCCAACTGTTGGTACACCGAATTTCGAAACATCAATGTCACGGTGAGTGATAATTGCATCAAAATATTGAGGTAAAAATTTCATCACAGATTCTGCTGAATGTTGTTGAATATTTAGAATTGGTTGATTTTCTGTTGATAAAATTTACTTTAATAATAAACAAAAAATAATAATAATAATAATAATAATAATAATAATAATAATAATAATAATAAAACATTTTCATAATATGTATGAGAATGAATAAAATTTGCTTTGACAAAAGCCATTGTTTTATCAAAATTAAATCCCAGTGTTTAATTCTTTGCATTATTTTATTTCGGTGACCAGACACCTCATTATACGAGACATTTCATCATTATAGCAATTCATCATTGCACATTCTCTAATGTTGAAATGTCTCAATGATGAAATGTTGCAATGATGAAATGTTGCAATGATGAAATGTCAGGGAACCTTTTATTTCTATTATCAATAAAAATTATTAACAATTCTAATTAATAACCATTATCTGTATTACAGATTCTGTAACCTATCATAAAAATATATATTAAGTACATTGAGTTGTCACTTAATGTTCGCGATAGACAGGTTTCAATGTATACCTAATTCAGTGCGAGATTTTTTACACGAATTTGATTTAACGCGATTCAAAAAGATTATACTAACATACTTCTTAGACCACAGCTTATTCTGTTAGCATCAACACAACAGTAGTATCCCAGTAATAGAACTCCTATAACCATACCAGAAAGTAGTACCTCAGTACCAATTTTGGTATGGCTTCTCAGTATAATGATCATTTTAAACTTTAAACTAAAGTATATCAATGTCGAAAATCCAAAATTTAGTAAAAGAATATTAAAGCTTTTATAAATAAATTTTAATAAAGTGAAAATTTGATTTTAGAATATTTTTTATTTTTACATTTTTATAATTTTGAATTAAGTTTGAAAACTTTGTTTAAATAAATAAATGTATTGAAAACAGTTGAATGAAAAAAAAGATCATTCGAAGAAGAGTAAGCGAAAGTGTTGTTACACCTGATTCAGTTCATTAAAAACTTCTATAATAGAAGTTTTTATGAACAACCAATTACAATTATGATTAAGTTTATGAATTAGCCATTTTTATAATGGCTGGCAGGTAATTTTTTTAATAAAGTATATTTTAGGGCTTGGATTATGATCTCGTATATTTATGAGATGATTATTCAAGCTCTTAAATAATACTTTTCATCATCATTTATTATACATTTAGTTTTTATTAGTTTTTTTAGGAATTTATGTAAATTAATGGAATTTTTTTCGAATAAATGTAAGTACGATTAATTGAAAACTAAAATTTATTAAAATAAAATTTATTATTAAAAAGTTTCTATATTCGAATAAACTATTCCTCTGTTCCTTGGAAATTTGTTTTGGCTGCCATCTTTTTTACCTTTTGACAAATCCAAATTTTTGATAATTATTGATTTTATGAGGTTTTTGAAATTTCTGTTAATTTCCCAAATTTATAAAAATCTTCCTCATTTTCAATGGTATTGATGATTTGGATTGTTTATACTTTATAAAAAATATTATTTTTAAACTTAAGTTATCGGAAAAATTATGTTTTCCGTATTTTTTAAACTCCTCATTTGAAGGTTCTGGTTCCACTGCTCCTGGTAAATTACAAATAAGCTAAAAACTCAAAAACATAAAGTTTCGATGGATATTTTTGAAATATCTGAAAAGTTGTAAAAATATTAAATTGATTGAATTTCATGAAAAATCTTAAGAAATTATTTCTTAATTTTCTCTACAACTCAAAGTAGAGTTATTGGTATTTTTTTCAAAAACTTTCGTTTTTTTAATTTAAAAAAACTTGTCTAAAAGGTTACTAAAAATAGTTTTATATAGAGTTTTTATTGAACTGAACATTTCTACATTTTGAAAGTTTCCATGCATTATTTACTATGTATTATGTTTTTACGTTAAAAAAATTTTTCTTCTAATTCCTTCCTTCCTATAATATAAGTTTTTATTCAGTTGAACAAATTACATGCAGACACGGGTAAGTATGTATGTCTCTATATTATAACCTTATTGATTTTTTCATTTTATTATAGGAGTTTTTAATGAACTGAATCAGGTGTAAATTATATTTGTGAGTGATCAGTACCTATTTTAGGTCGAAATATTTCATATTTTATGAATATATTTATTGCGTAAATTGGCTTAAAAAGTTATTTATCTAAATTATAATTATATAAATGATTCCGTTATTGACAAAAACAAAGATTTTAAAGTTTATTATTATTATTTAAACTTTTACCTTTAAAATCTTTTTTTATTGTGGAATAATTTATATAAATTAAAATCAAATTTAAGTCAATAAATTATGTAATATTTCGACCTAAAATAGGTCCTGATCACTCAAAATCAAAATTTAATAAGTCTTTCACATTTTCCTTCTCTGTTTGATCTTTTCTTTCAACTGAAAAGTTTGCTGACTACCAGCTTGCAGTAAATTTTGACTCTAGTCAAACCCTTTTAAACGAATAATCAAACTCTTAAATCATATATATCCTTAATTGTTATCCAACATTTATTTTGATGATCATTCGATTTTTACTCTTATTTATTTCTTTTATCAATACTTAAATATAGCCTACCCTTAGAATTTGATTCCATCCAGACCCATTTCAATGAAGAAACTAGTATTTTCTATTCTTAAACTGTGACTGTCCTTAATCTTTGACCATTAAAACATCATTTTGGATACTAAAATATTCTGAAAAATTGAAATTTTCCTTATGTTTTGCCCTCGATATTGGCAACTGACTTTAAATGATGTTAGCCTATTATGTAACATGACCTTAAGGATAGGTGGCATTGACACAGTGCGCTCCATGTATACCACTGATGTAAAACTACCCTCAATTGCAAAATTAATATTTAAGAATGTGAAAAGATTACTTGTATATGAACATTCCAATTCATTCTTGCTAAAATATCCTCAAAAATATTAAAAATATAAAGATATTGTTCGTGTTTCAAAAATATTGAATTTTGTGGTCAAATAAATTTTTGAAATGATGATGTCATAATTTATTTTATAAACTATTTAAATAAAAAAGTATACAATGCAAGTAAAAACGATAAATTTATATAGTTGAATGACATTATTTTAATTTGTCTTTCAAATCTAGAATCAATCCTCTACTTTTATATGGATACTGTATCTTTTTTTTTGGTGTTTTTTCGGAATGTTTACATTGTGTAAAAAACAAAATTAAGCGTACATATTAATATATTATAATTACAACTCTCATAAATTGATAAAACATCAGTTATAATAAGGTGACCAACTATTTTTTGTTCAAAAAGAGTACACTTTGCAAGTATTTCATAGGTGAAAAAAAAGAAGAAAAAAAGATAAAAATTTTATTCTCTTTTAAAAACATATTTTTCTTCGGAGTGGATTTTTTTTTTGCTAAATGAGGATGTTCGTCTAATAATGTAGCCACATCCGAACAACTTTCATTTTGCATATTAAATTTGTCTGTTAAGACGGCAGATAATATTTTTATTATAAAATAATCTAAAAAAATGTTTTAGAAATACAAATGAGTATAAAATTATACAAATGAGACTTTCAGAGTACAGGATTTGAAAAGAGTACGGTTTGCGAAAAAAGAGTACAAAACTCAGTAAATGATTATAGTTGGTCAACTTAGTTATAATGAATTTTTTATACTATTGCATAATAAATAAATAATACCAATAAAAATCTTGATCGCCTGATTAATCCGCTGAAAATTCACATTTGATAACATGAATAGTAAGGGTTTCTTCAACCAAATGGAAAATAATATTTTCTTTTCAATATCTGTCCTGAAAAGCTCCCCGCCACAGTTTAGGGTTTTAGAATTAATAACAACTATAATTATTTTCGATTTGGAGATTTCCGAATATTGAGGTGACCAGTCAACATTCGTTAGGTCTCCCGGTTCTTGAGAATAATCATAGCAAAATCTATATCTTTCCGGTGACTTTAATTTATTAAATATCAGATTAATTTCATCTTTCTCCGAAAAATCGTTTATTATTAAAATCTAAAAATTAAAAATGTAACAAATGACATTATAAAAATTCAGTTGAATACAATCCTATAATAACAAAGAGATCTGTAAAACCTTTGCAATAATTCCTTTCAATAAAATAATTAAAAAATGAAGATATCAAGGTAAAGATTTTACCAAAATGAGCTAAATATCAAACAATACTTATTTAAAAACATCATTCAAATAAATAAATAAATAATCAAATACTGATGGAAAAGTGTTTCTGATTGAAAAACCCCAACTAAGTATATTCAACAACATCACGCTGTATACGTGGTGCGCCCAAAAAGTACGTGCAATAACTAGGAAAGCAATTGAATAGAAACACAAAACTTTTACAATATAACATATAACATGTATAGACATCATTTTTCAACATAAGAGCCATTTACATTCACAAACTTTTGCCAGCGCTAGATCAGTTCAGAGAAAGCATTTTTGAAGAAATACAAAGACTGATCACGCAGGAAACTCCCAACTTCTTCGCTCAGATTTTCAGTATTTGCAAACTGTTTGCCACGTAAATGTTTCTTAATATACCTGAAGAGGTAAAAACCACTGTGGGCAAGGTCTGCACTGTATGGCGGATGGTTCAATTTGTCAAATACACTTTCCTCCAGAGCTCGCATAGATACTCTACTTTTGTGGGTTGCCCTTAAAAAACCGCATTGGAATGTCCCGTTCTTTTCATCGAGCATGTCGACATTTACACACAAGATTAGAGATTATGCAGTTATACAAAACATTTAATATATAAAATACAACATATTATTACTTAAATGCATTCAAAATACCTTAAGACTGAGCACTTGAAAATTAATGATAGAATTTAAAGACCTTATTAACAACGCTTCAGAAGTCACACGTTCTCAATGATTACTCATAATTTTCGCAAAGATATTTACATCAGAAATACTCAATTTTTACTGGTGCATTTTTTAAAATAATCTCTAATGTCAGTCAATTCATTCTGTCAACAATGCTCAAGAACTCGAGTGCAGAGATCACGGCCGGTGTTTCCAATGTATGTTGCAATACACACATTATACAAAAATTGATACACGAGGTATTTTTAGCGGAGATACCCCTAAGTTCCCATGATATGGATCTTATGGTTAAATTATCTGAAACCCTCAAATTAAGGCATTACCAACACATATTTCGGCTCCGTGTGATTAGATCGATTTTCTTCATTTTCATTGTCGATCTAATTATTTCTTGTTCACTCCAAAACGAAAGTTAACTAATCCTTCTCTATTCGTTCATATCTAATTGTATCTTTCTTCTCTTTTTGCTATTTACTTGATCTGCTGCACAAAATATAAAAATTTAAACTACTTAATTTAAAATATTTAAAATTTAAATTAATTTTTTAAAAATCTTCCTTTTGATTTTGCTAAAGTTTGGTTATCCTCTATTAGGTCGAGCTCTGTAGGTAATTGAAAGACTTGAAAAAAATTGGTGAAAATCGATTAATTATTAGCAAAATTTAAATTCAAATAAAAATTTTATAAATTTCATTAAAATAAAATAAGCTAGGTATCAATCAAATACTTTGGCACTATAATATGTGTCCCTTGGTTGATATATATTTTTTAAATACTCTAATTACTTGTTTCGATTGAGAGTCAACTTTTTTAAACGCATCCTTCCAAACATGATTTCCATGCTCCTTTAAATAGTCATAGACATCATCCACTAGCTTCCTTCTCAATAAAGGATTAGTTATTCCTAAAAAATCACGAAGACCTTCAGGTGTAGCATGCTGAATTACACATCCATTAACATTTTTGTTTTCAATGTCATTAATCAAATTGACAGGATAGTTTTTCATTTCTAACCAATTTGCTACGTCTGAACATGACCAAAAGTGCATAGGTTTTACTGAATACTGAATGGCTCCATCTTCTTCATTTGTTGCGAGTTGGTAGAATTCTTCAGTATTAATGGAAGATAATTCGTGAGGCGTATATATGCTAGAAACAATTTTTGGAAGAACATTGGAAACTGTGTACATTGTCATTTGTCTGAGGTCAACTTTTGAATCTAAAATATTTTTTCATAAATGCAATTTTATTTTAAATAAAAAGAAATAAAATTATAATATGAATCTGATCGCAATTTTTTATCATCACTCAAAAGTCCTGCTAAAGCTTTAATCTAAAACTTTTGATCTAGAAATTTAACTGAAAAAAATGCCGAAATTTGTTAAATTTTATTCAATGAAAATTTTGAAAAATAAAAAAAAAATGTTTAAATAAATATTTCGAAACTTTAATTTGAATCGATATCAGAAAGATCTCAGATTCATCGGAAACTTCATGTTGAGTGCTAAACGAAGTATTTTCATTATACTCATCTTCTGCTGTTCCGTTTTTACTACATTCTGATGTAACCGAATTCCATGATTATATAATCCTGTCAAAAACCACTCAATAAAAAGCTCTTTTAATGTTTTCTTTCTGAGTGTATAAGTGATAAACATTTCTTAATTTGCTTTTAACGGTTTTCGTTAACAGAGAGGTCAAGATGTTGAAGCCATTTTTTCAGTCCTTTTTTAAGTGATTTCTCGTTTGGTTTTTCATTTCTCCTTTAAATGAGATTTTGTTGAATCAAATCTAATCAGGGGATTCACGTTTAAATAATTATTCTTTCTTTTTCCTGACATTCTGAAAAAAAAATTAAATATCTCTTCATTCATCCAACCTTTATAATTAGATTAAAATACAATTTCTTTTTGAAAAAATCTTCTTTGAGAATAATCGTTCTCTTGAATATTAATCGCGGAGAAAGTTTATCAATCTATAGTGACACAAAAGATACGGTTAAGTTATTTTTTTCACAACCAGCTGTAGAAAACTTCTATGTACTCACATCATTTAAGACACACACACGCACATATATATATATATATATATATATATATATATATATATATATATATATATATAATCTCTTTCCTTGTGTTTTCTACAAAGGGTTTGAGCATCAAATCCTACCAAATATGCTGTAAAATTTGATCAACTAAAACTACTGCTCTTACATAAATATTTTTTCTTTATATAAATTTATGTGCTCAATAATAACTTTCTTTGAAGTTTGATATCTCTCCAAAATGTATACGAATTCTGGAAACTTTGTTAATACTTCTTTAATTAACTATTTACTTCTCAGATTCAGAAAAATAAGTCGGTCTCCATCCAAGACCTCTTTTAAAGGCTTTATTGTTTTGCCCATATTCATATACTTCGCCAGTTTTTCTATTTCCACGAATTTCTGCATATTTGATGATTTTGAGTTTCTTTCTACGTTGTAAGATTTTATTTTTACAGTAACTTTTCTTTCTAATGCATTTTCGAAAATTTTAACACACGTTTTAGAAACAATAGGATTTTAGATTGGAATTTTTCATTTGTATTTAAAATTTTTAAAGCTCTATATTTTGGTTTCAATATTGAAGATTGATGAAACTACAAATTTTACATAATAATAATAATAATAATAATAATAATAATAATAATAATAATAATAATAATAATAATAATAATAATAATAGAATAATAAAAATGATAACCAAAAAGATAATATTGCAATGTAGTTAAGCAAATATTATAATAAAAATCTTAAAAATAAATTATAAATTGATTAAATACAGAAAAAGTGTTATTCATTATTGGCCAATTAAATTACTGAGATTATTAGTGAATTTTAATGAACCAATCAAAATCAACCGAAATTATGCCTAATATCTATTTAACGGATCCGATTAAAAACTTTAAATTTTTTAATCAAAATACTGAAATTGCAACAGAACAAGATTGACAAAAAAAACTAAGATAAATCTTCGGTGATTGAATAAATATCATTTATTAAAGAAATCTGAGTTTAAAGAAGTTTGAACTAATCGATTTTTCAAACCCCCCCCCAATTTGATAACTGTAATAAAAAATCTAATTAAAATACGAACACGTACCTAGAGAAAGCCCTTTATTGAAAATTTCAGATCTGATAAATTCAAACAACTTTATAGGTAATTCCTTTTCAACAACTGCAATTTGTTTTTTCAGATCATGTACAAAAATCGATATTAAAGTGAAATGAGAGGATTTGTTATTGATTCGCCACTGTAAAATTTTCAAATAATTAACAAATTGTTGCTTCCTTAATGACTGAATATCCATAAGAAAGAGAACTACGCATTTGCTATTATTGATATGTTTTAGGCTGGTAAAATGACAGTCAAAATTATTAAGAACTTTTGAATCGTTTTCACACCACATTTTATCGCCAAGCAATGTTTTTCGTAATTCGGTAATAAATTCACAAACAAATACATTAAAACGCATTTGAATTTGAAAATCATTTACAATAACTATAGAATGGCTCGAATCTGACGAAATTGTCAAATATGTTTTCGCATTGTTCTTTAAATTAACATCATTAATTTTATCAAAATTTATCAAGACTTTAGAACTGTCAGTGACACTCATTTTGTTTACTGTTTCGTAAATAGTTTATGGTATAATCAACACATTGGGCAAAATGTTTTTATAAAAGATATTTAAATTTAAATATTAAAAACTAAAAAAACATTTTTGCATAATAAAACATTAATTACTTTAAGCTTAAAAGAAAAAAATGATAAAGATGAAAAACCGTTATCAACATTTGAAGTTTAAATACTATAAATATATTTTACTATGGAATTTAATTCATTGATATATTTAAAGAAATAATTATAGTAACTTGCATAAATTTTTATTTACTATTTGTATACCAACGAATTTCATGATCAAAGTTCTTGTAATATATATATAAAACTCCAATGCTTATTAAAATATTTGAAATATCTTTCACAATTATATTCAATAAATTGTATTTGAATTACAAAACAATATAATATACAAAAACAGAAAATCGTTAATTAACTAATTAATTAATTAAGGAAAGCCAGAGTTGTAAAAACAAAAGGAAAACAAACAAAGTTGGTTTTAGAAACCATTACCATGACATTATGATAATTAGGGATCAATAGAAAAAGATTACTATATGGAGTTGCAGATAGCGAAAAGATGAAAGAGCTATATGAAAGAGCTTCAACTCAAAAGCAGAAGAAACGAAAAAAGTTTAAATGAAAATGAAGAAACGAGAAAAAAAAATACGCCCAACGTGGGGCTCGAACCCACGACCCTGAGATTAAGAGTCTCATGCTCTACCGACTGAGCTAGCCGGGCTTGATTGTGTAGTCGAAAGGATGCACATCTCAAATTGGCTCTTTTCACCGCCGGAACACGATAATCGATTTCAATCAACATTATTATCCCTCATTCAACTACTATCAATTTGAATAGTAAATTATTTATCAACACTAAGTCTTTGATCGATTTATCAACTTTTCCAAATTCGCCGCCAAATTTTCTCCCGCAATTACATCATTTCACACCAGTGACTGGAGAAAATTGGGGAAAAACTTTTCACTTGACCTGAAAAACACTTTTCCTATGCAAACCACTTGATAGTCAATCAACAAACGCTATTTACGATTTATAAAACATAGAAACTATATATAGTGTGTTGCTTCGGCTTCACATATATTAAAATTGGAACGATACAGAGAAGATTAGCATGCACACCGATGATGTAATTTTTACGAACATTGCCAATCAATCTTCATTGCGTAATGAGGTTAATCCTCATTGCGTGAAAGATGATTGCGCATGTATATTTTTGAAATTCAAGAATTTATTGAAAAATGGTAAGATTTCTTCCTTTTTTAGTGAATTTCTTTCTAGATCGGAGTATTCAAATGGAAATTCGAATTCTTCTCCAAGGGTTTTAAATTAACGAACTCGAATAATGCAATGAAAATCGAAAAAACTCAAGATTTCAAGAAAACCGAAAAATCAAATGATGATGCCTTGATTTTCTTAGAAGATTTGGAGAAATTATTTCAAAAACATGGCAAGGTTTCTTCCTGTTTCGCTGATGATTTGCCCAAGTTGAAGAGGAATGAGTTTAATGGCTCCAATTTCAAACAATCTTCGAATTTGGATCCCCGACTGACAGAAATTGAATGTAAGATTTCTGAATTGTCTAATAATTTTAATGAGCTTTTTAATCATGTCGATTTGAAATTTTCACATTTAAATGACTTTATTAAATTAAATTAAATTAAATTAAATAATGATATTAATATTAATAAACAATATAAGGAAAATGCCAAACCAGATTCTTTTACAGCTGAAAATGTGGTAGATAATTACCCGACTAGGAACCCCACCAACTCAAAAATTGATTCACGGAATAAGGATTCTTTGCCCATTGATTCTAGTAGGAATATTACCCAAAATAAACCTATTATAAGAATTAAATCATACGCAAATATAGTTAAATCTAATATAGGTTATAGTAATAAAATGGATAAGAATGACCTAAATAATAGAATAATTAATAATAAGAAAAATAAAAACTTGAACTTGTTGGGTTGTGGTATTGTAAATTGTATCAACAACACAAATTATATTGTAGCTCCTTTAATTTTTGGAAGACTGATTTTTAATTTGTTTCCGGAGATTAGACGAACTGTCTTTCTCAACGACATTCAGAAAAAGACCGTTGAAGTTAATAAAGTATTAAATAAATTGTAAAATGAAAACAAATTGCCTAATTTTCTAGTTAATTGTGATATTAAATATCAAAACAATGAATTTTTTGTAAGAAACCTTTTTTCAAATAAACAAACTAAAACTGATGTGGTGACCAATTTAATGACCAATACTGCACGTGAGAATTTAGTGAATAGTTTACCAGTATTGAAAGATAAATTGTTCATAAAGACCGGTGAAAATTCAGACAAGTCCATAAATAAATTATTATTGCGTAATAATATAGATAATATCACGTTTTCTGATGGTCTCTTTTATGCTACAAATAAAGTGACTGAATTTGACTTTTCGACTGGTTGCTCTGATATTCTTTTTAATCTTGGCCATGTCAATTTTTATAAAATTTCTAAATCAAATAAAGACTTCCAAGAAATTTTAAAAATTTCAAATATCAATGAGAAGATTATTAATATGATATTTTTATTAAATTGTTTGAAATTGGAAAATAAAATCGCACAAAATTCAAAGCTGCCTTATCATAGATTTGCCTATAATTACATTCTGAATTGTGGTGTACTTCACTCAGTCTTGTCTGTTGATGAATTAGCAAATTATCGTCTTGAGGATTTCCAAACGTGGGGACCTAAAATTATTGAACGGATTAGCAAGAATTCTTACTATTACACTAGTTGTAGTGAAATGCTTCTTGTACTTAAGAAGCACAAACTTCAATTGGAGTATGATTCTTTAAATAATATAATTGACCCTGGGGTAATATTAAAAATAAATTCATTTTATAAATTCATAGAAAAAAACAGTGACAATATAAAATGTCAAATAGACTATATTAAATATATTAATGAAAATAAATCTACTTTCAAGTCTAGTAATAAAAACGATAACTCGTCTCAAAATGCTGTCTCTTTTATTTCGAATATTCTGAATTTTAAGATTAAACTACTGAATAGAGGGGTTGAAAAATGCTTCTACTCAAAATCGAGTAAATCAATTTGTTCTAGTGACTTGGGTGCTGCTGTGGTTGAACTGATCGACTTTTTTAAAGAGATTCTCTTGAAAAAATTTAAAGAAGAAATACCTAAATTTGCACTGCCTCTAAAACCGAAAACAATGTTGAATAGCTGTATTCAAATTGATAATCTAGAGAACTCTGTCTTGGCTGTTAAATCTCCAAGCGTTGGGATGGTACAGGTGTCAGTTGATTCACATTTGCATCTGAGTGATAAATTCACAGTTCCTGTAGAATCCAATCGAGGGAGGTCTTGTGTTTCTGACTTTTTGACAACTCCTCGACCGTCTACGGTTAAAGCCTCAGAGAACTCTGATCTTTCTGTCGTTTTGAAAACTGCTCAATCGTCTACGATTATGCCAGTCATAGAAACCACTGAACATAACTCAGTTGAAATAAGAGGTGATATTAGTGAGGTGGGTACTGAAATTTTAAATGACCCTAGTGGCGACAGCTGTGCAGGCGAAGTGAGTTCTCCGTTTTGCAAGACTAGAAGCCAAATAAAATTTAAAGATAGGGTTAAGGAAACTGAGCGTGTGCCCATGCCTCAGTCGTTGTCGGCTACCTTAATCGACAAATACGGCCCACACGATAAAAGCAAATGGTTCACGGACCTTGACATTAGTAGTTATCTTGAATGGAAGATAAACGACGATAAGCATTTTGCACTCAATGCTGGAATTGTTGATGCAATTGCCAGTAAGTTGGATGACTATAAGCCACCTCTTCTTGAAAGGCTTGTTAAGTGTGACACTATACTTTGTCCCCTTAACATAAAAAACCAACACTGGGTCTTATTTGTTTATATAAAATCCAGCTCTGAGTCTTTTGTGATGGACCCTCTTCCTGTTCCTTTTGAGCCTGAGGAGACAGCATTGAGAGCGGCAGCAGTAAATGACTGCTTTAATAAATTATTTAAAATCAATTCTAAAATCATCGATAATAAATACCCAACTGCCAAAAAACAGGCAAATAGTAATGACTGTGGTCCCATTATCTGTGGGTATGCCAAAAAGATCAGTTTTGGTAAAACTGACTTGAATAAAATATTACCCCAGGAAATCCGTAAAGAAACGCATCATCGTAGATGCACGATCAGGCTTCACGGGGATGCTGCTAGTGGGGCATCTGGCGACATCATTGGTGACGAAGAATATTGACTTGTTGGCAGGGGACCTGCTTCTTCTTTTCATACATTTCACTTCTTTCTAGATTACTTTAAGGAACATAAAAATGTACTTGTTTTAGATGAAGTAGCTAGTGACAACTTGATTGTTATAAATGAAACCTTCATAATTGATAACATCACTTATAAACAGTTCAAGGAAATTGCTTATATAGTTTGTCTCTTTAGATCCAATAATGCAATATATATATTTTTCTATATTAAAATTAGTAAAATCAGTTTTGTTATAAATACTTTAAGTAATCACCTTTTATCTAATTTAAAAATCATTGGTGAAACTTTAACAATGCTTTTTAATCAATTTTGCCGTTCTGAAATAGTTCAAATGTCAACGGACTATAGTAAAGCCCAGTTTATGGAGTATGATGATTTGAATGTTTGTAAAGCATCTTTTAAAATTATCATTAATTCGATAAACAATAATAATATTTCTGATGACTGGATTGACTGCGAGTTTGGGCGTTACATTCCCAATTCTATAAAAGCAAATAAAATTCCACTAACAACCTTGAATGTGATAGGGATAAATGCAAAGCTGGATGGTTTTGCCATTGACAAGTATTTCCAAAGTCTTTTAGATAATGATAAGTACTTTTTGGTGAATGAAACGTTGAGTGATGCCTTGATTAGTGACAGTTGGCAGCATGTGGCTGAATTCCTTGACAAAACTAAGCTATTGGATGCATCCATTATTTTTGTAATTTTTGTTCCTCCATCTTCTGGGAAGCAACTACTAATTATCGATTATGAAAAGTGCACTTCCTTTCTGCTTAATCCCACGTCTTCAAAAGAAATTCCTTTACATGTCGAGACTGCATTCATCCTCCTGAACTACATCTCATCTGTTCGAAACAACGTTGGAGCTGCACCACTAATGACTAGTCCACTACATGATATTCGTACTTGTGGTCTTTTTTCTAATATTCTCATATGCAGCTATATCACAAATTACCTGACTGACAGAAGCCTTTTTAAAATGGATCTGACATGTGTCGGAAACAAATTGGAAAGTATACTTCTGCCACCTAAGCAAAATACTGATCAAAATATACTAAAATTACCGTTAATTTGTAAAACTATTAATGAGCGCCGTAAAATTTGTAATATATTGTTAGCCGAAATTGCAACATGTAACGCAAATGAGGCCTATTCTAAAATAATTTCTGCGGTAAATAAAAGTAACATAAAACCTGAGCATAAACCATACTTGGGTAAAAATTTCTTTAACTCATTAAATAGTGACAATAAAATGATTAAAATAAAAGGGGGGTATTTCCACAACCGTAAGAAGGTTGCCACTAGGATTTTGGATGAGATTAATATTGACACAAGACCGAGTATGGAAAATATCCTCAATCAATTTACGCAAATGGATCCTGATGAGTTCGTCTTCTCAATAAGTGACTACTGCATAAAGTCTAAGGAGATTATTGAACTAGATCAAATAACTGCAAAAGAGGTGATCTTTGAATATAAACAGGCGAATGCTTCTTCTCCTGGAGATGATAACATAACTTATAGAGATCTCCGTCTTTTAGACCCCGAGGGTAAACTATTAGCGCGACTGTTTAATTTAATCATAGATAGTGGTGAGATTCCGAATGACTGGCTAAGTTTTAAAACCATCTTAATTCCAAAACCCGGGAAAGTCGGGTGATTATGACGACACATCTTCGTGGCGGCCAATCGCACTTTTGTCTACCTCTTATAAGATATTTACCTCAATTCTGTCTAGGCGACTAACTAAATGGATAATTGAGAATAAACTGTTACACCCAGGCCAAAAAGGAGGGTCTAGATTTGAAGGTTGTGTTGAGCACAATGCAGTTTTGACTGCTGTCCTTGAACATTCTAAATACTCGAAAAAAGCCCCCGTTGGCAATAGCTTGGCTGGATATTAAAGATGCATTCGGAAGTGTACCACATGCATACATATGGAATCTTCTAGCATATATAGGGGTTGATGAACATTTTGTTTCAGTTCTGCGCCTCTTGTATACAAAGACTAATTCATACTACTGTTGCGGACCTTTGATTACCCCTAAAATTGATATCAAACGAGGGGTGCGTCAGGGCTGTCCAATATCAATGATTCTCTTTAACTTGGCCATAAACCCAGTTTTGGTTGCAATCTCCTCATCGCCTATAGCGAAATATAGAATGGGTGATTCCGAAGTGCAGATTCTGGCATACGCGGACGACATTGCGTTGATTGCCAAAAGTGCCACTGATTTGCAAGCGCTTATTAACAATTCAGTTGAGATTGCAAGTAGGATTGGCCTGGAATTCAGGCCAGAGAAATGCGCCTACTTGTCAATGTCAAATTCCACTGACATAAATGGTGTTAATTTGAATAATGTTAAATTGAAAAAGCTGAAAGATAAAGAATTTTACCATTATCTAGGGGTTCCAGTAGGTGAATGTCCCAATCAAACTCCATATGATACACTGGAAAAACTCTTATCTGACGCAAATAAAATCAAAAATTCTGACTTGTATCCTTGGCAGAAGGTAGATATGTACAAAACATTTCTCCATTCTCGCCTTCATTTTGCTTTCAGAACTAGGGAGATAAAAATCAGCGCTATTGGTAGACCATCAGCCAAAGATAGCCATAATAAGAATCTAAGCACACAACTCAGATCTATTATATACAGTTTTTTCAACCTCCCGCATAATGCTCCTAAAGCATATATTTACAGTCCAATTGAGACTGGGGGTGCAGCTTTCATTGATTTACATGACGAATATAGTATTCTGACCATTGTACAAGCTTTCCGACTTTTGACATGTAAATGTCCGATTACATCTGCCGTTATTCATGATAGCCTTAGATTTGTTGCTTCGACGCGCATCAGGATTTCTGGACCGTCAATATCTCAGTGTCTTGAATGGATAAATGGTAAATCTTACAAGAAAAACAGTTTGTCAAAGAAAACTTGGTGGATAAGGTTTCGTGATGCAATTCTTCATTTGAAAAACACTCGTGGAATCGATATCTTGCTTGAATATGATGGCTTTTTCTCGCTTCGTATAACCGCTGAACATAGGGGAACTACAATAATTTACAGTTTAGATCGTAAAAAACTTGCTTCGTTCCTTCATAAACTTGTACAAGAAACATATTATATGGACCTTCATAATGGAAAGCTTAATAATTTTATTGCTGATACTTATGTGAAGTGCCCTTTAATTAATAAAGCGATATTTAAAAGTAGATTAAACACTGTATCTTGGAACTTTGTTCATCGTGCTAGGACAAACACTTTGGCAATAAATGCAAGACCCCAAAATAAAAGTGATGAGGCACGTAAGTGTCGTAAATGTGATCAAGTAGAAACACTGTCTCATGTTTTGCAATCATGTAACTCCAATGGGATACTGATAAATGAACGTCACAATGCATGCTTGCGTAAATTATACAATCTAATAAAATCGCCTGATAAAATTATAGTTTTAGACCAAAAATGTGACCTGGTCGAAAATGATAGTAAAAGAGTTGATCTACTAATTAGAGATAATAAAATTAAAACCATAAAACTTGTCGATGTAAAATGCCCATTGGACACAGAATTTAACTTTATCAACACCCACGAATTAAATATGTCTAAATATAATGATTTAAAATTAAACATTGAAAAAGCTCTTCCTAATTATAAAGTTACTTTGACAACTTGTATCTTTGGTTCTCTTGGCTCTATACCTGATAAAACTTTTGATGTTTTGGATGACATTGGTGTCAAATTTACTGATAAAAATTCGTTGTCTGTTGAATGCGCTCTTTCGAATATAGAATACTCTGCTAGGATTTGGCAGTTCCATTCAACTGGGAATGACATTAATCCTAAATACCTTAGAAAAGAAAAACAAATTATACTTGAGTAGTTTATATGTTTTAATACTTTTTTAAACCTTATTAAATTATTTAATTAAATTTTTAAATTAATTAATTATACGTATTTGTATTTATTTACATCTAGTTAGTCCTAAATATGAGAGTTTTGATTGATGTGATTGGAGAGCTCATTTTAATTATAAATTATATCTTATGGCTAATGATCACAAACTTGTGAGAACCATGCCCATTTCTTATAATTTAGATATCAAGAAATTGACGATAAGCCGTGATTTGTTGCTGATGAGATGAAGCAGTCAAATACTAACCAGATAGAAGCTATATAATTAGTAAATTGGAGAATGTAGAAAGTTTTGTGTGCTGCCGGAGTTGAGGAGCGATTGGCGCCTGTTCTGTCTTTTTTACTTTTTGTCTTTGCTATGTATGGCAAGTGACAAAGGATTTGTTATAATCCCACATTTTTATGTTCTTGTCTTTGTTATGTATGGCAAATGACAAGGGATTTGTAATAATCCTTCTGTTTTTATGTTTTTGTGAACGTCAGAGTGTTCATACGGATGGAGTGGAGCAGAATATGTTGTTGAGAACCTGATTGTGTTTTCTAATGTGTTTTGTTTTATTTTGTCTTGAATTTTTGATTGCCACAGAAATGTAAGTGTCTTATACTTTGCCTTAATTAGTTATAGGATGGAGACAGAAAGAGAGGAAACAGAGATAGAAACAGGACGTTAAATCATGTGCGAAGAAACAGTCAGATTGATTGTAAACACACCATGACTTGTCATGGTGTATCTGCACTGTTTCGTTGCACATTGGTGTGATATCCGAAAGGACAGCTGAGAACTCTGATGTCAACGAAAGGAGCAACTACAACATAGTTCGAAGATGGATGAGCCGAAACAACGAATGATGAGGACTACCGAGATGATGAGCGAGGAGTCCCATGCTGGACAACAAATGGAATTTTAAAAAAATCAAAATTGTTATATTTAATAAACTTTTACAAAATCGTGAAGCGTTCCATATTTTTTGCCATTATCTACTTGCGAAATGAGCGACAAGCGACGATTGTGAGTCCTGAAAAACAAAAAATAAAATCAACAACTCCAAAACAGTAAACAACTAAGTCAGATTGGAATATAAAATATATAATTTACAAATGAAAAAAGTTTAGATGAAAATGAAGAAACTAGAAAAAAAAATACGCCCAACGTGGGGCTCGAACCCACGACCCTGAGATTAAGAGTCTCATGCTCTACCGACTGAGCTAGCCGGGCTTGATTGTGTAGTCGAAAGGATGCACATCTCAAATTGGCTCTCATTTGAGCCGGATAAAGTCCGATATGGACAAATCATATGTCATTCGATAGAGAATTCTGGCGCCTTTAAAACACTGCCAAAACGGCTTTTTTTGCTCTTTTTCCGCCGATTTTATCTCGTTTTTTCGCTCTTTTCACCGCCGGAACACGATAATCGATTTCAATCAACATTATTATCCCTCATTCAACTACTATCAATTTGAATAGTAAATTATTTATCAACACAAAGTCTTTGATCGATTTATCAACTTTTCCAAATTCGCCGCCAAATTTTCTCCCGCAATTACATCATTTCACACCAGTGACTGGAGAAAATTGGGGAAAAACTTTTCACTTGACCTGAAAAACACTTTTCCTATGCAAACCACTTGATAGTCAATCAACAAACGCGATTTACCATTTATAAAACATAGAAACTATATATAGTGTGTTGCTTCGGCTTCACATATATTAAAAATTGGAACGATACAGAGAAGATTAGCATGCACACCGATGATGTAATTTTTACGAACATTGCCAATCAATCTTCATTGCGTAATGAGGTTAATCCTCATTGCGTGAAAGATGATTGCGCATGTATATTTTTGAAATTCAAGAATTTATTGAAAAATGGTAAGATTTCTTCCTTTTTTAGTGAATTTCTTTGTAGATCGGAGTGTTCGGGTGGAAGTTCGAATTCTTCTCCAAGGGTTTTGAATATGGCGAACTCGAATAATGTCAAGAAAATCGAAAAAACTAAAGATTTCAGGAAATCCGAGGGATCAAATGATGATGCCTTGATTTTCTTAGAAGATTTGGAGAAATTATTTCAAAAACATGGCAAGGTTTCTTCCTGTTACTCGGATGGCTTGCCCAAGTTGGAGAATAATATGCCCAATAAATGCAATTCCAAAGATTTTTCGAATTTGGATCCACGACTGACAGAAATTGAATGTAAGATTTCTGAATTGTCTAATAATTTTAATGAGCTTTTTAATCATGTCGATTTAAAATTTTCACATTTAAATGACTTTATTAAATTTAATTTAATTAAATTAAATAATAATGATATTAAAATTAATAAACAATTTAAGGAAAATGCCAAACCAGATTCTTTTACAGCTGAAAAAATGTGGTATATAATTACCCAACTAGGAACCCCACCAACTCAAAAATTGATTCACTGAATAAGGATTCTTTGCCCATTGATTCTAGTAGGAATATTACCCAAAATAAACCTATTATAAGAATTAAATCATACGCAAATATAGTAAAATCTAATATAGGTTATAGTAATAAAATGGATAAGAATGACCTAAATAATAGAATAATTAATAAGAAAAATAAAAAACTTGAACTTGTTGGGTTGTGGTATTGTAAATTGTATCAACAACACAAATTATATTGTAGCTCCTTTAATTTTTGGAAGACTGATCTTTAATTTGTTTCCTGAGATTAGACGAACTGTCTTTCTCAACGACATTCAGAAAAAGACCGTTGAAGTTAATAAAGTATTAAATAAATTGAAAAATGAAAACAAATTGCCTAATTTTCTAGTTAATTGTGATATTAAATATCAAAACAATGAATTTTTTGTAAGAAACCTTTTTTCAAATATACAAACTAAAACTGATGTGGTGACCAATTTAATGACCAATACTGCACGAGAGAATTTAGTGAATAGTTTACCAGTATTGAAAGATAAATTGTTCATAAAGACCAGTGAAAATTCAGACAAGTCCATAAATAAAATATTATTGCGTAATAATATAGATAATATCACGTTTTCTAATGGTCTCTTTTATGCTACAAATAAAGTGACTGAATTTGACTTTTCGACTGGTTGCTCTGATATTCTTTTTAATCTTGGCCATGTCAATTTTTATAAAATTTCTAAATCAAATAAAGACTTCCAAGAAATTTTAAAAATTTCAAATATCAATGAGAAGATTATTAATATGATATTTTTATTAAATTGTTTGAAATTGGAAAATAAAATCGCACAAAATTCAAAGCTGCCTTATCATAGATTTGCCTATAATTACATTCTGAATTGTGGTGTACTTCACTCAGTCTTGTCTGTTGATGAATTAGCAAATTATCGTCTTGAGGATTTCCAAACGTGGGGACCTAAAATTATTGAACGGATTAGCAAGAATTCTTACTATTACACTAGTTGTAGTGAAATGCTTCTTGTACTTAAGAAGCACAAACTTCAATTGGAATATGATTCTTTAAATAATATAATTGACCCTGGGGTAATATTAAAAATAAATTCATTTTATAAATTCATAGAAAAAAACAGTGACAATATAAAATGTCAATAGACTATATTAAATATATTAAATATATTAATGAAAATAAATCTACTTTCAAGTCTAGTAATAAAAACGATAACTCGTCTCAAAATGCTGTCTCTTTTATTTCGAATATTCTGAATTTTAAGATTAAACTACTGAATAGAGGGGTTGAAAAATGCTTCTACTCAAAATCGAGTAAATCAATTTGTTCTAGTGACTTGGGTGCTGCTGTGGTTGAACTGATCGACTTTTTTAAAGAGATTCTCTTGAAAAAATTTAAAGAAGAAATACCTAAATTTGCACTGCCTCTAAAACCGAAAACAATGTTGAATAGCTGTATTCAAGTTGATAATCTAGAGAACTCTGTCTTGGCTGTTAAATCTCCAAGCGTTGGGATGGTACAAATGTCAGTTGATTCACATTTGCATCTGAGTGATAAATTCACAGTTCCTGTAGAATCCAATCAAGAGAAGTCTTGTATTTCTGACTTTTTGACAACTACTCGATCGTCTACGGTTAAAGCCTCAGAGAACTCTGATCTTTCTGTCGTTTTGAAAACTGCTCAATCGTCTACGATTATGCCAGTCATAGAAACCACTGAACATAACTCAGTTGAAATAAAAGGTGATATTAGTGAGGTAGGTACTGAAATTTTAAATGACCCTAGTGGCGACAGCTGTGCAGGCGAAGTGAGTTCTCCGTTTTGCAAGACTAGAAGCCAAATAAAATTTAAAGATAGGGTTAAGGAAACTGAGCGTGTGCCCATGCCTCAGTCGTTGTCGGCTACCTTAATCGACAAATACGGCCCACACGATAAAAGCAAATGGTTCACGGACCTTGACATTAGTAGTTATCTTGAATGGAAGATAAACGACGATAAGCATTTTGCACTCAATGCTGGAATTGTTGATGCAATTGCCAGTAAGTTGGATGACTATAAGCCACCTCTTCTTGAAAGGCTTGTTAAGTGTGACACTATACTTTGTCCCCTTAACATAAAAAACCAACACTGGGTTTTATTTGTTTATATAAAATCCAGCTCTGAGTCTTTTGTGATGGACCCTCTTCCTGTTCCTTTTGAGCCTGAGGAGACAGCATTGAGAGCGGCAGCAGTAAATGACTGCTTTAATAAATTATTTAAATCAATTCTAAAAATCATCGATAATAAATACCCAACTGCCAAAAAACAGGCAAAATAGTAATGACTGTGGTCCCATTATCTGTGGGTATGCCAAAAAATCAGTTTTGGTAAAACTGACTTGAATAAAATATTACCCCAGGAAATCCGTAAAGAAACGCATCATCGTAGATGCACGATCAGCTTCACGGGGATGCTTGCTAGTGGGGCATCTGGCGACATCATTGGTGACGAAGAATATTGACTTGTTGGCAGGGGACCTGCTTCTTCTTTTGATACATTTCACTTCTTTCTTAGATTACTTTAAGGAACATAAAAAATGTACTTGTTTTAGATGAAGTAGCTAGTGACAACTTGATTGTTATAAATGAAACCTTCATAATTGATAACATCACTTAAACAGTTCAAGGAAATTGCTTATTATAGTTTGTCCCTTTAGATCCAATGAGTAATATAGTATATTTTTCTATAATAAAATTAGTAAAATCAGTTTTGTTATAAATACTTTAAGTAATCACCTTTTATCTAATTTAAAAATCATTGGTGAAACTTTAACAATGCTTTTTAATCAATTTTGCCGTTCTGAAATAGTTCAAATGTCAACGGACTATAGTAAAGCCCAGTTTATGGAGTATGATGATTTGAATGTTTGTAAAGCATCTTTTAAAATTATCATTAATTCGATAAACAATAATAATATTTCTGATGACTGGATTGACTGCGAGTTTGGGCGTTACATTCCCAATTCTATAAAAGCAAATAAAATTCCACTAACAACCTTGAATGTGATAGGGATAAATGCAAAGCTGGATGGTTTTGCCATTGACAAGTATTTCCAAAGTCTTTTAGATAATGATAAGTACTTTTTGGTGAATGAAACGTTGAGTGATGCCTTGATTAGTGACAGTTGGCAGCATGTGGCTGAATTCCTTGACAAAAACTAAGCTATTGGATGCATCCGTGATTTTTGTGATTTTTGTTCCTCCATCTTCTGGGAAGCAACTACTAATTATCGATTATGAAAAGTGCACTTCCTTTCTGCTTAATCCCACGTCTTCAAAAGAAATTCCTTTACATGTCGAGACTGCATTCATCCTCCTGAACTACATCTCATCTGTTCGAAACAACGTTGGAGCTGCACCACTAATGACTAGTCCACTACATGATATTCGTACTTGTGGTCTTTTTTCTAATATTCTCATATGCAGCTATATCACAAATTACCTGACTGACAGAAGCCTTTTTAAAATGGATCTGACATGTGTCGGAAACAAATTGGAAAGTATACTTCTGCCACCTAAGCAAAATACTGATCAAAATATACTAAAATTACCGTTAATTTGTAAAACTATTAATGAGCGCCGTAAAATTTGTAATATATTGTTAGCCGAAATTGCAACATGTAACGCAAATGAGGCCTATTCTAAAATAATTTCTGCGGTAAATAAAAGTAACATAAAACCTGAGCATAAACCATACTTGGGTAAAAATTTCTTTAACTCATTAAATAGTGACAATAAAATAATTAAAATAAAAGGGGGCTATTTCCACAACCGTAAGAAGGTTGCCACTAGGATTTTGGATGAGATTAATATTGACACAAGACCGAGTATGGAAAAATATCCTCAATCAATTTACGCAAATGGATCCTGATGAGTTCGTCTTCTCAATAAGTGACTACTGCACAAAGTCTAAAGAGATTATTGAACTAGATCAAATAACTGCAAAGGAAGTGATCTTTGAATATAAACAGGCGAATGCTTCTTCTCCTGGAGATGATAACATAACTTATAGAGATCTCCGTCTTTTAGACCCCGAGGGTAAACTATTAGCGCGACTGTTTAATATAATCATAGATAGTGGTCAGATTCCGAATGGACTGGCTAAGTTTTAAAACCATTCTTAATTCCAAACCGGGAAAGTCGGGTGATTATGACGACACATCTTCGTGGCGGCCAATCGCACTTTGTCTACCTCTTATAAGATATTTACCTCATTCTGTCTAGGCGACTAACTAAATGGATAATTGAGAATAAACTGTTACACCCAGGCCAAAAAGGAGGGTCTAGATTTGAAGGTTGTGTTGAGCACAATGCAGTTTTGACTGCTGTCCTTGAACATTCTAAATACTCGAAAAAAGCCCCGTTGGCAATCGCTTGGCTGGACATTAAAGATGCATTCGGAAGTGTACCACATGCATACATATGGAATCTTCTGACATATATAGGGGTTGATGAACATTTTGTTTCCGTTCTGCGCCTCTTGTATACAAAGACTAATTCATACTACTGTTGCGGACCTTTGATTACCCCTAAAATTGATATCAAACGAGGGGTGCGTCAAGGCTGTCCAATATCAATGATTCTCTTTAACTTGGCCATAAACCCAGTTTTGGTTGCAATTTCCTCATCGCCTATAGCGAAATATAGAATGGGTGATTCTGAAGTGCAGATTCTGGCATACGCGGACGACATTGCGTTGATTGCCAATAGTGCCACTGATTTGCAAGCGCTAATTAAAAATTCAGTTGAGATTGCAAGTAGGATTGGCCTGGAATTCAGGCCAGAGAAATGCGCCTACTTGTCAACGTCAAATTCCTCTGACATAAATGGTGTTAATTTGAATGATGTAAAATTGAAAAAGCTGAAAGATAAAGAATTTTACCATTATCTCGGGTTCCAGTTGTGAGTGTCCTAACCAAACTCCATATGACACACTGGAAAAACTCTTATCTGATGCAAATAAAATCAAAAATTCTGACTTGTATCCTTGGCAGAAGGTAGATATGTACAAAACATTTCTCCATTCTCGCCTTCATTTTGCTTTCAGAACTAGGGAGATAAAAATCAGCGCTATTGGTAGACCATCAGCCAAGATAGCCATAATAAGAATCTGAGCACACAACTGAGATCTATTATATACAGTTTTTTTAACCTCCCGCATAATGCTCCTAAAGCATATATTTTACAGTCCAATTGAGACTGGGGTGCAGCTTTCATTGATTTACATGACGAATATAGTATTCTGACCATTGTACAAGCTTTCCGACTTTTGACATGTAAATGTCCGATTACATCTGCGTTATTCATGATAGCCTTAGATTTGTTGCTTTCGACGCGCATCAGGATTTCTGGACCGTCAATATCTCAGTGTCTTGAATGGATAATGGTAAATCTTACAAGAAAAACAGTTTGTCAAAGAAAACTTGGTGGATAAGGTTTCGTGATGCAATTCTTCACTTGAAAAACACTCGTGGAATCGATATCTTGCTTGAATATGATGGCTTCTTCTCGCTTCGTATAACGCTGAACATAGGGGAACTACAATAATTTACAGTTTAGATCGTAAAAAACTTGCTTCGTTCCTTCATAAACTTGTACAAGAAACATATTATATGGACCTTCATAATGGAAAGCTTAATAATTTTATTGCTGATAACTTATGTCAAGTGCCCTTTAATTAATAAAGCGATATTTAAAAGTAGATTAAACACTGTATCTTGGAACTTTGTTCATCGTGCTAGGACAAACACTTTGGCAATAAATGCAAGACCCCAAATAAAAGTGATGAGGCACGTAAGTGTCGTAAATGCGATCAAGTAGAAACACTGTCTCATGTTTTGCAATCATGTAACTCCAATGGGATACTGATAAATGAACGTCACAATGCATGCTTGCGTAAATTATACAATCTAATAAAATCGCCTGATAAAATTACAGTTTTAGACCAAAAATGTGACCTGGTCGAAAATGATAGTAAAAGAGTTGATCTACTAATTAGAGATAATAAAATAAAACCATAAAACTTGTCGATGTAAAATGCCCATTGGACACAGAATTTAACTTTATCAACACCCACGAATTAAATATGTCTAAATATAATGATTTAAAATTAAACATTGAAAAAGCTCTTCCTAATTATAAAGTTACTTTGTCAACTTGTATCTTTGGTTCTCTTGGCTCTATACCTGATAAAACTTTTGACGTTTTGGATGACATTGGTGTCAAATTTACTGATAGAAATTCGTTGTCTGTTGAATGCGCTCTTTCGAATATAGAATACTCTGCTAGGATTTGGCAGTTCCATTCAACTGGGAATGACATAAATCCTAAATACCTTAGAAAGAAAAACAAATTATACTTGAGTAGTTTATATGTTTTAATACTTTTTAAACCTTATTAAATTATTTAATTAAATTTTTAAATTAATTAATTATACGTATTTGTATTTATTTACATCTAGTTAGTCCTAAATATGAGAGTTTTGATTGATGTGATTGGAGAGCTCATTTTAATTATAAATTATATCTTATGGCTAATGATCACAAACTAAACGTATGTTTGGCAGAAACCAATGCCCAATTTCTTAATTAAGATATCAAGAAAATTGACAGATTAACGCCGCAAGAATTTGTCTGCATGATGAGCTGAAAAAGCAGTCAAATACTGTAATTGTTTTTCTGTTTCATTAAACGTGACAAATTTATTGTCAGGAACAGATAGAAGTTATACTATATTAGTGAATTTGAGAATGTAGAAAGTTTTGTGTGCTTGGGGAGTTGAGGAGATTGGCGCTGTTTCTGTTTTTATTTTTTTGTCTTTGCTATGTAGGCAAGTGACAAAGGATTATGTTATATCCACATTTATGTTTCTTGTCTTTGTTATGTTGGAATTGCATGTGATTTGTAATAATCCTCTGTTTTTATGTTTTTGTGAACGTCAGAGTGTTCATAGATGGAGTGATGCAAGAATATGTTGTTGATGAAAGCCATGATTGATGTTTTCTAGTGTATATTGTATATATAAATATTAATAGTATAATGAAATTTAATTTGAATTGCCAAGAAATTAAGATGATCTTATATCATTGCCTAATTAGTTATAGGATGGAGACAGAAAGAGAGGAACAGAGATAGAAACAGACGTTAACACAATATAGCGAATGAAACAGCACAGATTGAATTAGTAAACACAAAACAATAAGAAATAAATGATCCTAAGATGTATATACTGAACAACAATAGATTATATACGTGCATAAAATTGGAAATGATTAGATATAAACACGACAAAAGGAAAGACTGAGAATACTGAATAGTACAACGAAAGGAGCAATAACTATTCGAAAGATGAAGAATGAAGAGACGAAACACGAATAGATGAGGATAGCGAAATAGAAAAATGAGAAGAGAGACAGTAATGAAATGAGAAAAACAAAATGGAAATTAAAAAAAAAAAAATCAAAATTAGTAAATAATAATTATAATAAATTTTGGCAAATAAAGATGAAGAACGTTCCATAAATATAAATATATTGCATATAATAAATAAAAAAATTAGGGAAAATGAAAGCAGAACGATATGGAAAAAAGATCATAGAAAAAAAAAAAAAAAAAAAATTATAAAACTTCAAAAAAGACCAACATGTAAACAAACATAGTAAAGATAAATGGAATATAAAAAAATAAAATAAAATAAATAATAAAATGAAAAAAAGTTTAGATGAAAATGAAAGAAAGAAAAATAAGACAAAACGCCCAACGTGGGGCTCGAACCCACGACCGCTGAGATTAAGAGTCTCATGCTCTACGACTGAGCTAGCCGGGCTTGATTGTGTAGTCGAAAGGGATGCACATCTCAATTGGCTTCTCCGATTTGAGCGGATAAGTACCGTATGGACAAATTCATATTGTAATTCGATTAGAGAATTATTTGGCGCCTTTAAAACACTGCAAGGACGCTTTTTTTGCTCTTTATTCCGCGATTTTATCTCGTTTTTTTCGCTCTTTTCACCGCCGGAACACGATAATCGATTTCAACTCAACATTATTATCCCTCATTCAACTACTATCAATTTCAGAATAGCTAAATTTATTTTCATCAACACAAAGTCTTTGATCGTTTCATCACGTTTTTCCAAATTCGCCGCCAATTTCTCCCGCAATCTTACATATTTACACCAGTGACTGCGAGGAAACTTGGGCGAAAAACTTTTCAATTGACTGAAAGGGAAACACCTTTGTCCTATGCAAACCACTGATAGTCAATATCAACAAACGCGGATTTACCCATTTATTAAAAACATAGAAACTATATATAGTGTGTTGCTTCGGCCTTACATATATTAAATTGGAACGATACGAGAAGATTAGCATGGCCCCTTGCGCAAGGATGACACGGCAAAATCGTGAAGCGTTCATATTTTTTTTGCATTATCCTATTGGGGAATGAGCGGACGATTATTGTGGTGATAAAAAAATAAATCAAAACACCAAAACAGTAACAACTAAGTCGATTGGAATATAAATATATAATTTACAATGAAAAAAAGTTTTTTAGATGAAAATTGAAGAACGAGAAAAAAATACGCCCAACGTGGGGCTCGGACCACGACCTGAGATTAAGAGGTCTCATGCTCTACGACTTGAGACAGCGGGTTGATTGTGTAGTCGAAAGGATGCACATCTCAAATTGTGCTCTCATTTGAGCCGGATACAAAAGTACGATATGGACAAATATATGTCATTCGATAGAGATTCTGCTGGCCGCCTTTTAAAACACTGCCACAAAACGGTTTTTCTTGCTCTTTTTCCGCCGACTTTTAATCTCGTTTTTTCGATCTTTTCACGGCCCGGGAACCGCATAATCGATTTTCAATCAAATTATTTTACCTATTAATACTATTCATTTTGATAGTTAAATTATTTATCAACAAAAGTTCTTGATCTATATTATCAACTTTTCCAAAATTCGCCGCCAACTCTTCTACTAAGCATCACTCTCTACACTCTTTCACACAGTGAACTGGAGAAATTGGGGAAAAAAACTTTTCACTTGACCTGAAAAACACTTTTCCTATGCAAACCACTTGATAGTCAATCAACAAGCGATTTACATTTATAACATAGAAAAACTATATTCATAGTGTCGTTGCTTCGGCTCTCACATATATTAAAATTGGAACGATAAGAGAAGATTAGCATAGGCCCTGCGCAAGGATTGACACGCAATCGTGAAGAACCGTTCCATATTTCTTTGCCATATATCTAATTGGGGAAAATGAGGCGACGATTTGTGAGTCTGAAAAAAAAAATACAAATCAAAAAAACACCAAACACGTAAAACACAATAAGTTCAGATTGGAATATTTAAAATATTAATTACAAATGAAAAAAGATTTAGATGAAAATGAAGAACGAGAAAAAAATACGACCAACGTGGGGTCGAACCACGACCCTGAGATTAAGAGTCTCATGCTCATACCGATGGTACGCACGGGGATTGATTGTGTTAGTCGAAAGGATGACATCTCAAAATTGGCTCTAATTTGAGACAGGAATAAAGTCGATATTGGACAATCATATCATGTCATTCGATAGAAGAATTCTAGGCGCTTTGTAAAACCAACTGCCAAACGGCTTTTTCTTGCTCTTTTTCGCGATTTTTATTACTTCGTTTTTTCCTCTTTTTCACCGCATCGGGAAACAACGATTAAATCGATTTCACTCCAACCTTATTATCCCTCAATTCAACTTTACTAATCAATTCTGCAATAGTAAAATATTTATTTATCAACACAAAGTCTTTGATACGATTTAATCAACTTTTCCGAATTCGCCGCAATTTTATCCGCAATTAATAACTCTTTCACACAGCTGAACTGGGAGCAAATATGATGGGAAAAACTTTTCACTTGACCTGAAAAACAATTCCTCATTGTCAACACTTGAATAGTCATACAACAAACGCGATTCATTTACTAAAACATAAAACTCTTATTAAGTGTGTTGCTTCGGACTTTCACATATATTAAAATTGGCAACGATATACAGAGAAGCATTAGCATGGCCCTGCGCAAAAAAAGGATGACACGCAAAAAAATTAGATGAAGTAACCGTTCATATTATTTTGCCATTATTACTTGGGAAATGAGCGACGATTGTGAGTCTGAAAAAAAAAATAAAATCAAAAACACCAAAACAGTGAACAACTATTCAGATCTGGAATATAAAATTATAATTTACAAATGAAAAAGTTAGTATGAAAATGAGAACCGAGAAAACAAAAAATACGCCCACTGGTGGCTCGAACCAGACCCTGAGATTAAGAAGTCTCATGCATTCCTACCGATGAGCTAGCCGGGTTGTTGTGTAGTCGAAATGTGCACTCTCAAATTGGCTTCATTTGAAGCCGGGATAAAAGTTCACGATATGGACAAATCTATGTCATTCGATAAGATTCTGGCGCTTAACAACACTGCCAAAACGGGCTTTTTTTGCTCTTTTTCCGCCGATTTTATCTCGTTTTTTCGCTTCTTTTCACCGCCGCGACACGATAATCGATTTTCAATCAACATTATTATCCTCATTCACTATATCTAAAATTTGAATAGTAATTAATTTATCAACACAAGTCTATTTGATCGATTTATCATTTTTCAAATTCGCCGCCAAATTTCTCCGCAATTACATCATTTACACACAGTGACTGGAGAAATGAAAAATTGGGGGAAAAACTTTTCACTTTGACCTGAAAAACCACTTTTCTATGCAAAACCCACTTGATATGTCAATCAACAAACGCGATTTACATTTATAAACATAGAAACTATAATAGTGTGTTCGCTTCGAGCTTTTCACTATATTAATTGGAACGATACAGCAGAAAGATTAGCATGGCCCTGCGCAGGATGACAAGCAAAATCGTGAAGGTTCATATTTTTGCCTTATTACTTGGGAAATGAGCGAAGATTTGTGAGTTATGAAAAAAATAAAATCAAAAAACACAAAACAGTTAACACTTAAGTAGATTGGAATATAATATAATATTTACAATGAAAAAAAGTTTGATGAAAATGATAGAAGAGAAAACAAAAATACGCCCACGTGGGGCTCGAACCACGACCTGGATTAAGCAGTTCATGCATTACCGATGAGATAGCCGGGTTGATTGTGTAGTCGAAGCGGATGCAACATTGTCAATTGGATTATTCATTTGGCGGATAAGTCCGACTATGGACAAATCATATGTTCATTCTATTAGGAGATTCTGCGCTTTAAACACATGCAAAACGGTTTTTTTTGCTCTTTTTTCGCAGTTTTATCTTCGTTTTTATCGCTCTTTTACCGCGGAAACAGATAATCGATTTTCAATCCAACATTATTATCCTTTCATTACAACTACTATCAATTTGAATAGAATTATTTATCAACAACAAAGTCTTTTGATCGATTTATTCAACTTTCCAATTCGGCGCCAAATTTTCTCCCGCAATATACATCATTTCACACACGTTGACTTGGAGAAATTGGGGAAAAATTTTCATTGAGCTGAAAACACTTTCCTATGAAAACATCTTCGATATGTCATCAACAACGCGACATTTACCTTTATAAAAATAGAAACTATAAATAGTGTGTTGCTTCGGCTTCACATAATATTAAAATTGGACGATACAGAGAAGATTAGCATGGCCCCTGCGGCAGGATGACACGCAAATCGTTGAAGGTTCTATATTTTTGCCATTAATCTACTTGGGAATGAGCGACGTTATTTGATTCCTGAAAAAAATAAATTAATATCAAAACCCAAACACGGTAAAAAAATTAAGTCAGATTGGATATAAATAATATATTTAAATTGAAAAAAGTTTAGATGGGAAATTGAGAAACGAGAAAAAAAATTCGCCAAAGTTGGGCTCGAAAAACCCACGACCCTGAGATTAGAGTCTCATGCTACATACGATGAGCAGCCGGGCATTGATTCGTTGTTAGTCGAAAGGATGCACATTCAATTGCTCTCATTTTGAGCCGTAAGTCGATATGGACAAATATATGTCATTTCGATAGAGAATTTCTTGGAGCTTTTAAACACTGCAAAACGGCATTTTTTTGCTCTTTTTCCGCCGATTTTATCTCGTTTTTAGCTTTTTTCACCGCCGGAACACTGTATCAGATATTCAATAACATATAATAATAATCCCATCATTTCAAATAATATCATTGAATAAGTAAATAATAATTAATATCAACACAAGTCTTTAATCGAATTTATCACAAACTTTTCATTCGCGCCAATTTTCTCCCGCAATTTACATTTTCACACAGTGACTGAGAAATTGGGGAAACTTTCACTTGACCTGAAAAAACCTTCTTCTATGCAAACACTTGATAGTAACAAACAAAACCGATTTCATTTATATACCATAGAATATATA
Source organism: Schmidtea mediterranea (assembly GCA_022537955.1). Classification (NCBI taxonomy): domain Eukaryota; kingdom Metazoa; phylum Platyhelminthes; order Tricladida; family Dugesiidae; genus Schmidtea; species Schmidtea mediterranea. The sequence goes on along the minus strand of CM039682.1, from coordinate 8,574,512 downwards.
TATGTGTTGCTTCAAGGCTTATCAACATATATTAAAATTGGAACGATAAAGAGAGAGTTAGCATGAGACTGCGCAAGGATAGAACACGCAAAATCGTGAAGCGTTCCATATTTTTTGCCATTATCTACTTGGGAAATGAGCGACGATTGTGAGTCCTGAAAAAAAAAATAAAATCAAAAACACCAAAACAGCTAAAAACTAGTCAGATTGGAATATAATAAATAAACAATAAAATTAATAAAATGAAAGTTTAATTTGAAAATGAAGAAACGAGAAAAAAAATACGACCAACGTGGGGCTCAACCGACCCTGGATTTAGAAGTCTCATGCTCTACCGACTGAGCTAGCGGGCTGATTGTGTAGTCGATAAGGATGCACATCTCAAATTGGCTCTATTTGAGTGCGGATAAAGTCGATATGGACAAATCATATGTCATTGGATAGAGAATTCTGGCGCCTTTAAAACACTGCCAAAACGGCTTTTTTTGCTCTTTTTCCGCCGATTTTATCTCGTTTTTTCGCTCTTTTCACCGCCGGAACACGATAATCGATTTCAATCAACATTATTATCCTATTAAATCTATCAATTTGAATAGTAAATTATTTATCAACACAAAGTCTTTGATCGATTTATCAACTTTTCCAAATTCGCCGCCAAATTTTCTCCCGCAATTACATCATTTCACACCAGTGACTGGAGAAAATTGGGGAAAACTTTTCACTTGACTGAAAACACTTTATACCTTATGCAACACCATTGATAGTCAATCAACAAACGCGATTTAAACATTAAAATATAAACATAGAAACTATATATAGTGTGTTGCTTCGGCTTCATATATTTAAAGGGAACGATACAGAGAAGATTAGCATGGCCCTGCGCAAGGATGAACGCAAAATCGTGAAGCGTTCAATTTTTTTTTGGCATTATCTAATTGGAATGAGCGACGATTGTGAGTCCTGAAAAAAAAAATAAAATCAAAAACACCAAAACAGTAAACTAAGTAAGTCAGATTGGAATATAAAATATATAATTTACAAATGAAAAAAGTTTAGATGAAAATGAAGAAACAGAGAAAAAAAAATACGCCAAGTGGGCTCGAACCACGACCTAGATTAAAGTAGTCTCATGCTCTTACCGACTGAGTAGCGGGCTTGAGTTGTGTAGTCGAAAGGAATGGCACATCTAAATTGGCTCTCATTTGGAGGCCGGAATAAAGTCCGATATTGGAAAATCTATGTCCTTCGATAGAGAATTCTTTTCGGCGCCTTTTAAACACTTGCCAAAACGGTTTTTTGCTCTTTTTCCGCCGTTTTATTGTTTTTTCTCGCTCTTTTCACCGCCGGAACACGATAATCGATTTCAATCAACATTATTATCCCTCATTCAACTACTATCATTTGAATAGTAAATTATTTATCAACACAAAGTCTTTGATCGATTTATCAACTTTTCCAAATTCGCCGCCAAATTTTCTCCCGCAATTACATCATTTCACACCAGTGACTGGAGAAAATTGGGGAAAAACTTTTCACTTGACCTGAAAAACACTTTTCCTATGCAAACCACTTGATAGTCAATCGAACAAACGCGAGTTTACATTTATAAACATAGCAACTATATATGTGTGTTGCTTCGAGTTAACTATTATTAAATTGGAACGATACAGAGAAGATTAGCATGAGCCCTGCGCAAGGATGACACGCAAAATCGTGAAGCGTTCCATATTTTTTGCCATTATCTACTTGGGAAATGAGCGACGATTGTGAGTCCTGAAAAAAAAAATAAAATCAAAAACACCAAAACAGTAAACAACTAAGTCAGATTGGAATATAAAATATATAATTTACAAATGAAAAAAGTTTAGATGAAAATGAAGAAACGAGAAAAAAAAATACGCCCAACGTGGGGCTCGAACACACGACCCTGAGATTAGGTTTTCATGCTGCTTCTACGGCTGAGATAGCCGGGCTTGAGTTGTGTAGTCCGAAAGGATTGCACATCTCAAATTGGCTCTATTTGAGCGGATTAAATTCCGATATGGACAAATCATATGTCATTCGATTTAGAGGAATTTGGCGCTTTTAAACACTGACAAAACGGCTTTTATTTTTTGCTTTTTTTCCGCCGATTATTTATCTCGTTTTTCGCTCTTTTCACCGCCCGGACACGATAATCGATTTTCAATTCAACATTATTATCCCTCATTCAACTACTATCAATTTGAATAGTAAATTATTTATCAACACAAAGTCTTTGATCGATTTATCAACTTTTCCAAATTCGCCGCCAAATTTTCTCCGCAATTACATCATTTCACACCAGTGACTGGAGAAAATTGGGGAAAAACTTTTCACTTGACCTGAAAAACACTTTTCCTATGCAAACATTGATAGTCAATCAACAAACGCGATTAATTTATAAAATAAGAAACTATAATATAGTGTGTTGCTTCGGCTTACATATATTAAAATTGGAACGATACAGAGAAGATTCAGCATCGGCCTTGGCAAGGATGTACACAGCAAATCGTTGAAGCGCCGTTCATATTTTTTGCCATTATCTACTTGGGAAATGAGCGACGATTGTGAGTCCTGAAAAAAAAAATAAAATCAAAAACACCAAAACAGTAAACAACTAAGTCAGATTGGAATATAAAATATATAATTTACAAATGAAAAAAGTTTAGATGAAAATGAAGAAACGAGAAAAAAAAATACGCCCAACGTGGGGCTCGAACCCACGACCTGGATTAGGTTTCCATGCTCTCACGATGAGCTGGGGCTTGATTGTGTAGTCGAAGGATGCGAATCTCAATTGGCTCTCATTTTGAGCCGGATAAAGTCGAATATGGACAAATCATATGAATTCGATAGAGAATATCTGGCGCCTTTAAACACTGCCAAACGCATTTTTTTGCTACTTTTTCCGCGAATTTTATCCTCGTTTTTTCGTCTTTTCACCGCCGGAAACGATAATCGATGTTCGAATCAACATTATTATCCATCATTCAACTACATATCAATAGTTGAATTAGTAATTATTTATCAACCAAGTCTTTTGATCCGTTTATCAACTTATTCCGAAATTCGCGCCAGATTTTTCCGCAAATTAATCATTTCACCCCGTGGATGAGAAATTGGGAAAACTTTCATTGACCTGAAACATTTTCCTATGCAACCACTTTGAGTCATCAACAAACGCGATCTTAATTTTATAAAACATAGAAACTATATATGTGTGTTGTTCGGACTTACATATATTAAAATTGAATCGATACAGAGAAGTTAGCATGGCCTGCGCGCAAGGGATGACAGCAAATGCGTGAAGCGTTCCATATTTTTTTTTTTTTTTGGGGCATTATCTACTTGGAAATGAGCGACGATTGTAGTCCTGAAAAAAAAATAAAATCAAAAACACCAAAACAGTAAACCACTAAGTCAGATTTGGAATATAAATATTATATTTACAAAATGAAAAGTTTCTAGATGAAAAATGAAGAAACGAGAAAAAAACAATAGCCCACGTGGGGCTCGAACCACGACCTGAGATTAAGAGTCTCAATGGCGTCTACCGACTGAGTAGCCGGGCTTGAATTGTTAAGTCGAAAGGATGCACATCTCAGAATGGGCTCTATTTGGGCCGGATAAAGTCGATATGGACAAATATATGTATTCGATAGGATTCTTGGGCGCCTTTAAAAACTGGCCAAACGGGTTTTTTTGCTCTTTTTCCGCCGTTTTATATCGTTTTTTCGCTCTTTTAACCGCCGGAACACGATAAATCGATTTAATCACATTATTATCCCTCATTCAAATACTAGTCAATTGAATAGTAATTATTTTTATCAAAAAAGTTCAGTTGATCGATTTATCATTTTCCAATTCGCCGCCAATTTTCTCCCGCATTACTCATTTCACACCAGTGACTGGAGAAAGATTAGGGAGGAAAAACTTTCATTGACCTGAAAAAAAAACACTTTTCCTATGCAACCTTGATAGGTTCAATCAAAACGCGATTTACCATTTATAAAACATAGAATAGAAATATATATAGTGTGTTGCTTCGGGTTTCACATATATATTAAAAATTGGAACGATACAGAGAGATTAGGATGGACCTGCAGCAAGGATGACAGCAAAATGTGAAAGCGTTTCATATTTTTTGCCACTTTCTACATGGGGAAATGAGCGACGATTGTGAGTCTTGAAAAAAAATAAAATCAAAAAACCAAAACAGTAAACAAACTAAGTCAGATTGGAATATTAAAACTATTAATTTACAAATGAAAAAGTTTTAGATGAAAATGAAAGAAAACGAGGAACACAAAATACGCCCACGTGGTGCTCCGACACCCACGACCCTCGAGATTAACAGAGTTCAATGTCTCACGACTGAGCTCAGCCGGGCCCTTGATTGTGTAGTCGAAAGGATGCAATCTCAAATTCATCTCAAAATTTGGCTCTCATTTGAGCCGGATAAATCCGCATTATGGACAAATCATATTTGTCATTCGATAAGAGAATTCTGGCGGCCTTTAAAACACTGCCAAACAACGGCTTTTTTTGCTCTTTTTCCGCGATTTTTTATATCGTTTTTTCGCTCTTTCACCGCCCGGACACGATAATCGATTTCAATCAAATTATTATTCCCTCATTCAAACTACTATCAATTTGAATATTAAATTATTTTCAACACAAAGTCTTTGATCGATTTATCAACTTTTCCAAATTCGCCGCCAATTTTCTCCCGAATTAATCATTCACACCAGGTGCTGGACGAAACATTTGGGGAAAACTTTTACTTGACCTGTGAAAAACACTTTCCTATGCAAAACCACTTGATAAATCAACAAACGCGATTTACCATTTATAAAATGAAATATTATACGTGTGTTGCTTCGGCTTTCCACAATATTTAAAATTGGAACGATACAGAGAAGTTAGCATGGCCCCCTGCGCAAGGCATGAACGCAAAAATCGTGAATTCGTTCCAATTATTTTTTGCCATTATTAACTGGGAAATGAGCGACGATGTCGAGTCCTGGAAAAAAAAATTAAATTCAAAAACACCAAAACAGTAAACAACTAAGTCAGATTGGATATAAAATATATTAATTTACAAATGAAAAAATTTAGATGAAAATGAAGGAAAACGAGAAAAAAAAATACTGCCACAAGCGTGGGCTCGAACCCAACGGGACCCTGAGATTAAGAGTCTCCATGCTCTACCGACTGAGCTTAGCCGGGGCTTGATTGGTGTAGTCGAAAGGATGCACAATCTTCAAATTGGCTCTCATTTGAGCCGGATAAAGTCCGATATGGACAAATACATATGTCATTGCGATAGAGAATTCTGGCGCCTTTAAACACACTGGCCAAAACGGGCTTTTTTTTTGCTCTTTTTTTCCGGCCATTTTATCTCGTTTTTTCGCTCTTTTCACCGCCGGAACCAGATAATCGATTTCAATCAACATTATTATCCCCCTCATTCAACTACATCAATCTTGAATAGTAAATTATTTTATTCAACACAAAGGTCTTTGATCGATTTATCAACTTTTCCAAATTCGCCGCAAATTTTCTCCCGCCAATTACATTTCATTTTCACACCAGTGACTGGAGAAAATTTGGGGGGAAAACCTTTTCACTTGACCTGAAAAACACTTTCCTATGCAACCACTTGATGTCAATCAACAAACGCGGATTTTACCATTTATAAAAACAATAGAAACTTATATATAGGTGTTGCTTCGGCTTCACCATATATTAAAAATTGGAACGATTACAGAGAGATTAGCATGGCCCCTGCGCCAAGGATGACACGCAAAAATCGTGAAGCGTCCATATTTTTTGCCATTATTACTTGGGAAATGAGCGACGATTGTGAGTCCTCGAAAAAAAAATAAAATCAAAAACACCAAAATAAACAACTAAGTCAGATTGAAATAAAAATATATAATTTACAAATGAAAAAGTTTAAGATGAAAATGAAGAAACGAGAAAAAAAAAATACGCCCCAACGTGAGGGCTCGAACCCCCACGACCCTGAGATTAAGAGTCTCATTGCTCTACCGACTGAGCTAGCCGCTTGATTGTGTAGTCGATAAGGATGCACATCTCAAATTGGCCTCTCTTTGAGCCGGATAAAGTCCGATATGGACAAAATCATATGTCATTCAGGATAGAGAATTCCTGGCCCTTTAAAACCTGCTCAAAACGGCTTTTTTTGCTCTTTTCGCCGAATTTTATCTCGTTTTTTCGACTCTTTTCACCGCCGAACCACGATAATCGATTTCAATCAACATTACTTATCCCTCATTCAACTACTATCAATATGAATAGTAAATCTATTTATCAACACAAAGTCTTTGATCGATTTATTCAACTTTTCCAATTCGCTCGCCAAATTTTCTCCCGCAATTACATCATTTCACCACCAGTGACTGGAGAAAATTGGGGGAAAAAACTTTTTCACTTGACTGGAAAACAACTTTTTCTATGCAAACCACTTGATAGTCAATCAACAAAACGCGATTTACCATTTATAAAACATAGAAATATATATAGTTGTTGTTCGGCTTCACATATATTAAAATTGGAACGATACAGAAGAAATTATGCATGGCCCTGCAGCAAGGATTGACACGCAAAATCGTGAAGCGTTCCATTATTTTTTGCCGATTATCTACTTGGGAAATGAGCCGACGATTGTGAGTCCGAAAAAAAATAAAATCAAAAACACCAAAACAGTAAACACTAAGTCAAGATTGGAATATAAAATATATAATTTACAAATGAAAAAAGTTTAGATGAAAATGAAAAGAAACGAGAAAAAAAAACTAGCCAACGTGGCTCGAACCCACGACCCTGAGATTTAAGAGTCTCATGCTCTACGACTGAGCTAGCCCGGGCCTTGATCTGCTGCTAGTCGAAAGGACTGCACCATCTCAAATTGGATCACTTCTGGCAGCCGGATAAGTCCGGATATGACAAATCTATGTCATCTCGATTAGAGAATTCTGGCCGCCTTTAAAACACTGCCAAAACGGCTTTTTTTGCTCTTTTTCCGCCGATTTTTTTATCTCCGTTTTTCGCTTCTTTCACCGCCGGCACGATAATCGATTTCAATCAACATTATTATCCTCATTCAACTTACTATCAATTTGAATAGTAACTTATTTATCAACACCAAAAGTTTTGATCGATTTTATCAACTTTTCCAAATTCGCCGCCAAATCTTTTCTCCCGCAATTACATCATTTCACACCAGTGACTGGAGAAAATTTTGGGGAAAAACTTTTCACTTGACCTGAAAAAACACTTTTCCTATGCAAACCACTTGGATAAGTCAATCAACAAACGCGATTTACCATTTATAAAACATAGAAACTGTATTAGTGTGTCTGCTTCGGCTTCACATATATTAAAATTGGAACGATACAGAGAAAGATATAGCATGGCCCTGCGCAAGGATGACACGCAAAATCGTGAAGCGTTCCATATTTTTTGCCATTTATCTACTTGGGAAATGAGCGACGATTGTGAGTCTGAAAAAAAAATAAATCAAAACACCAAAACAGTAAACAACTAAAGTCAGATTGGGAATATAAAATATCATTTAATTTACAAATTGAAAAAGTTTAGATGAAAATGAAGAAACGAGAAAAAAAAAATACGCCCAACGGTGGGGCTCGAACCCACGACCCCTGAAGATTAAGAGTCTCATGCTCTACGATGAGCTGCCGGCTTGATTTGGTGTAGTCGAAAGGATGACATCTCAAAATTGGCTTCATTTGAGCGGATAAAGTGATATGGGACAAATCATATGTCATTCGATAGGAGAATTCTGGCGCTTTAAAAACACTGCCAAAACGGCTTTTTTGCTCTTTTTCGCCGATTTTATCTCGTTTATTTCGCTCTTTCATCCGCTCCGGAACACGATAATCGATTTCAATCAACATTATTATTCCTCATTCAACTACTATCAATTTTGGAATAGTAATTATTTATCAACAAAATGTCTTTGATCGATTTATAACTTTTCCAAATTCGCCGCCAAATTTTCCCCGCAATTACATTCATTTCACACAGTGACTGGAGAAAATTGGGGGAAAAACTTTTCACTTGACCTGAAAAACACTTTTCCTATGCAAACCACTTGATAGTCAATCAACAAACGGGATTTTACCATTTATAAACATAGAAACTATATTTAGTGTGTGTTGCTTCGGGCTTCACATATATTTAAAATTGGACGATACAGAGAAGATTAGCATGGCCCCTGCGCAAGGATGACACGCAAAATCGTTGAAGCGTTCCATATTTTTTGCCATATCTACTTGGGAAATGAGCGACGATTGTGAGTCCTGAAAAAAAAATAAAATCAAAAACCACCAAACAGTTAAACAACTAAGTCAGATTGGAATATTAAAATATATAATTTACAAATGAAAAAGTTTTAGATGAAAATGAAGAAACGAGAAAAAAAAATACGGCCCAACGTGGCTCGAACCCAACGACCCTGAGATTAAGAGTCTCATTGCTCTACCGCTGAGCTAGCCGGGTTTGATTGTGTACGTCGAAAGGATGCACATCGCTCAAATTGGCTTCATTTTGAGCCGGATAAAGTCCGATTATGGACAAATCATATTTGTCATTCGATAGAGAATTCTGGCGCCTTTAAAAACATGCCAAAACTGTTTTGTTTGCTCTTTTTCCGCCGATTTATCTCGTTTTTCGCTTCTTCTTCCACCGCCGGAACACGGATATCGAATTTCAATCAACATCTATTATCCCTCATTCAACTACTATCAATTTGAATAGTAAATATTTATCAACACAAATCTTTGATCGATTTTAATCAACTTTTCCAATATTCGCAGGCCCAAATTTTTCCCGCAATTACATCATTTACAACAGTGACTGGAGAATAATTGCGGGAAAACTTTTCACTTGACCTGAAAAACACTTTTCTATGCAAACACTTGATAGTCAATCAACAAACGCGATTTACCATTTATAAAACATAGAAACTATATATAGTGTGTTGCTTTCGGTTCACAATAATTAAAATTGGAACGCATACAGAGAAGATTAGCATGGCCCCTGGCGCAGGATGACCGCAAAATCTGGAAGCGTTACCATTATTTTTGCCATTATCTACTTGGGAAATGAGCGACGATTGTTGAAGTCCTGAAAAAAAAAATAAAATCAAAAAACACCAAACAGTTAAAACAACTAAGTCGATTGGAATATAAAATATATAATTTACAAATGAAAAAAGTTAGATGAAAATGAAGGAACGAGAAAAAAAATACGCCAACGTGGGGCTCGAACCATCGACCTTGAGATTAAGAGTCTCATGCTCTACCGACTGGCTAGCCGGGTTAGATTGTTGTAGTCGAAAGGATGCCATCTCAAATTGGCTCTCATTGAGCCGGATAAAGTCCGTATGGACAACATCATATTGTATTCGATAGAGAATTCTGGCGCTTTTAAAACTGCCAAAACGGGCTTTTTGTCTTTTTCCGCCGATTTTTATCTCGTTTTTTTCGCTCTTTTCACCGCCGGGAACACGATAATCGATTTCAATCACATTATTATCCCTCATTCAACTATATCAATTTGAATAGGTAATTTTTATCAACACAAAGTCTTGATCGATTTATAACTTTTCAAATTCGCCGCCAAATTTTCTCCCGCAATTACATCTTTCACACCAGTGACTGGAGAAAATTGGGGAAACTTTCACTTCGACCTGAAAACCTTTTCCTTATGCAAACCACTTGTAGTCAATCAAAACGCGATTTACCATTTATAAACATAGAAACTATATATGTGTGTTGCTTCGGCTTCACATTATATAAAATCTGGAACGATTACAAGAAGATTAGCATGGCCTGAGCAAGGGAATGACACGCAAACATCGTGAAGCGTTCCATATTTTTTGGCCATTATCTACTTGGGAAATGAGCGGACGATTGTAGTCCTGAAAAAAAAAAATAAATCAAAACACCAAAACAGTAAACAACTAAGTCAGATTGGAATATTAAATATTATTTACAAATGAAAAAGTTTAGATGAAATGAAGAAACGAGAAAAAAAAATACGCCCAACGTGGGGGGGCTCGAACCCAGACCCTGAGATTAAGAGTCTCATGCTACTACGACTGAGCTAGCCGGGCTTGATTGTGTAGTCGAAAGGAGCACATCTACAAATTGGCTCTCATTTGAGCCGGATAAAGTCCGATATGGACAAATCATATGTCATTCGATAGAGAATTCTGGGGCCTTTAAAACACTGCCAAACGGTTTTTTTGCTTTCTTTTTTCCGCGATTTATTTCTCGTTTTTCGCTCTTTCACCGCAGGAACACGATAATTCGATTTCATCAATGATTATCCCTCATTCAACTACTTAATTTGAATAGTCAAATCTATTTATCAACACAAAGTCTATTGATCGATTTTATCAATTTTCCAACATTTCCCGCAAATTTCTCCCGCAATTACATCATTTCACACCAGATGCTGGATGAAATTTGGGGAAAAACTTTTACTTGACCTGGAAAAAACCTTTTCCTATGCAAACCACTTGATAGTCAATCAACAAACGCGATTTACCATTTATAAAACATGAAAACTATTATAGTGTGGTTAGCTTCGGCTTAATATATTAAAAATTGGAACTGATACATGAGAAGATTAGCATGGCCCCTGCGCAAGGATGACACCGCAAAAATGGTGAAGCGTTCCCATATTTATTGCATTATCTACTTGGAAAATGAGCGACGATTGTGAGTCCTGAAAAAAAAATAAAATCAATAAACACCCAAACAGTAAACAACTAAGTCCAGATTTGGAATATAAAATATATAATTTACAAATGAAAAAAGGTTTGATGAAAATTGAAGAAACGAGAAAAAAAATCGCCCAACGTGGGGCTCGAACCAGGACCTGAGATTAAGAGTCTCATGCTCTACCGACTGAGCTGCGGGGCTTTGATTGTGTAGGTCGAAAGGATGCACATCTCAAATTGGCTCTCCATTTGCCGGATAAAGTCCGACTAAGGACAAATCATATGTCATTCGATAGAGAATTCTGGCGCCTTAAAACACTGCAAAACGGCTTTTTTTGGCTCTTTTTCGCCGATTTATATCTCGTTTTTTCGCTCTTTTCACGCCGGAACACGATAATCGATTTCAATCAACATTATATTCCTCATAACTATTATCAATTTGAATAGATAAATTATTTATCAACACAAAAGTCTATTGATCGATTTATCACTTTTCAAATTCGCCGCAAATTTTCTCCGCATTCATCATTCACCCAGTGACTGGAGAAAATTGGGGAAAAACATTTTCACTAATGACCTGAAAACACTTTTCCTATGCAACCACTTGATAGTCAATAACAAACGCGATTTACCATTTATAAAAAATAGAACTATAATATAGTTGTGTTGCTTCGGTTCAATATATTAAATTGAACGATACAGAGAGATTAGCATGGCCCTGCGCAAGGATGACACGCAAAATCGTGAGCGTTCCTATTTTTTGCTTATCTACTTGGGAAATGAGCGACGATTGTGAGTCCTGAAAAAAAATAAAATTCAAAAAACCCCAAACGTAAACAAACTAGTCAGATTGGATTATAACATAATATAATTACAAAATGAAAAAAGTTTAGATTAAAATGAGAAACGAGAAAAAAAAATACGCCCACGTGGGCTCGAACCACGACCCTGAGATTAGTTCATGCTTACGACTGAGCTAGCCGGGGCTTGATTTGTAGTCGAAAGGATGCCATCTAATCTGGCTCTCATTTTGGGCCGATAGTCCGATATGGACAATACATGTCATTCTCGATAGAAGAATTCTGGCGCCTTCTAAAACCACTGCACAAAACGCTTTTCTTTGGCTTTTTTCCGCCGAATTTTCATATCTCTCTCT
>CM039682.1:8349137-8562458 GCA_022537955.1 Schmidtea mediterranea | reverse complement strand
AAGAGAGATTCTCCGAATGGAGGCGTGGGTTCAAATCCCACTTCTGACATAATTTTTTTATTTTCTTTATGAGGATGATTTTGACTCGATGAATTATTCGACTATTATTATGTGTGTTCTTGGAGAAAATTATTTGAATTGTTAGAAATAGATGTGACTGACTAGTCGGTTTTTTTTCTCGATGTTGGCTGAGACTGTTTGTTTCGAAAAATCCTGATGGGGATTGTGTCAAGAATTGATATATAGTATAATTTAAGCTCTACATCTAAACTATTGCGATATGAATTTTCGTTTATGAGATTTTGAAAAATGTGAAAAATAATGTTCAAGTGTGAAAATGGTGTTTGTTGAAATATTTCCAAGTCAGGATGGCCGAGTGGTCTAAGGCGCCAGACTCAAGTGCTAACTTACTGCTGGGTGTTCTGGTCTCCGAATGGAGGCGTGGGTTCAAATCCCACTTACTGACATAATTTTTTTTTTTCTTTATGAAGGATGATTTTGAACATCGATAGATTATTCGACTATTATTATTTTGTGATTCTTTGGAGAAAATATTATGAATTGTTAAAAAGATGTGACTGACTAGTCGGTTTTTTCTCGATGTTTTGTGAGATCTTTTTTGTTTCGAAAAAATCCTGATATTGTGTAAGAATTATATATAGTAGTAATTTAAGCTCTAAACTCTAAACTATTTGCGATATGATTTTCGTTTAGAATTTGAAAAATGTGAAAAAAATATTGTTCAACTGTGAAAATGGTGTTTTGTTGAAATATTTCCAAGTCAGGATGGCCGAGTGGTCAAGGCGCCAGACTCAATGCTAACTTACTGCTGGGGTGTTCTGGTCTCCGAATGGAGGCGTGGTTAAATCCCACTTCTGACATAATTTTTTTATTTTCTTATGAGGATGATTTGACTCGATAGATTATTCGACTATTATATGGTGTGTGATTCTTTGGAGAAAAAATTTGAATTGTTAGAAAAGATGTGACGGACTGTCGGGTTTTTTCTCGATTTTTGTGAGATCTGTTTTTGTTTCGAAAAATCCCTGATGATTGTGTCAAGAATTGATAATATAGTAGTATTTAAGCTCAAACATCTAAAATTTGCGATATGATTTCGTTTATGAGATTTGAAAAAATTGAAAATATTGTTCATTGTAAATGTGTTTTGTTGAAATATTTCACCAAGTCAGGATGGCCGAGTGGTCTAAGGCGGCAGACTCAAGTGCTAAATACTGCTGGTGTTCTGGCTCCGAATGGAGGCGTTGGGTTCAAATCCCACTTCTGTACATAATTTTTTTAATTTTCTTTATGAGGATATTTTGACTCGATAGATTATGTCGACTATTATTATGTTGTGATCCTTTGAGAAATATTTTGAATGTTAGAAAGATGTGACTGACATAGTCGGTTTTTCGATGTTTTGTGAGATCTTTTTGTTTCGAAAAATCACTGAATGATTGTGTCAAGAATGGATAATATAGTATAATTTAAGCTCCAAACATAAACTATTTGTCGATAGTGATTTTTTCGTTTTGAGATTTGAAAAAGTGAAAAATATGTTCAAGTGTGAAAATGGTGTTTTGTTGAAATATTTCCCAAGTAGATGGCCGAGTGGTCTAAGGCGCCAGACTCAAGTGCTAAATTACTGCTGGGTGTTCTGGTCTCCGAATGAGGCGTGGTTTCAAAATCCCACTTCTGACATAATTTTTTTTATTTTCTTTATGAGGATGATTTTGACTCGATAGATATTCGACTATTATTATGTTGTGATTCTTTGGAGAAAATAATTTGATTGTTTAGAAAAGATGTGACTGACTAGTCGGTTTTTTTCTCGATGTTTTGTGAGATTGTTTTGTTCGAAAAAATCCTGATGATTGTGTCAAGAATGATAATATAGTAAGTAATTTAGCTCTAAACATCTAACTATTTGCGATATGATTTTCGTTTAGAGATTTTGAAAAATGTTGAAAAATATTGTTCAAGTGTGAAAATGGTGTTTTGTTGAAAATTTTCCAAGTCAGGATGGCCGAGTGGTCTAAGGCGCCAGACTCAAGTGCTAACTTACTGCTGGGTGATCTGGTCTCCGAATGAGGCGTGGGTTCAATCCCACTTCTACCAACATAATTTTTTTATTTTCCTTTATGAAGGATGATTTTGACTCGAATAGATTATTCGACTATTATATGTTGTGATTCTTGGAGAAAATAATTTGAATTGGTTAGAAAAAGATGTTGACTGAACTAGTCGTTTTTTTCTTCGATGTTTTGTGAGATGTTTGTTTCGAAAAATCTGATGATGTGTCAAGATTGATATATAGTAGTAATTTAAGCTCTAAACATCTAAACTATTGCGCATATGATTTTTTTCGTTTAAATGAGATTTTGAAAAATGTGAAAAATATTGTTCAAGTGTGAAAATGGTGTTTTGTTGAAATATTTCCAAGTCAGGATGGGCCGATGGTCTAAGGCGCGCAGAACTCAAAGTGCTAACTTAAACTGCTGGGTGTTTCTGGTCTCCGAATGGAGGCGTGGGTTCATCCCCACTTCTGACATAATTTTTTTATTTCTTTATGAGGATGAATTTTGACTCGATAGATTATTCGACTATTATTATGTGTGATTCCTTTGGAGAAAATATTTAATTGTTAGAAAAGATGTGACTGACTAGTCCGGTTTTTTTCTCGCATGTTTTGTGACGATCTGTTTTGTTTCGAAAATCCTGATGATTGTGTCAAGAATTGAATTATCATAGTAAGTAATTTAAGCTCTAACATCTAAACTATTTGCGATATGAATTTCGTTTATGAGATTTTGAAAAATGTGGAAAAATATTGTTCAAAGTGTGAAAATGGGTGTTTTGTTGAAATATTTCCAAGTCAGGATGGCCGAGTGGTCTAAGGCGCCAGACTCAAGTGCTAACTTACTGCTGGTGTTCTGGTCTCCGAAATGGAGGCGTGGGTTTCAAATCCCACTTCTGACATAATTTTTTTTATTTCTTTATGAGCGATGATTTTGAACCTCGATAGATTAATTCGAACTATTCTTATGTTGTATTTTGGAGAAAAATTTGAATTGTTAAAAGATGTGACTGACTAGTCGGTTTTTTTCTCGATGTTTTGTGAGATCTGTTTTGGTTTCCGAAAAATCCTGATATTGTGTCAAAGAATTGATATATAGTAGTAAATTTAAGCTCTAACATCTAAACTATTTGCGATATGATTTTCGTTTATGAGATTTGAAAAATGTGAAAGAAATATTGTTCAAAGTGTGAAAATGGTGTTTTGTTGAAATATTTCCAAGTCAGGATGGCCGAGTGGTCCCTAAGGCGCCAGACTCAAGTGCTAACTTACTGCTGGGTGTTCTGTCTCCCGAATGGAGGCGTGGGTTCAATCCACTTCTTGACATATTTTTTTATTTTCCTTTATGAGGATGATTTTGACTCGATAGATTATTCGACTATTATTATGTTGTGATTTCTTTGAGAAAATATTTGAATTGTTAGAAAAGATTGACTGACTAGTCGGTTTTTTCTCGATGTTTTGTGAGATCTGTTTTGTTTCGAAAAATCCTGATGATTGTGTCAAGAATTGATATATAGTAGTAATTTAAGTCTCTAAACATCTAAACTATTGCGATATGATTTTCCGTTTTATGAGAATTTTGAAAAATGTGAAAAATATTTGTTCAAGTGTGAAAATGTGTTTTGTTTGAAATATTTCCAAGTCAGGATGGCCGAGTGTTCTAAGGCGCACAGACTCAAAGTGCTAACTTACTGCTGGGTGTTCTGTCTCCGAATGGGAGGCGTGGGATTCAAATCCCACTTCTGACCAATAATTTTTTTATTTCCCTTTATGAGGATGATTTTGACTCGATAGATTATTCGACTATATTAGTTGTGATTCTTTGGAGAAAATATTTGGAAATTGTTAGAAAAGATGTGACTGACTAGTCCGGTTTTTTTCTCATGTTTTGTGAAGAATCTGTTTTTTGTTTCGAAAAAATCCTGATGATTTGTCAAGAATTAATATATAGTGTAATTTAAGCTCTAAACACTAAACATTTGCGATATGATTTTCCGTTTCATGAGATTTTGAAAAAAATGTGAAAAATATTGTTACAAGTGTGAACATGGTGTTTTGTTGAAATATTTCCAAGTCACGATGGCGCAGTGGTCTAAGGCGCCAGACTCAAGTGCTAACTTACTGCTGGGTGTTCTGGTCTCCGAATGGAGGCGTGGGTTAATCCCACTTCTGACATAAATTTTTTTATTTTCTTTATGGAGGATGAATTTGACTCGATTAGATATTCGACTATTATTATGTTTGTGATTCTTTTGGAGAAAAATATTTGAATTGGTTAGAAAGATGTGACCCTGACTTCGGTTTTTTTCTCGATGTTTTGTGAGATCTGTTTTGTTTTCGAAAAAATCCTGAATGATTGTGTCAAGAATTGATATATAGTAGTGTAATTTAAGCTCTAAACATCTAAACATTGCGATATATTTTCGTTTATGAGAATTTGAAAAATGTGAAAAAATATTGTTCAATGTGAAAATGGGGGGGGTTTGGGTTGAAAATATTTTTCCCCCCCAAAGTCAGGATGGCCGAGTGGTTAAGGCGCCAGACTCAAGTGCTAACTTACTGCTGGGTGGTTCTGGTCTCGAATGGAGCGTGGGTTCAAATCCACTTCTGACAAATAAATTTTTTATTTTCTTTATGAGGATGATTTTGACTCGAAGATATTCGACTATTGATTTGTTTGATTCTTTGGAGAAAATTATTTGAAATTGTTAAGAAAAAGATGTGACTGACTGAGGTCGGTTTTTCTCGATGTTTGGTTGAGATTCTGTTTTAGTCGAAAAATCCTGATGATTGTGTCCAGAATGATATATATAGTAAATTTAAGCTCTAAACATCTAACTAATTTGCGGATATGATTTTTCGATTTATGAATTTTTGAAAATGTGGAAAAATATGTTCAAGTGTGAAAATGGTGTTTGTTGAAATATTTCCAAGTCAGGATGGCCCGAGTGTCTAAGGCGCCAAGACTCAGGCTAACTTACTGCTGGGTGTTTCTGGTCTCCGAATGGAGGCGTGGGTTCAAATCCCACTTCTGACATAATTTTTTATTCTTTATGAGGATGAATTTTGACTCGATAGATTATTCGACTATTATTAGTTGTGATTTCTTTGGAGAAAATATTTGAATTGTTTTAGAAGAATGTGACGACTATCGTTTTCTTAGATGTTTTGTGAGATCTGTTTGGTTTCCGAAAATCCTGATGATATGTGTCAAGAATTGATATAATAGGTAGTAATTTAAGCTCTAAACATCCAAACTATTGCGAATGATTTTCGTTATAGATTTTGAAAAATGTGAAAAAATAATTTGTTCAAGTGTGAAAATGGTGTTTTTGTTGTAAAATTTCCAAGTCCAGGATGGCCGAGTGGTCTAAGGCGCCAGACTCAAGTGCTAACTTACTGCTGGGTTTCTGGTCTCCGAATGGAAGGCGTGTGTTCAAATCCACTTCTGACATAATTTTTTTATTTCTTTATGAGATATTGCTCGATAGATTATTCGAACTATTATTATGTTGTGGGATTCTTTGGAGAAAATATTTGAATTGTTAGAAAAGATGTGACTGACTAGTCGGTTTTTTTCTCGATGTTTTGTGAGATCTGTTTTGTTTCGAAAAATCCTGATTGATTGTGTCAAGAATTGATATATAGTATAATTTAAGCCTCTAAACATCTAAACATATTTGCGATATGATTTCGTTTATGAATTTTTGAAAAAATGTGAAAAATTATTGGTTTCAAGTGTGAAAATGGTGTTTTGTTGAAATATTTCCAAGTCAGGAATTGGCCGAGTGCTAAGGCGCCAGACTCAAGTGCTAACATTACTGCTGGGTGTTCTGGTCTCCGAATGGAGCGTGGGTTCAAATCCCACTTCTGACATAATTTTTTTATTTTCTTTATGGAGGATTGTTTTGACTCGATAAAGATATTCGGACTTTATTATGTTGTGATCTTTGGAGAAAAATTTTTGAAATTGTTGAAAGATGTGACTGAAGTCGGTTTTTTTCTCGATGTTTTGTGAGATCTGTTTGTTTGAAAAATCCTGATGATGGTGTCAAGAAATTGATATATAGTAGTAAATTTAAGCTCTAAACATCTTAAACTATTTGGCGATATGATTTTCGTTTATGAGATTTTTGAAAAATGTGAAAAATATTGTTCAAGTGTGAAAATGGTGTTTTTGTTTGAAATATTTTCCAAGTCAGGATGGCCGAGCTGGCCTACAAGGCGCAGACTCAAGTGCTAAACTTACTGCCTGGGTGTTCTGGTCTCCGATGGAAGGCGTGGGTCAATCCCACTTCTGACAATTATTATATTTCTTTATTAGAATGACTCTTGATAGATTATTCGACTATTAATTATGTTGTGATTCTTTGGAGAAAACATATTTGAATTGTTAAAAGATGTGACTGACTAAGTCGGTTTTTTTTCTCGATGTTTTGTGAGTATCTGTTTTGTTTCGAGAAAAAATCCTGATGATTGTGATCAAGATTTGATATAATAGTAGTAATTTAAGCTCTAAACAGTCTAAACTATTTGCGATATGATTTTTCGTTATGAGATTTTGAAAAATTGAAAAATATTGTCAAGTGTGAAAATGGTGTTTTGTTGAAATATTTCCAAGTCAAGGATGCGAGTGGTCTAAGGCCCAGACTCAAGTGCTAACTTACTGCGGGTGTTCCTGGTCTCCGAATGGAGGCGTGGGTTCAAATCCCACTTCTGACATAATTTTTTTTTATTTTCTTTATGAGGATGATTTTGACTCGATAGATTTTCGACTATTATTAGTTGTGATTCTTTGGAGAAAATATTTGAATTGTTAGAAAAAGATGTGACTGACTAGTCGTTTTTTCTCGATGTTTTGTGAGATCTGTTTGTTTCGAAAAAATCCTCGAGATGTGTCCAAGAATTGATATATAGTAGTAATTTAAGCTCTAACTTAAACTATTTGCGATTAATGATTTTGTTTATGAGTATTTTGAAAAAGTGAAAAAATAATTGTTCAAGTGTGAAAATGGTGGTTTTTGTTGAAATATTTCAGTCAGGATGCCGAGTGGTCTAAGGCGCCAGACTCAAGTGCTAACTTACTGCTGGTGTTCTGGTCTCCGAATGGAGGCGTGGTTTCAAAATCCACTTCTGACATAATTTTTTATTTTCTTTATGAGATGATTTTGACTCGATAGATAATTCCGATCTATTATATGTTGTGATTTTTGAGAGAAATAATTGAATTGTTAGAAAAGAGGTGATGACTAGTCGGTTTTTTCTGATGTTTGTGAAGATCTGTTTTGGTTTCGGAAAATCCTGAATGATTGTGTCAAAGAATTGATATATAGTAGTAATTTAAAGCTCTAAACAATGCTAAACTATTTGCGATTATGATTTCGTTTATGAGATTTGAAAAATGTGAAAAATATTGTTCTAATGTGTGAAAATGGTGTTTTGTTGAAAATATTTCCAAGTCCAGGATGGCGAGGCGTGGTCTAAGGCGCCTAGACTCAAGTGCTAAACTTTACTGCTTTTGGTGTTCTGGTCTCCGAATGGAGGCGTGGGTTCAATCCCACACTTCCTGACATAATTTTTTTATTTTCTTTATGAGGATGATTTTGACTCGATAGATTATTCGACTATTATTATGTTGTTTGATTCTTTGAGAAAAATAATTTGAATTTGTTAGAAAATGATTGACTGACTAGTCGTTTTTTTTTATCTCGATGTTTTTGTGGAATCCTGTTTTGTTTCGAAAAATCCTGATGATTGTGTCAAGAATTGATATATAGTAGTAATTAAAGCTCTAAAACTAACTATTTGCCGATATGATTTTCGTTTAGAGATTTTGAAAAAGGTGAAAAATATTGTTCAAGTGTGAAAATGGTGTTGTTGAAATATTCCAAATCAGGATGGCGAGTGGTCTAAGGCGCAGACCTCAAGTGCTACTTACTTGCTGGGTGTTTCTGGTCTCCGAATGAGCGTGGTTCAAAATCCACTTACTGACATAATTTTTTTATTTTCTTTATGAGGATGATTTTGACTCGATAGATTATTCGATACTATTATTATGTTGTGATTCTTTGGGGAAAAAAGAAAAAAAAATATTTGAAATTGTTAGAAAAGATGTGACTGACATATCGGTTTTTTTCTCGATGTTTTGTGAATCTTTGTTTCGAAAAATCCTGATGATTGTGTCAAGAATTGATAATAGTAGTAGTAATTTAAGCCTCTAAACATCTAAATATTTGCCGATATGATTTCGTTTATGAGATTTTGAAAAATGTGAAAAATATTGTTCAAGTGTGAAAATGCGTGTTTTTTGAATAATTTCCAAGTTCAGGATGGCCGACGTGGTCCTATTAGGCGCCAGAACTAAGTGCTAACTTACTGCTGGGTGTTCTGGTCTCCGAAATGGAGGCGTGGTTCATAATCCCACTTCTGACATAATTTTTTTATTTTTCCTTTATGAGGATGATTTTGACTCGATAGAATTAATTCGACTAAATTATTATGGTTGTGATTCTTTGGAGAAAATTTTGAAATTGTTAGAAAAAGATGTGACTGACTAGTCGTTTTTCTCGATGTTTTGTGAGATCTGTTTTGTTCGAAAAATCCTGATGATTGTGTCAAAAATTGATATATAGTAGTAATTTTAAGCCTAACACATCTAAAAACTATTTTGCGTGATTTTCGTTTATGAGGATTTTGAAAAATGTGAAAATATTGTTCAAGTGTGAAAATGGTGTTTTGTTGAAATATTTCCAAGTCAGGATGGCCGAGTGTCTAAGCGCCAGACTCAAGTGCTACTTACTGCTGGGTGTTCTGGTCTCCGATGGAGGCGTGGGTTTTTCAAATCCACTTCTGAATAATTTTTTTATTTTCTTTATGAGGATGAATTTGATGATAGATTATTCGACTATTATTATGTTGGTGATTCTTTGGAGAAATATTTGAATTGTTAAGAAAAAGACATGTGACTGACTAGTCGGTTTTTTCTCGATTTTTTTGTGAGATTCTGTTTTTGTTTCGAAAATCCTGATGATTGTGTCAGAATTGATATATAGAGTATTTAAGCTCTAAAATCTAAACTATTTGCGATATGATTTTCGTTTATGAGATTTTTGAAAAATGTGAAAAATATTGTTCAAGGAGTGTGAAAATGGTGTTTTGTTGAAATATTTCCAAGTCAGGATGGCCGAGTGGTCTAAGGCGCCAGACTCAAGTGCTAACTTACTGCTGGGTGTTCTGGTCTCCGAATGGAGGCGTGGGTTCAAATCCCACTTCTGACATAATTTTTTTATTTTCTTTATGAGGATGATTTTGACTCGATAGATTATTCGACTATTATTATGTTGTGATTCTTTGGAGAAAATATTTGAATTGTTAGAAAAGATGTGACTGACTAGTCGGTTTTTTTCTCGATGTTTTGTGAGATCTGTTTTGTTTCGAAAAATCCTGATGATTGTGTCAAGAATTGATATATAGTAGTAATTTAAGCTCTAAACATCTAAACTATTTGCGATATGATTTTCGTTTATGAGATTTGAAAAATGTGAAAAATATTGTTCAAGTGTGAAAATGGTGTTTGTTGAAATATTTCCAAGTCAGGATGGCCGAGTGGTCTAAGGCGCCAGACTCAAGTGCTAACTTACTGCTGGGTGTTCTGGTCTCCGAATGGAGGCGTGGGTTCAAATCCCACTTCTGACATAATTTTTTTATTTTCTTTATGAGGATGATTTTGACTCGATAGATTATTCGACTATTATTATGTTGTGATTCTTTGGAGAAAATATTTGAATTGTTAGAAAGATGTGACTGACTAGTCGGTTTTTTTCTCGATGTTTTGTTGAGATCTGTTTTGTTTCGAAAATCCTGATGATTGTGTCAAGAATTGATATATAGTAGTAATTAAGCTCTAAACATCTAAACTATTTGCGATATGATTTTCCGTTTATGAGATTTTGAAAAATGTGAAAAATATTGTTCAAGTGTGAAAATGGTGTTTTGTTGAAATATTTCCAGGTCAGGATGGCCGAGTGGTCTAAGGCGCCAGACTCAAGTGCTAACTTACTGCTGGGTGTTCTGGTCTCCGAATGGAGGCGTGGTTCAAATCCACTTCTGACATAATTTTTTATTTTCTTTATGAGGATGATTTTGACTCGATAGATTATTCGACTATTATTATGTTGTGATTCTTTGGAGAAAATATT
This sequence comes from Schmidtea mediterranea, assembly GCA_022537955.1. Taxonomy (NCBI): domain Eukaryota; kingdom Metazoa; phylum Platyhelminthes; order Tricladida; family Dugesiidae; genus Schmidtea; species Schmidtea mediterranea. The sequence continues at coordinate 8,552,177 of CM039682.1, read as the reverse complement.
TGAATTGTTAGAAAAGATGTGACTGACTAGTCGGTTTTTTTCTCGATGTTTTGTGAGATCTGTTTTGTTTCGAAAAATCCTGATGATTGTGTCAAGAATTGATATATAGTAGTAATTTAAGCTCTAAACATCTAAACTATTTGCGATATGATTTTCGTTTATGAGATTTTGAAAAATGTGAAAAATATTGTTCAAGTGTGAAAATGGTGTTTTGTTGAAATATTTCCAAGTCAGGATGGCCGAGTGGTCTAAGGCGCCAGACTCAAGTGCTAACTTACTGCTGGGTGTTCTGGTCTCCGAATGGAGGCGTGGGTTCAAATCCCACTTCTGACATAATTTTTTTATTTTCTTTATGAGGATGATTTTGACTCGATAGATTATTCGACTATTATTATGTTGTGATTCTTTGGAGAAAATATTTGAATTGTTAGAAAAGATGTGACTGACTAGTCGGTTTTTTTCTCGATGTTTTGTGAGATCTGTTTTGTTTCGAAAAATCCTGATGATTGTGTCAAGAATTGATATATAGTAGTAATTTAAGCTCTAAACATCTAAACTATTTGCGATATGATTTTCGTTTATGAGATTTTGAAAAATGTGAAAATATTGTTCAAGTGTGAAAATGGTGTTTTGTTGAAATATTTCCAAGTCAGGATGGCCGAGTGGTCTAAGGCGCCAGACTCAAGTGCTAACTTACTGCTGGGTGTTCTGGTCTCCGAATGGAGGCGTGGGTTCAAATCCCACTTCTGACATAATTTTTTTATTTTCTTTATGAGGATGATTTTGACTCGATAGATTATTCGACTATTATTATGTTGTGATTCTTTGGAGAAAATATTTGAATTGTTAGAAAAGATGTGACTGACTAGTCGGTTTTTTTCTCGATGTTTTGTGAGATCTGTTTTGTTTCGAAAAATCCTGATGATTGTGTCAAGAATTGATATATAGTAGTAATTTAAGCTCTAAACATCTAAACTATTTGCGATATGATTTTCGTTTATGAGATTTTGAAAAATGTGAAAAATATTGTTCAAGTGTGAAAATGGTGTTTTGTTGAAATATTTCCAAGTCAGGATGGCCGAGTGGTCTAAGGCGCCAGACTCAAGTGCTAACTTACTGCTGGGTGTTCTGGTCTCCGAATGGAGGCGTGGGTTCAAATCCCACTTCTGACATAATTTTTTTATTTTCTTTATGAGGATGATTTTGACTCGATAGATTATTCGACTATTATTATGTTGTGATTCTTTGGAGAAAATATTTGAATTGTTAGAAAAGATGTGACTGACTAGTCGGTTTTTTTCTCGATGTTTTGTGAGATCTGTTTTGTTTCGAAAAATCCTGATGATTGTGTCAGAATTGATATATAGTAGTAATTTAAGCTCTAAACATCTAAACTATTTGCGATATGATTTTCGTTTATGAGATTTGAAAAATGTGAAAATATTGTTCAAGTGTGAAAATGGTGTTTTGTTGAAATATTTCCAAGTCAGGATGGCCGAGTGGTCTAAGGCGCCAGACTCAAGTGCTAACTTACTGCTGGTGTTCTGGTCTCCGAATGGAGGCGTGGGTTCAAATCCCACTTCTGACATAATTTTTTTATTTTCTTTATGAGGATGATTTTGACTCGATAGATTATTCGACTATTATTATGTTGTGATTCTTTGGAGAAAATATTTGAATTGTTAGAAAGATGTGACTGACTAGTCGGTTTTTTTTCTCGATGTTTTGTGAGATCTGTTTTGTTTCGAAAAATCCTGATGATTGTGTCAAGAATTGATATATAGTAGTAATTTAAGCTCTAAACATCTAAACTATTTGCGATATGATTTTCGTTTATGAGATTTGAAAAATGTGAAAAATATTGTTCAAGTGTGAAAATGGTGTTTTGTTGAATATTTCCAGGTCAGGATGGCCGAGTGGTCTAAGGCGCCAGACTCAAGTGCTAACTTACTGCTGGGTGTTCTGGTCTCCGAATGGAGGCGTGGGTTCAAATCCCACTTCTGACATAATTTTTTTATTTTCTTTATGAGGATGATTTTGACTCGATAGATTATTCGACTATTATTATGTTGTGATTCTTTGGAGAAAATATTTGAATTGTTAGAAAAGATGTGACTGACTAGTCGGTTTTTTTCTCGATGTTTTGTGAGATCTGTTTTGTTTCGAAAAATCCTGATGATTGTGTCAAGAATTGATATATAGTAGTAATTTAAGCTCTAAACATCTAAACTATTTGCGATATGATTTTCGTTTATGAGATTTTGAAAATGTGAAAAATATTGTTCAAGTGTGAAAATGGTGTTTTGTTGAAATATTTCCAAGTCAGGATGGCCGAGTGGTCTAAGGCGCCAGACTCAAGTGCTAACTTACTGCTGGGTGTTCTGGTCTCCGAATGGAGGCGTGGGTTCAAATCCCACTTCTGACATAATTTTTTTATTTTCTTTATGAGGATGATTTTGACTCGATAGATTATTCGACTATTATTATGTTGTGATTCTTTGGAGAAAATATTTGAATTGTTAGAAAAGATGTGACTGACTAGTCGGTTTTTTTCTCGATGTTTTGTGAGATCTGTTTTGTTTCGAAAAATCCTGATGATTGTGTCAAGAATTGATATATAGTAGTAATTTAAGCTCTAAACATCTAAACTATTTGCGATATGATTTTCGTTTATGAGATTTTGAAAAATGTGAAAAATATTGTTCAAGTGTGAAAATGGTGTTTTGTTGAAATATTTCCAAGTCAGGATGGCCGAGTGGTCTAAGGCGCCAGACTCAAGTGCTAACTTACTGCTGGGTGTTCTGGTCTCCGAATGGAGGCGTGGGTTCAAATCCCACTTCTGACATAATTTTTTTATTTTCTTTATGAGGATGATTTTGACTCGATAGATTATTCGACTATTATTATGTTGTGATTCTTTGGAGAAAATATTTGAATTGTTAGAAAAGATGTGACTGACTAGTCGGTTTTTTTCTCGATGTTTTGTGAGATCTGTTTTGTTTCGAAAATCCTGATGATTGTGTCAAGAATTGATATATAGTAGTAATTTAAGCTCTAAACATCTAAACTATTTGCGATATGATTTTCGTTTATGAGATTTTGAAAATGTGAAAAATATTGTTCAAGTGTGAAAATGGTGTTTTGTTGAAATATTTCCAAGTCAGGATGGCCGAGTGGTCTAAGGCGCCAGACTCAAGTGCTAACTTACTGCTGGGTGTTCTGGTCTCCGAATGGAGGCGTGGGTTCAAATCCCACTTCTGACATAATTTTTTTATTTTCTTTATGAGGATGATTTTGACTCGATAGATTATTCGACTATTATTATGTTGTGATTCTTTGGAGAAAATATTTGAATTGTTAGAAAAGATGTGACTGACTAGTCGGTTTTTTTCTCGATGTTTTGTGAGATCTGTTTTGTTTCGAAAAATCCTGATGATTGTGTCAAGAATTGATATATAGTAGTAATTTAAGCTCTAAACATCTAAACTATTTGCGATATGATTTTCGTTTATGAGATTTTGAAAAATGTGAAAAATATTGTTCAAGTGTGAAAATGGTGTTTTGTTGAAATATTTCCAAGTCAGGATGGCCGAGTGGTCTAAGGCGCCAGACTCAAGTGCTAACTTACTGCTGGGTGTTCTGGTCTCCGAATGGAGGCGTGGGTTCAAATCCCATTCTGACATAATTTTTTTATTTTCTTTATGAGGATGATTTTGACTCGATAGATTATTCGACTATTATTATGTTGTGATTCTTTGGAGAAATATTTGAATTGTTAGAAAAGATGTGACTGACTAGTCGGTTTTTTTCTCGATGTTTTGTGAGATCTGTTTTGTTTCGAAAAATCCTGATGATTGTGTCAAGAATTGATATATAGTAGTAATTTAAGCTCTAAACATCTAAACTATTTGCGATATGATTTTCGTTTATGAGATTTTGAAAAATGTGAAAAATATTGTTCAAGTGTGAAAATGGTGTTTTGTTGAAATATTTCCAAGTCAGGATGGCCGAGTGGTCTAAGGCGCCAGACTCAAGTGCTAACTTACTGCTGGGTGTTCTGGTCTCCGAATGGAGGCGTGGGTTCAAATCCCACTTCTGACATAATTTTTTTATTTTCTTTATGAGGATGATTTTGACTCGATAGATTATTCGACTATTATTATGTTGTGATTCTTTGGAGAAAATATTTGAATTGTTAGAAAAGATGTGACTGACTAGTCGGTTTTTTTCTCGATGTTTTGTGAGATCTGTTTTGTTTCGAAAAATCCTGATGATTGTGTCAAGAATTGATATATAGTAGTAATTTAAGCTCTAAACATCTAAACTATTTGCGATATGATTTTCGTTTATGAGATTTTGAAAAATGTGAAAAATATTGTTCAAGTGTGAAAATGGTGTTTTGTTGAAATATTTCCAAGTCAGGATGGCCGAGTGATCTAGATATTTACTTCTTCTGACAGTAAGTAGTTTGTTTTGATTTTTAATTATTTTCAGAAACAATGGCTGATAATAATTTGAAATTATTTAATCAGTTTCTGTTACTTATGGAATCGCGGAATTCTTCCAATATATCTTTGGAAAAAGATTCAATAAAATCGAAATTCGAACCGAATCATTGCGTTGACAGTGTTATGTCCAGAAACTATCCAGAGGAAAGTGAATATCCTGATTTCACTGATCTTGCTGAAGTGGAGATTTCTGATTTGAATATTGTTTCAAAATTGTCTTCGCGTCTTGGATCAATGGATAGTAAGCTTAATTTGATTGTGGAATTATTGAATGATTTTTTTATTGAAAAATTTGACGATGCTAATGCAAGCTTCGGATCTTTTAATAATAATGCAATTAAAAGCTTTAATAAATATTCTAACTTCAGAACTAATTCTGATAGTGGTAATTTTTTAAATAAATCTAAAATTTCTGATAATGAAATTGATTTGAATAAATTGTCTCATAAATTAGACAAAAATATTTCTCATGATAATAATTCAAGTGGCATAATAAGCAAGCCTAGAATTATTAAAGCTTATTATGATAAAGATTTTCAAAATAAATTTCAAAATAAAACTAATAAACTAAATCAAAATAATTAATTTTTTAATAAAAATTTGACAAAAAATAATAATTCAGCTTGGATTGCTGGTCCCACTTCTGCTAGAGTCTCGATGGAATCTACACGGCCTAATCCTAATTTAAAAATAACAATTAAAAATAATATTAAAAAAGTCAAATTTAATTTACCTTTAATTGAAAATGAAAATTTAAAGTTGATTAAATCATATGATTTAAACACAACTGAATTTCAAAATAATTATAATAAATTAGATTTTGTGAACTCAGATTTTCCTGGTATTAACAAAAATTTGACAATGGAGACTAGTAATGATCCAATTAAAGAAATTTCTGAAAATAATATTCAAGAAAAAGTCAAAATTCTTAAATTAAATAAATTTCAAAGTAAATCAAAATTAGGAAAATCCGGTAATTTTAAAAATTATTTGAATAATGAAATTAATGGGAATTATAATAAATCTACTCGAATCTTGTCGAAAAAAGAAAGACATGAATTTACTAAGACTTTTCCCAAAATTGTTCAGCTTTTAAAATTAAAAGAAACTGCAGTCAAGTTCAAAGACATAAATTATGAACTTAGCAAAATAGTCCAGGCTGAGAACCCTCTAAGAATAATTGGTTTTGTTAAATTATTCTATAGAAACCACAACATATGTGTTTCTCTGGACTTTTCAACTCAAAACAAACCTTCAAAATCACCCTATATTTCAATAACAAAACCAATGAAAGCTTCATTAATAAAATCAAACATCGTAAAATCTTTTATTGGTAAAAATAATTACATTCCTGCGTCCCCAATAATCAAGAAATTTTTATATGCCCTCTCTCATAAGTTTGCTGAAACAGCCACCATATCAAATATAAAGAGCAGGGGAATCCAGATAAACAACATTTTAAATAATATGAAACAAAGAGGCGAACTTCCCGATTATTTAATAAAATCTCAAGTTAAATTTTCTGAAGGCGAATTTATGTTGTGTGACATATTAAACAACTGTGATGGAGATGATAATAATATTACGCATAGGTCATCTGAACTTTCCCGCTCACAGCTTAAAGATCTTTACAAATCTTTCAATGAAATTCCGGAACTACTGTTCGCTGAAAATATTGAGAAAAATCCTGAACTTTTAACTGAGCTTATTAAAGAATTAAAACTGAAAAGTAATTTCCCTAACGAGATCTCATTTGTGGGGGGTAAATTTATTAAAACTCACATAAATAAAATCTCTGAAGGCTTACAAAATGAAAGTGAATCTGATATAATGTTCAACCTAGGTTTGCTTGACTTTATTCAAATGTCAAAAACTGACACTTTATTTCACTCACTTCTGTCCGAGCCGAATTCTCCTTCAAAGCTCATAGACATTGTCTTTTACATTAATTATTTAAATCTTAAAGGCACCTTATCATATATCTCAAACGCGACTTTTGACGAATATGTGAAGAATTATTTGCGTAATTGCTTTTTAATGCATTCAATTACGAATATTGAAAGCTGTCACTCATTAGGTCGAGATAACATTGAAACCTGGGGGTCCGGAGATGATCAATATGATCCACAGCTCTTCATACTACTTTGCAAGTTGTAAGGAGAGACTTTTAAAATTACGGCAATTAAATCTATCTCGAGAGATTGATAAAATTCACAACATTATCTCGCCAAATACCATCTCGGAAATAAACAACTTTCTTGAAATTGTAGAAGTTTCTGTACCAAAGAAAGTAGACCAATTAAAAGCTCTCAGCAAATTAGGGAATAAAATCAACGAATTCAGTAATGAATCGAATTTCCCTGACATCGATAAAGCAAAGCGATTTCTTTACTTTATTATCAGAGACAAGAAGAACTTCCTTGTTAATAATAGGTTTTATTTCCGTATTTCACAAAATTGCAGTAAGATATGTACCGCAAATATGAGTGCTTGTATAACTGAAATCATTGACTATCTTTCAACATATATAACCTCGGTAAAGGATAATCAACCAGTGAATACCTCTGTCTCTGCTACCGTTGAAAATGTCAGTGAGCCTGTTGAACCTCTTTTGGAAGTACCCTCTTCTCCTGTTAGTGAGACTGAAACTTTTGAATCACCGTTAAAAGTTGATAGTGAAACTTTAAAGCGAAAATTGTCAGTAGACATTGATGATAATCAATCAACTACAATAGTTACCAATGACGTTCAACAGGATGTTCCACAGCCAAAAATAATTAAAAAGACAAGAAGAAATACAGTGAAACCTAAATGAAGGTGCGTGCCTGTATCAGTCTCAATATCTGCCCCAATCTCAAAAGAGACTGATGCAGACAGCACAACAAATAAAATTTATAATAATTATAATAATCAAATAATTTCAATTCATGACCCAAAGATCTGGTTCACTGATGAAAATATTGATAATTTTCTTGAAAATCACATCAGGAACTCAGACTTTGTGTCTATTAAATGCTTTATTGTAGAAATTCTGTGCGCTAATCTTGAAAAAGACATTTTTCCAATCCCGGAAAACGTCTTCAAAGCACAAGTAATATTATGCCCCCATAATATAAATAATGCTCACTGGATCTTGTTCGTATACTGTAAATCTTCTCTAATGTCATACTTTGTCGATCCAATATTTTTGAACCGCCACAGCTTTACAAATAAAACTATTGCTCTTAAAATCACCATGGCTTTAAATGAATTATTTGATCTTAAAGCAGCAATGACCTTTCACCCTCATGATGACTTTAAATATCAAAATAACAACTATGATTGTGGCCCTTTCATCTGTGCATATGCCATGATGATTAGTGGCGAATGGCAAAGTTTTCCTGAAAGCTTTGTCGAGATAATCCGAAAAGAGGTTCACCAACTCAAATCCTTGCCACAACAGAAAGGCCCCAAAATCTCTGGGGGTGGCCTACCAAAGTTCATGGAGATAATTAAGCGAAATGGAGTAAAGAAAATAAGCAATTCGAGTCAAGCCTTTCTCTTAAAACAGAACTCATGTATCTCGTCCTTGTTAAGAGAATGGTTTAAAAATAAGAGTAATACAACAGTTCTTTCACCTGAATTGACATTGAAAATAATTGCACAGAACAAAACATTTATAAGAGAAAATGTAACGTTCAAACAATTTCTGGAATAGATCATGTCATCAGCGTCATTCCAAATGACACGAATTGGTGTCTTTATCTTTTCTCACTGGTTTCAGGATTCAGTTATATATTCAATTTTAAAAACAAACTTTTAACTGAAAGACTAATTGGTATAGGAGAAAACATGACTGACTACCTGAACAAATTTTTCATTTCTGACAGAAAGATCATCTTCACTAGAGACCACAACATCAATCACATTTCCGTCACACTGGACGATCCACATCTCTTTGCTTCTGGTTTTATTGAACTTGTTGAAAGGTTGATTTTTGACAAGCAGGTCTCTCACACAAGTATCAGTGAGTCCCTAAATTCTTTTAAACTTCAGCAAGCAAATGAGATCTGCCAGAATTTAAATTTGCTAAATTGCAAAATTACTGAAGAAATAACATCAAAATATTTTAATATTCTAAAACTAGATTATAACTTCATACTTTTGAATACGACGATGTGCTCTGCAATCCTTGACGACTGCACCCAATACTTGAACGAACATTTAAACTACGAGTGCATCATCAAAGCACAAGTAATTTTCGCCATTATTGCACCCCCAAAATACCGGGAATTTCTTTTAATTATCGATTATAATACTGACGAGTATTATATTCTTAATCCAACGACTCTATCTGAAACTGAAAATCACTTATCCATCTGCAAGAGTCTTAGAAACAAAATAAATGATATTAAAGAAACACCTGGTCGTGTATTAAATATTGGTGTTTACAAACATGATATCCGCGGATCTGGCCTTGTGAGTAAAGTCCTTATCTGTGCTTTCATCAAGCATTACGTAAACGACTTACCCCTTGTAAATTTAAACCTGCGTGAGATAGGTAACACAATCAGCTCATTGCTTCCAGTCATCAAAGATTTTAAAAAGAAAGAACAAATCTCAACAACTACTAAATTTAATAAAGTCAAAGAGGGCAACTTAAACTTAGAATTGCGCAAAATCAAAATTGAACAAATAATCAAAAAAGTATTGAACTTTGATGTTAACCAAATCATTGATGTCATTAATGAACAATTCCCAAACCGACTAAAACCCACGCACAAGCCGTATTTGGGTAATAAGAAACATCCTCTTAAAATCAATAAAAATACATTAATTGCCAATTTCATGACTGACATGAAATCAACGGTCAACAAAATTTTCAACAATATTGATGTTAATATACGACCAACCTTTCAGAAAATTGTTTCAAATTTTCTAATAAAATCTCCATTTCAAGGAAATTGGAATAAAATTTTCAATTTCAGCAAACGTTCCAACGTAACACTCGATCTTGAACCTTTCTCAAATTTAGAAGTAATTATTGAACTCAAGAAAGCTGACAACACATGTCCGGGTATTGATGGAATACAATATCGTGACTTGTTGCTTCTTGATCCCGAGGGTAAATTACTAACTTTATTGTTTAATAAAATAATTTCCGACAAGACCATACCAGACAGTTGGAAGACTTTCAAAACACTTCTAACTCCTAAGCCTGATAAAGAAGGTAAATATGATGATGTCTCGTCTTGGCGTCCAATTGCCTTGCTTTCTGTGATTTATAAGGTTTTCGCTTCTTGTTTGGCAAGTCGCCTGACAAATTGGATTGATTCAAATGATCTATTACATATTGGTCAGAAAGGTGGTTCTAAACACGATGGATGTGTGGAGCACAATTCTATTCTTTCTGCTGCGTTAGAACACTCTAAATATAGTACAAACAAACCACTTGCGATTGCCTGGCTTGATATAAAAGATGCTTTTGGTAGTGTCCCTCATGAATACATGTGGTCCTTACTTCGATTCATTGGAGTAAGTGAGGGATTCGCATCCATTATCCAAATGCTTTACTCCAACACAAGCACTTTTTATAGTTGTGGCCACATTCTAACTCCAAATATTCCTATCAGACAGGGTGTCAAACAAGGATGCCCTATTTCCATGATCTTGTTTGCTCTGGCCATAAATCCAGTTCTTGAAGCGGTATCGCGATCTGATTGTAAACCTTTCATGATTGGAAAATCTCCAGTTAAGATTCTCGCATATGCCGATGATATTGCTCTTGTTGCATGTTCTGTTAGAGAACTTCAAAAGATCACTGATATAGCTGTTTCAACCGCAGCTGAGATTGGATTTGAATATCGCCCGGAAAAATGCGGATACCTTCATCTACCGAATGTTGAGATTGAAAATGTAATTTCCATCAATGACATCAGGATTAGACAGCTGGAGTCTAATGAATTCTATCAGTATTTAGGAGTGCCTGTAGGTGAGGACACTGATCAGAATCCGTATGAAATCCTCCAAAAAGTTGTCTCTGATACAAAAAAACTTGCTGACTCTGATTTGCTTGGCTGGCAAAAGTTAAAAGCTTATAAGATCTTTATTCATTCACGTTTGATCTTTCCTTTTCGAACTCGGGAGATCAAGACATCCGCTCTATCTAAATCAAATTGCAATGGTAATATTTCTGCCAACATTACCAGCCAACTAAGGAATAGCTTTAGAAAGATATTACTTTTACCACAACACTCTGAAATATGCTATTTCTATAACTCTACTGAAAACGGTGGAGCAAATTGTGTTGATCTTCTTGACGAATATTACACTCAGACGATAACACACTGCTTCCGATTACTAACATCAAAGTGCGACTATGCAAAAACAATCAACGTTGATTCTTTGAAATTTGTCACTGGACCTCGTCTTGGGATAAAAGAACCCACTCTTCAAGAAAGTCTTGACTGGCTCAATGGCATAGATTCTAAACCACAACACTCTGGAAAGAAAACTCGATTTCAAAGGGTGAGAATGGCAATAGCGTACTTTGAAAAGAGTCATAAAATGAACATTTCATTCATTGTCACGAACCACGAAGCATCACTCTACATTACGACAACAACGCGTGGTACGTATATTCTGACTTCTGATCTACGTCAAACAACTTCAAAAGTCTTGCACATGGCACTTTGTGACTCTTACTTCTCTAAATGGGAGACCAGTTGCCATTCCAATATAATAGCTTCAGCAATCAGACTTTCACCTATAATAAATAAAGCAATATTTCGTGGTGATTTGTCTGAATTTGCTTGGAATTTCATTCACCGAGCTCGCACAAACACTCTTTCAATCAATGCGAAGCCTTATAATAAAGGTGAAAAGAGACTTTGTCGTCGGTGTAACAGTGAAGAGGAGACAATGTCACACGCACTCCAATCTTGTAAGGTTCATCAAACTTTAGCCTCTGAACGACACAACAATTGTCTCAAACTAATCACAAATCGTCTTATAAAAAAGCCTAACTTAATCGTTGTAGTAGATCACATCTGCTCACTCGTTCCAAATTCTAAAGAACAAGTTGATTTATTCATCACTGATGTATCCAAAAAAAGAATCTTTCTTGTTGACATGAAATGTCCGAGTGACTCTGTTACTAGCTTTCAACAAGTAGATAAGGCGAACCTTAAAAAATATGACTCTCTAAAGAATGAAATACAGGCTGCCAAACCTGATTTCAAAGTCGAACTTGATACCTGTATCATTGGAGCTTTAGGATCTTTTCCTGCTAAAACTTCTGAAATCCTTCTAAAAATAGGAATTGCTCGTTCAGAAGTGAAAGGTCTTCTAAAGGAATGCGCCATTAGTAACATCGCACACTCTGCAAGAAGGTGGTACTACCATAAGACAGACACCTTAATAGAAATAGATACAAATAAACACCCAATAAGCAAATAAAGAAATAACTCTAAATCCTGTTAGCATTAGCATCGTCAAATTATCTGTGTATAGTTTAGTATTTTGATGTATATATTTAGAATTTTAGATATTCCATTTATCCCTTTAAATGTTTTCTTATATTTACATAAATATGTTTGCTAACAGGCTTTTGCGTTTTGCGAAAGTTTATTTTAGATACTATATACTGGGAATTCAAACTTCTATCACTGGTGCAGACATCAAGCACAAATCCAAAAACTTGGCTTTCAATCTAAAATAGCAGATTAACAATAAGTTCCAATATATAAAGCCGGAAAATATCTCCGATGAATTAAGCAGAAAGCCTAGGACAATTCACTGGATTGATAAACATTGTGAGTCGAAAAGGTTCTCAAACAAAACATGATTATTGATCTCTTTCTGACTCTTTTGTTTGTGTATGTCCTTTGAATGGCGTGCTCCATGCTGAGCATTGTCCGAATGTAATAAAAATCCAAATTTGTTATTATTAATAAATGTTTATCGATGGCCGAGTGGTCTAAGGCGCCAGACTCAAGTGCTAACTTACTGCTGGGTGTTCTGGTCTCCGAATGGAGGCGTGGGTTCAAATCCCACTTCTGACATAATTTTTTTATTTTCTTTATGAGGATGATTTTGACTCGATAGATTATTCGACTATTATTATGTTGTGATTCTTTGGAGAAAATATTTGAATTGTTAGAAAAGATGTGACTGACTAGTCGGTTTTTTTCTCGATGTTTTGTGAGATCTGTTTTGCATACAACACTTGAAAAATGTCAAAATAATTGAAATTCATGTTATATAACATTTATTATAGTTTTGCCGCATTCAAGAATACGACAAGTTGTTAATTTATTTCTCGTATCGACAAAGCATACTGAATTTTCTTGAAAATACGTTACGGAATTGAATTTAGCATCGTTAACATGTGAATTCACCAGCTGCAACTCGAATTCATTGTTTAGCATCCAAATAGATATTTTACAGTCATTTCCGGTGCTGATCAAAAAGTCCTATTTTAAAATTTTAAGCAATTCAATTGTGATATTTAAATTGATTTATATTCATTAACTAAATTAATTATTAATATTAAACTAAAATTGAAATATTTAAACAACGATATTATATGACATATTAAGCAATTAAACATTTATCTAAAGATATTGATATTTGTAAAATTATATATTAATATGCCTGGACAAAATATGAAGTATAACCAAAAAATAATCAGAAATTGCGATTTTGGCATGTAAAGATGACTGCGCGATAACACCTTACACGGTGCCCAATAACTCAGAGTGGTCAATGGGACTCACATTTACCTAGTAGCAAATTTTTACTGGTAGCTTTCTACATGCAATTGCTCTTTCTTATGAGTTTTCGAGGAACGCCAGTTAACGCGTGCGCTTACACTCGAGTTCACTCAGATAATTTCCCCTACATATGAGACGCTAGTCAACATTAGCCGTCTATTTTGCTAGTCGCTTTAATACGTATTCAACCGATATATAGCACAAATTCAATTTACCTCAGTCCCCTGCAAACCGGAAACTCCAAGTGAATGATTAACAAAACTATTTTCATAATTTATGCCATCATTGTCATAGCTAAACATGTCAATGGAACAATTTTCAACTCCACAGAAAATAAAATCTTTGTACACCGCCAAATCATTAATAAGTGGAGGAGCGAGTGAAATAAATTCGTGGAAATCAATTTCATCGTCATTTACCAATGAAGTTAAATTAAAATTTTGTAATTTTATGGCATCATCTGTTTGATGCCGTATTACAATTTCTGAATCCATGCCAGACGATAGAACCTATTTACAAAGTTAGATGCATTTAATTAAAGGTTTTTTACTTTAAATGAAGATGACTCCAACATGTGAACAGAGGTAATTATATTAGTATGAGCATTGTCAGTATACAAGGTTTCATAGGAAAAACTGTCAAATACTTTAAGACAGCCATTATCATCACCAACTGCAATGAAATTATCAGATAAATCAATACTGATAGAACCAATTTCTTCATTTGTAGCATCCTTAACCAATTGGTTTAGAAATTTGATATATTCTCATAAATTTTACTTTAATTATAGAAGTCCATGTTGAAGGATTTCTAGTATCCCAATAAACAATATCCGCTTGGTGAACCGACACAAATCTATTATCATCAGTATTAAATGGCGATAAAGAATGACATGGTTTTTTGTATTTAAAAGTAATAAAATCAGTTTTAATATTTGAAAAATTATTTAATGTAATAACACCATCATTCTTACCAATTATTAAACCTTTTAAATGAAATTTGACACAATTTATGTCCTCCATTAATATAAGTATAAAAAATATTAATAAATAACAAAATAATTTAAATTTAAAATTAGGTTAAAAAATAAAAATGTTGAATATTAAAACAATTATTATATATATAAATATTGAATTATTCAAGATATATTTAAAAAATTATATACTAAATTATTTCTGCTTGGATATGATTTAAATTAAAATTCGTATTGAAATTACATGAAAAAAAACTTCGAAACAATTGAATTATAAAAAAATGAGACCTATATAATCTTAAATTGAATTATTTTCATTATATTTTGGTGGGTTACTGGGTTTCGCTGTTTGTTTAAACTATCTTATTGTTGCCCCGGTAACGCCATATAAATATTACTTCGACTACCACTCGGCACCCGTTGCTAGGCAACGTTGGAAATGTGTTCGAGTGGGTGGATTGCCCGCAAAAAGTGAGCATTATTACTAATACTGTAATTGCTCGGACAACCCTCGGGTTCAACGAGCCGTCGTTGGAAGACCTATGCTCGCTTTACTCTGTCCTCTGTGTGAGAAAAGCCAAAATCAGAGTCATGCTGACCATTAGGAATAGAACACTATTTTGACGACACGGTGTGAGTACTTACGACGATCATTTCATATAAACCATTTCGGGTGGCTTGTTCTGTATATTTGTTTGCCAATAATTACAGTTTTTATTTATTAAAACAAGAAAAACAATCAAAAGTTTAATATCAAGTCGGTAATTTAATTCGCTTTGTTTAGCAGACGTGCGGCTCTGCGTCGGGCACGCTCCTTGCGTTCCGGCCGGTGACTCCTTGATAGGACGGTAAAAGAATTTGCGGCCGGTGCGGAATAGTGGATCTGATTCCGGTAGGACAACTGGGATGGGGCAAAGATAAGCGGGTAGGTTACCGCTTCCCCCTCCCGACTGGCAGCCAGGGCGACTTCCAGCCCTCTGATTTGTGTCCGGAGACTCTGGTTCAATTGGCGCTCTTCTGCCCAACCTTTTTGAGCAGCTGTTAGGCGTTGGTGGATGGACTTGAGTTTGGCCGGATCCACCCAGGTAGATTTTACTTGCTGCATCTCCTTGGTAAGCTGAATTATTTGTTCATAGAGATTTGTTGGTCTGCTGTGCTCGGGATAATTCCTTTTGCAATAGTTGGGTGGGTTCCATAGCTAATAAAAATAGGGTTAAGTAATAAGATGAGTTAGTATAAGGGTGTACTTGCACATGTTAGAGTCATTTCAAACAAATTTATAACATGACAGAATTCTAATCAAGCGGAAAAACAAGATAGGGAAAATTCATCAATTTAGTTTTAATTATTAATAACCAAATAGACACAAATATTAAGAGAATACAACTAGAGTCAAATCGTCACCAATCGAAGGGTAGGGTTCCTCATGGGAACCGGCTCGCTACCCACTCTTCGGGTTTGAAGCCTGAGATCGACATCGTCGGTCTTTTGGTGTTGCGGGCTCGGGCCGCATTGGTTGGTGGTGTCTGGACAGGAGTGATCTGGTGGAGAAGCCAGTAGGTGTCAGTGATCCGACCCGCCAGCAAATCCTCTTCTACATTCGCCAAGTGCTGGCGAGCTCGGGTCACCTGCAGATCCATGTCACGCTGGCGTGCCTCCAGGCTTTTCAATTGCTGCCGGGCCTGTTGATAAATCTCCTCTGTCGGACTCCATTGAGTGGATGTTCCTCGTCCCAGATTATCCCGGTCAAGAAACTTCGACGGAGGGAAATCGGGACACTTTTCCTGCCGATATTGGGCCCAAGCCCATCTCCATCGATCTGCGAGCGAAATCGGGTTTTGGTCTATCGAATGAGTGACTAAAAATAAGTATTATTAGCATGAGTATCTAATTACAGTGATAAATCATTATGGATATTATTCAATTATCTTCTTTTCCCCACTCTGGTGCGCGTATAATGTGATATCAATATTAGTCCGCAAATCATTAATTCCATTAGCTAGCTTGCTCGCAACAAAAATCATTACACTAGTGTGTTATATTCTATAGATCGTCTTTTACAATCTCCTGTATATTCAATGGATACCTCAAAATTGAGCGTAGAGTTCCGTCACGAGTTTTCGGGGTTTGCTGATCAAAAATTCCATCTCCTTCCGCGTCATTGCTTCCATCATTTCAAAATCTGGGGATATTATGGTAGTACGAAAATCAAATGGATTTGAATTTTTTAGTTCAAACGTGCGGGTCGGTAGTTCCCAACTTCCTACTTTACTAATAAACCATAAGAAAATTGTTTTAGGAACCAAATATTAATTATTTACGTTTGAGGAATTTCGTTATTTGTTATTCAGAGTTCGGAGGATTTTTAGAGTAAATAAATCAAGCATTATGAAAATTTGATAAAAGAAAAATAAAATAAAATAAAATAAAATAATCATAAGTTTATAAGGATTAATTATTTCGTTATTAGCTAGGGTTCGGGGGATTTAAGTAATTATAATAAATACCGATTACCACTTAATAAAACAAAAAAAAATAAAAATAAATAAAATAAAAATAAACAAAAATAAATTTTTACGACAAATTACCAGCTGGTGTGGGAACAAATTCCCCTGATGCTTCTCCTTCCGAGGACATCCCAGATTTCGCCGTCGATTTATTCGAATTTAGATAAGAATCCATAATCACAAAAATAAAAATTCCAAGGTGGTTTTAGCGATGATTGATTTATTCCGCCGAACTGAAATGGCTATGTTATAAGTTACAAATCGATTTTCGTATGGAGGATGTTTGCGATATTTATATTAACATCACTATTCGTATATGGATTGTTTATCCTACCGGAAACGACTAAACTGCCGAAATTCTACTTGTTGATCGGTCGATTTATGAATGGCTATGTAGAATTCCTTAATAATCAATGTTCAACTATTTGAAAATTTAATAAATGTCGATTTTTCGGCGATTACTGATAATTTGGATTATATCTCGTTACGCGATTTGGTTAAGTTCTTTTATACTATTATTTCTTTATGTTAGTAAATCTTCTTTAGTCAATGTTGGGTGTCTCTATCACATATGCTGGGAGTGAGTGTAGGGAATATTCCTATTGTGGGTTATCAGTTTGGTCCAGATCATTAGATGGCTTTTTCTGGCGAAGTTAACTCGGAAATATCTCGCAAGTAGGTTTAGTAATTTAATTAATTTAGTTAACCGGATTTTTTAGAGGTTTTATGGATATCGTATGGGTTTTTGTCAATACAGGCTGTTTGCACAACAAAATAAATTTTGTCTTGAAAATAAAATTGTCGGCTTATCAGAATTTTCTCTAATTTACTTAACCTAGCTTAAGGACTTTTATTAAGTTAAAATGTTGGTCAGTTTTTCAATTTTTGATGATGTCGCCTATGAGAACGTTCAAAAAATTGTATTTGCTAACGATATATTGAAGGATGTACGTTGACTTAGAGTTAGTTGAATATTCCACTTCACTAAAAGTTCAGGGTGAGCTAATAATTATTTAATTAATTTATGGTTCCCCTTTTAAAAATCCATACCACTTACAAGTTTATGAGAAAAATAAATATTTAATTACTTAGCGGTGATCCCGAAAAAACACGTCGAATCTTAAATGTTTTACTTTACTAGGAGTTTGAAGGGATTTATTTAATAATGATTATAAATCTGTAATTTAGAGTTCAATTGAATTTATTAATTTATTTCGTATCAACGATTTTATTTTATTTCGTATCAATGATCTTAATTTATTCCATATCAACGATTTCGTATTAATTTATTCTATCTCATATCCACGATTTTATTTTAATTTATTCATATCAACGATTTCGTATTAATTTATTCCCCGTACCCTTTCCCTTTAATAAGCCTTAGGCGCATATTGTGTTCATATTATATTTAATGAGTGCCCACTGAACTACTCGATGTGATGATTTTGAGCCGTGTGTAGAATAATTTAGGTCGAATTTACGGAAAGCGAGAAATGAGGAAGTAGCCAAAAGACCCCTTCCTTATTTCTCCCTTCTTCTATACGGAATAATATTGACGTTCCAACTCCTGCGTTCCGCACGCCGGGTCTTCACGGGTACAGATCATCGGCGAAATTCCACGCACTTACACGAATCTGAATTATATGTTTATTTTGCTGTCTTGCGATGTGTTTTGGCTGTGGGCCGGAAAAATTTCGACAATTTAATTAATTAATTTCATGAAAATAAATTTTAACATCATAAATATTTATTAATATATATTAAAAGCAAAATACAAAATTACTTGACCATACCAATCCAATAAAAATTTCATGAAAAAATACATCTCCCCCCCACGCCGACATGCAAGCAGAGCTCTACCGAGGTTGCGAGGATGTGACGTGGAGAGAGAGTTCCAAATAAAACTACTTCTCACCTAAAAATTTCAAATAGATTTATAAGAATTCAAAATTGATTTTCGATTCAAAAAAAATATGGTTTTTTGGTTTAAAAAAACGGTTTTTTGGTTAAATTTTATGTAAAAATGTATCGGTATTTATACCTATTTTCTGTCCCTAACCTCGCATGTTAATTTTGATGTAGTAAAACAAAATTCGACCTTGTTATTTTCTAGTGTATTCTATTCTTTATTTTTTTTTATTTTTTAATTTATTTTAATAATTTTTTATTTAGAATTTTTATTGAATTATTTCTAATTCAAATTCTTTGATTTAAATTTCATTTTCATGAACTTTTATTAATTTATCAAGTTTTGGTTGAATTTGTTGGGTTTTCATGTTATGTTTGTGTTTGTATCGTGCGGATCTTGTTGCATTTTGTTATTATTTTAATTTATTTTTATGTTTATTATTTTATATGTAATTCTCTTTTTCTCTTATTTGGTAGGGTTTAATTGATGTTTTAATAGGTTTATTTTAAATTTGCATGTTATATTTGCATGTGTGTTACCGATGCATTTAAACATTTACAAGGCCGTTTGTGTTCTGGCCAACACAGACTTAACCAGTAGATAACCAACGAAATTATTAATGTGAGTGGAGGAATGCTCGAAAACTTTCTCCACGTCGCTTCCATGCAACCTCGTATGAGCTCTGCTTGGGCGTCGGCGTGGGGAAAGTGTTGAACTATGTTATATCAATTGTGGTCTATTATATATAAATAAACGTCATTAAAATGAAACCATCTTTGTCGAAATTTTTCCGGCTTACAGCCGACAGATCACTACAAGTTATTAAACTTTACATACCCCAACCGAATCGTGTAAGTGCGGTGTAAGTCCGCCAATGATACGTGCCCGTGAAGGTTACGGCGTGAGGACGCAGTAGCTGAAACGTAAATTACTATTCCGTATAGGGGGAATGGGTTGAAGAGGGAATAGTCTTTTGGCTATTTCATCATCACTCACTTCACATAAATTTTGGTAACAAACGGCTCAAAATCATAACACCGAGTAGTCCAGTGGGCACTCATAAAATCTTAATATTGACACAATTTTATCCTAAGATTAATTAAGGGTTAGGGGAAATTCGTGCGGAGAAATCGTTGATATGTCGATAACTCGTAAAAATAAAAGATTAAAATCAAATGATTTAAATTTCCATATTTAAATTTCCAAATTACTATATTAGCACGACAAGCTTTGCAGTGTCATAAATTCCGACAATTAAGGAGAAAAATTGAAAAACCCCGACCCAAAAAACGAAATTGTTATGTAAATTTAGTCAGCGTCCAATCGGTAGTCACCCTTATTCAAACTAGAAGGCGACTTACTGGCCAGGAGCAAATATGAAACATGTGGATTACATTGAGAGATTAAATATTAAATTAATAGTAATTAAATGTTTCATCGTAAAAGTATATTGATTATATTTTAAATAAATGTTTTTTTCAAGTAAATTAGTAATAATTAATCTTTGCAAATCGTTTGATTATTATTTTGACGCTAAATTCAAATGATAAACACGACTCTGATAACATAGATGCTCAAAGGACGGAGACGAAGGTGACAATTATAACAGTAATGACCATTGAAAGATAAATAAATACGAGTCCACATTATCCATGTGGTAAGTTTGTACTTTGTTGAATATATTTTTATGAAATGTTAATTGTTTTAATTTTTAAATTTTAATTATGGATAGTCGCGATACTTTTAGTATCGACGACAGGTCCCCCTAATTTAAAATCATCTATATTTATGTCTTAATTTCGTGGAAGATGGCTTGGCAGGATGTAATTTCCTCATTTAGTTTTGAGGAATGTTGATGTGTAGCCTTGTCGTCAACCACTCTTCGGTGTCTGCCTAGTCCGGTCAGGTCTCGTTACACTGATCGCGGGGTAGAACTCCGTCGTACTTCACCGGGGCGGCCATTTCAATGTTGGTCGGAACGGTAAAAATTAAAATTCGGGAAGATCGACATAGTTAGGGGAACGACATTCGAATGAATGCTTAAGTAGGATTGTAAAACATATTTAAATCCTGTCGAATTTTGTGCGAATGGGACGAATGAAGCAAACGAATGAAGTTGTGAAATTTAATTTTCCTCTGGTATAAACGATATTTTTATGAAAATGATCCATAATGCACTACCAACCTAAATTTTTCAAATCAATAACCAACTGGAGCATCGGGATTTTCCTTTTTCTGCAGCAGAATTTTCATTCTTTCCCACGGAATTAGTGTTCAACAGACTTTCGCATTTAGAAACTTTAGCAGTAATTCATACGGATTCTTAAATAAATGAGGAATGGGAATGTTTGCGAGTTAATTAATTATTAATTTTATTATATTCTTAAATTTCTATTATATTTAAATTATACTACTTTCCTATGTTTATGACAAGAAATTTTTCATCGTTTAGTAAATTCGCCATCTAGAGAAAATTTCTAACAAATTATTGTTCCCAAAAAAAATTATCCAAACCTGAAGATCTTCAAATATGCAGCCAGGATATAAAATCCCCAAAATACCTCAAAAATCAAATATTATGCTTACTCAATTGGATCATAGTTCCTGCCAGCAGAAATATAATAAACTGTTCGCGGAGCACAAGCGTACTCTCGGTACGTGGTTCGCTCCCGAAGCGGTCAAAATCCTCCAGGATAAAATTCACCGGCTGTCGAGATGCCGAGAAGAGCTAATTACGGAAAATCGGGCTCAACGGATCATCATAAATAATCAGAGTGCCGTGCTCATCCCATCGTTCACGGAAACGGAATTAGTTAAAAGGCTAGCGGGTCGGGATTTAGCGGTGAAGTTAAATTTGATTCCCGCAAATCGTCTTCAGGAAGTAAATCAAGCTGGTCCAGCTCAAACTACCCGGACTAGCAAGAAACACCATCCGAGTAAAAATCGCCGCCGAGCCGAAGGTCTCACATTACTAAATAATGCGGCGCAGGTGCTCGAAGAAGCTGCTGCACTTGTCACTGAGCAGCTCCCTGCATTCGTAAAGAAAGATGACACCGCCCCACATCCAGAAGACTCCACAGAAAAGCACTCGCAAATTCGTACTGATGAAACGGACGAGATGCAAATGAGCATACATCTCGCCCGTCATAAATCCCACAGATGCAATAAAGGAGAGATCGCAGACTCTCGCTAGCTATTGGACGGACGATTTTGGGGACGAGCTCTGCCACTCGGTTCGCCAAGTCGGATCCAACGAATTAAATTGTAGCCGAAAACAGAGATTCCCCGTCGATATCGACGAGTAGAGCCGACAAGAACAGAAAATGGATTTTTATGATTTATTTTAACTATAATTTGTTTTATCTTTTTTGTAAATTTTGTATATTTTAATAAAAGTAAAATTTTGTAGTTTTCGTTAAATTTTAGTAGTTTTGGATTTTCCTAATTAACTGAATCAAGCATGAATGTCTGGAGTTTGAAAGGAGTATGGTACGATGTTGATGAAGCCATATGTATGGATGAAGTACGCTTAGGAAGTTTTATTTGAACTAAAAAAGGGGAATGGAATAATTTTGATTGCTGAAAAAATGGGTGTGGACTAGTTGTAATAAATGTTTGTTAATAAAAGAATGATAATAGTAAATAAAAGTGGTAATATGGACCTTAGAATGATTTTATTTTTCCCTAAAATTAGCCAGAAAAGGTTATCAAACTTAAAAACAGCTGATTTAATGACAATTACAATTAATTATATAAGAATTTAAATTTTCGCCAGTTATTTAGGGGAAAGATTTTCCAAATTGAAACAAAATTCGAGGTTATAAAATTTTTCGTATTTTAAAAATTAATTCGGAAATTTCAAATAATTGAAAGATCTAAATTTTCGAAAGTTATTATTCCAAGTTTTCCTTGGGATAACTTAATTTAATTTAGTAATTAGAATCGATTTATTAAATATTTAAAATTAATATTAGCTAAATTTAGTTGGAAAAGTAAAAACAAGTAGACAAGTCCTAAATGAATATAGTTCTGGCGGTAAATGTGTACGAATATGTACCAATGATGTAAATGAGACTTTAAAGGAATTCTGATTCGGACGTATCCATAAAATCGATAGTAACAGATGGGAAAGCGTGTGCCAATGTTGAGAGAAATAGATAAAAGACATAGACATAAGTCCTTCTATCGGCTGCTGTATACAGTACCAACATGGGCTTGCTCATGTGTATACAGTGGTAACGTGCAAATTGTGGGGCGTCTGGGTGAGGAAGGAACTATCCTAGAAAAACAAGAGTGATCGAGGAAGTAGAGTTAAACAAATGAGTACCGATTAAAACAAAATTAATTTTACCCAGTACGCCAACAATAATGATAATAATATTATTTAACTTAGTAGGATCGTTTTTATCTTGATAATAATGATAATAATATCATTTAACTTGATAAGAATATTTTCATCTTAATAATAATGATAATAATATTATTTAACTTGGTAAGACTATTTTCATCTTAATAATAAGGATAATAATATTATTTAACTTAGTAAGATCGTTTTTATCTTGATACTAATGATAATAATATCATTCAATTTAGTCAGATTATGTTAATCTTAATAAGAATAATAGTAATATTATTCAATTTAGTATGATCACTTTCATCGTAACAATAATGATAATAACACTAGTAACAATATTCAGTTTAATAAGGTCATTTTTATAATAATAGTAATAACATTGAGAATTTAGGTTGGAACGTCATTTTCGTAAATAAGTAATTTTAAGACCAAATAAAATAAATGATGCTTACAATAATTTGAATGTAAAATAGCGTTAAGGAGCTCGTAAACGGACATAGTGACACGAAATTTCACGTTCTTGATTACTAATGGAATTACGGGCAAAAACCGCCACCCGACATAAATGACAATAAAAGCGAATATAACAAATAAAATACCCCAAATGAACACCACAACGAGTATAATAAGAAGAAAATAGTACATGGGATAAATGTCACAATAATATTCCAACGAATTCTCCCGTATTAGGTATTGGCAAGGCATAAACGCCCGAGAGTAGCGATTCATGTGTGATAGGCACGGCGATCCATTTAAACCAGAATCGAAAAAGAAATTGCGACCCAAAAACGGACCTAAAATTCGATAACCCTCTAAGAATAACAACCATTAGAACCTCCCGAATAGCTGACGAAATAAGCACCATCAGAACTTCATCGACAGCCCACGAATATATTCCTATCCCAAGAGTGACTTTATTCTAATTAAACCTTATTAATCGGTTGACGAAAAGGAAAATCCACCAAAATTACCCTTATAGAGTTTAATAGAATTTTCGCCAACACTAAATTAACCATGAATATTTAGAAATAAATTACTGGCATGCATGATCTAACGGACAGGGAATCGAACTGACCTTTACTGAAAATTTCTAATCGACAAAAAATCAAGTGGCATCTAGTCAGTAAATTCTACCCACTTGTTCAGGAACGGAAGCGAGCGTCACGTGACCTTTAACAGCAACAGTGTGCAACCACGATTGACACTACTGCTTGACGAGAACTTACACACCCGCATGGATATAAGTAGTATGTCCACGGAGAAAAGTTCATATGTTCGTTTGTACTACTGAAATGTCGAGAAATTCGAACGACACCCCACATAGGAACCACATAGGAACGAAATCAGCATGGAAGACAAGGAAAAATTAGCGATTATACTCATTATATTTCACCCGCCCTAGCCCTAGATTGTTACCCAAACCATGGACCAGATTTTATTACAAATCGTTACTATTCCATCGAGGAGGATCTGTAAAAAACTAACTAGACCAACCACCATTATTACGTCATAAGTATCGAATAAATGCAATAAAATTCAGGTGTTAAATTGTTCAATTTTCTCTGATAGAAGATGATACCGGATATTCTCCTCGCTGGAAAAATATGATCACCCGAACCGTTAAAGAAATTTGCCAAATTAAGTTCCAATGTTAACGTTAACTATAACAAATAAATTGCCAAACTATGCCAACAAATCTACAATAGTCCTCGCTAAATATAAGCAACTCTTAGCCGGCGAATATATTTTTGGTGTTTAGTGATTCGCCAAAACGAGCCAAATGGGTGGCTTTAGGAGCCAATCGCAACCCAGACGTGAAGGTGAAAATAC
The DNA here is from genome assembly GCA_022537955.1 of Schmidtea mediterranea. NCBI lineage: Eukaryota > Metazoa > Platyhelminthes > Tricladida > Dugesiidae > Schmidtea > Schmidtea mediterranea. The sequence continues at coordinate 8,527,343 of CM039682.1, read as the reverse complement.
TGATAATCAAAGCCCACACTCGAGACGAATTAGAACGAGCCTAGACGACTATCAGGGGGCTCCGGCTAACTTGATTAGTGTAGAAAGTCAAAGTTCCCCATTCGCAGCCAACTTCGACCGCAACCAGTTCATGCCCACACGTGTACGAACCACAAACCATCATGGAGTTGATCAGTGAATTGAAATACATTATGAGCTAGAAAAAAATCAACCCTGCTAGCCTCTCGTGTTGACCATACGACACCCTGCTGCATAAAACCCAACCCAACCTTCGATGCAAATCAATTCCCATACTAAAGGTAAAAATCACAACTACGCGCAGATTATAACGGAGACCTTCCAAATAATCCTTCGCCCATCATTAGAATTTTTCTGAGGAGATGAATCTCACATGAAATACCTTCATCTGCCCGCAACCGAGTCAACTTCCTCCCAAATGTTCATTGTCGTGAATATAGCATGTTAGTTAAGATCAGTTTAATAATTCAGTGTTTAAGTTCATTGGCAGTGTTGATAAAATTATCTTGGTGCATAAATAGATCAACTTTAATTACAACAACGGAGAGAATTATAATATAGACACAAATAAGCATTTAAAAAAGGGAAAACTCGACCAAGTTAAAGCCATTAGTTTTGCATCACTATCATGTAGTATAATAACGATGAATTTTCACGATAAACAATTTAATCACTATGATCCCTTTTAGACAATTAATAGAGACCACAACTTCACGCACATCATTTCAAATTCCGATAACACTATCAACTCTTTTCGTCGTACAATATTATATTTCACAATTATTTTCCCTTCAGATATGAATGCCATCCATGTCATCAATCAAGTAATAATCCGACCGCGAAAAATAAATACGGATCTCCACCATCAGATACTGCAAATCAGCAAGGAATGTCAAGATATCAAATCAAACCCGGAAGCGTGAAGAAATTGTATCAGAAGGTGAACACAGCTCAATGTGGATGGCAGGAGGAGCGACAAATAGTGAAGTCTTTACGTACTCAAATACACGGATTGGAGGTAGCGTTAACTGCTAGTCAGGAGGGCAACGCTGTTAATTACCCGCTGGTTTTCGTCCCAGCTCAATTGGCCTACCGCGAACGAGAAGTCATCCAGATGGCCAAGGACAACCGACCCCATTCGCGTTCTGAAAGATCAGAACGTCGACGATGGCGCCTCCTAGTAGCAAATAAGCACAATGGAGATCTAGAGAAAGAATGAATGACCCAGATAAATACTATGATCAACTAATGATTGTAAATTTGATATGATATAAAAATAAATGACTTGTTCAGTAATCTGAAAATTATTGTTTTCCACTTTTGTTTTTAATAAACAATGAAGCTCCAGTACACTGAGAAACGTAGAAAATGGATTGTTTGAAAGTTAAGTAGTTGACAGTAAGTAGTTAGTTTTGATTTATAATTATTTTCAGAAACAATGGCTGATAATAATTTGAAATTATTTAATCAGTTTTTGTTGATTTTGGAAGCGAGGAATTCTTCCAATATATCTTTGGAAAGTGATTCTAGAAAATCGAACCAAATCATTGCGCTGAGATTGATATGTTCAGAAACGTTCCAGAATAAAATGAATATCCTAATTTCAATGATCTTACTTTAGTGGATTTGTCTAATTTGAATGTTGTTTCTGAATTTTCTTCGCGTCTTGGATCAATGGATATTTTGTATCATAAAATGGATTGTAAGCTTAATTTGATTGTAGATTTAATGAATAATTTTTTTATTGAAAGATTTGTGATTGATGTTGTGGTCTCTATTGAAGATGATCTTTCTATCAGAAATGAAAAATTTGTTCAGGTAGTCAGTCATGTTTTCTCCTATACCAATTAGTCTCTCAGTTAAAATTTTGTTTTTAAAATTGAATATATAACTGATTCCTGAAAACATTGAGAAAAGATAAAGACACCAATTCGTGTCATTTGGAATGACGCTGATGACATGATTTATTCCAGAAAATTGTTTGAACGTTACATTTTCTCTTATAAATGTATTGTTCTGTGCAATTATTTTCAATGTCAATTCAGGTGAAAGAACAGTTGTATTACTCTTATTTTTAAACCATTCGCTTAACAAGGACGAGATACATGAGTTCTGTTTTAAAAGAAAGGCTTGACTCGCATTGCTTATTTTCTTTACTCCATTTCGTTTAATTATCTCCATGAACTTTGGTAGGCCACCCCCAGAGATTTTGGGGCCTTTCTGTTGTGGCGAGGGTTTGAGTTGGTGAACCTCTTCGGATTATTTCGACAAAGCTTTCAGGAAAACTTTGCCATTCGCCACTTATCATCATGGCATATGCACAGATGAAAGGGCCACAATCATAGTTGTTATTTTGATATTTAAAGTCATCATGGAGGTGAAAGGTCATTGCTGCTTTAAGATCAAATAATTCATTTAAAGCCATGGTGATTTTAAGAGCAATAGTTTTATTTGTAAAGCTATGGCGGTTCAAAAATATTGGATCGGCAAAGTAAGACATTAGAGAAGATTTACAGTACACGAACAAGATCCAGTGAGCATTATTTATATTAAGGAGGCATAATATTACTTGTGTCTTGAAGACGTTTTCCGGGATTGGAAAAATGTCTTTTTCGAGGTTAGCGCACAGAATTTCTACAATAATGCATTTAATAGACACAAAGTCTGAGTTCCTGATGTGATTTTCAAGAAAATTATCAATATTTTCATCATTATAATAAATGTATGATTTGCAAACTTTCTATCTTTTTGAAATTTTATGATCATTTTGTCCAGAAGAATTTTATTATTGATATTTACTAATCCTAGCAGTAAGTAGTTTGTTTTGATTTATAATTATTTTTAGAAACAATGGCTGATAATAATTTGAAATTATTTAATCAGTTTTTGTATTTTTTGGAAGCGAGGAATTCTTCCAATATGTCTTTAGAAAAAGATTTAATAAAATAGAAATTCCAACCAAATCATTTCGTTGAGAGTGATGTATTCAGAAACGTTCCAGATGAAAGTGAAAATCCTAATTTCAATGATCTTACTGAAGTGGAGTTTTCCAATTTGAATCTTGTTTCTGAATTGTCTTCGCGTCTTGGATCAATGGATATTTTGTATCATAAAATGGATTGTAAGCTTAATTTAATATTAGATTTTATGAATAATCTTTTTATTGAAAAATTTGACGATGCTAATGCAAGCATCGGATCTTTTAATAATAATGGAATTAGAAGCTTGAATAAATTGTCTAATTTCAGAACTAATTCTGACAATAGTAATTTTGTAAATAAATGTAAAAGTTCTGATAATAAAATTAATTTTCTAATAAATTAGACAAAATTACTTCTCCTGATAGTAATTCAAATGGCATAATAAGCAAGCCTAGAATTATTAAAGCTTATTATGATGAAGATTATAACAATACGTTTAAAAATAAAACTAATAAATTCAATCAAAATAATTTATTTTTTATTAAAAATATGGCAAAAAATAATAATTCTGCTTTGATTGGTAGTCCTGTTTCTGTAAGAGTTGCGATGGAATCTACACGGCCTAATCCTAATTTAAAAAAATAGTAAGTCATGCAACTGAACGCTGTCCATCACAAGGACTCAGTTTTGGACTTGGTTTGGGATTTGATTGTTGGGGTTATTTTTTACATGGATATTGACTCAGTACTTACTAGGCCACGTTCTATAATATTTTGAGAGTACGAAGGTGTTTAAAGGTCGTCATTCTAACATTAATCGATTTTTATTTACTATATAGCAAGGAATAATAAAATTGGTTCATATAATATAATTAATACCAGGATCTATAAGAAATTCCAATTTTATATTACAGGTTCTCATTTTAACTCTTTAAAATCAAAAATCTAAAAGATAATTTAATAAATATACTATATATTTTATTAACATTTTAACTATAATCTAATTTTTCATCTTTCTCGCTTGCCACTTATTTCCATGGCAACTTGTTATAATAAAAGTACGTGTGACATTTTAAATAACTGTGATGGATATAATAATAATATTACGCATAGATCAATAATAATTCATCAATTTAAATAAAAATCAGTGGTTTCAGAAAAGTATAAATACGTATCAAATGGAGGCACGACCATCGCATTTTTAGTGCGATTTACAAATTTAATGGTGACTCGCGAGACCGATCACCTGGTAAGCGAGATATAAAACTCCACACAAATTCCGATACGATCATAATAAAATGAATTATTACTATAAACGATAACCGGTAAACAATAAGGTTAGGGAGTCTTGAGGAAGCGACTCTCGTTCGAAAAGGGCGATAGGATTTAGAAAGGAAAAATACTGAGCGGTTCCAGCGACGCCTTCACCACGGGTTTCCCGCTAACCACCGGTTTGATCCGGGGTAACAAGAATTCATTTTATTGACTTGTGTGCATGTGAGTTATGGTGTGTAGAGTATGGAATAAAAATAATTAAAATTTTCAAAAATTATTCCTCGTGATGGAGGTTCGGTCATAACTATTACATAAGGATAATACAATTATTAAAACCAATAAAAGCTTCATTAATAAAATCAAATATCGTAAAATCTCTCATTGGTAAAAATAACTACATTTCTGCGTCCGCAATAATCAAGAAGTTCTTATTTGCCTTTTCTAAAAGGTTTGCTGAAACAGCCACCATCTCAAATATAAAGAGCAGGAGAATCCAAATAAACAACATTTTGAATACTATGAAACAAAGAGGCAAACTTTCCGATTATTTATTAAAATCTCAAGTTAAATTTGCTGAAGGCGACTTTATGTTGTGTGACATTTTAAATAACTGTGATGGATATGATAATATTACGCATAGATCATCTGAGCTTTCCCGCTCACAGCATAAATATCTTTACAAAACTTTCAATGAAATTCCGGAACTACTGTTTACTTAAAATATTGAGAAAAATCCTGAACGTTAAACTGAGCTTATTAAAGAATTAAAACTAATAAGTAATTTCCTTAACAAGATCTCATCTGTGGGCGGTAAATTTATTAAAACTCATAAATAAAATTTCTGAAGACTTACAAACTGAAAGTGAATCGGATATAATGTTCAACCTAGGTTTGCTCGACTTTTTCAGATGTCGAAAACTGACACTTTATTCCACTCACTTTTGACCCAGCCGAATTCTCCCTCAAAGCTCATAGACATTATATTCTACATTAATTATTTAAATCTTAAAGGCACCTTAGCATATATCTCAAACGCGACATTTGACGAATATGTCAAGAATTATTTGCGTAATTGCTTTTTAATGCATTCAATTACGAACATTGAAAGCTGTCACTCATTAGGTCGAGATAACATTGAAACCTGGGGTCCGGAGATGATCAATATGATCCACAGTTCTTCATACTACTTTGCAAATTGTAAGGAGAGACTTTTAAAATTACGGCAATTAAATCTATCTCGAGAAATTGATAAAATTCACAACATTATCTCGCCTAATACCATCTCGGAAATAAACAACTTTCTTGAAACTGTAGAAGTTGCTTTACCAAAGAAAGTAGACCAATTAAAAGCTCTCAGCAAATTAGGGAATAAAATCAACGAATTTAGTAATGAATCGAATTTCCCTGACATCGATAAAGCAAAGCGATTTCTTTACTTTATTATCAGAGACAAGAAGAACCTCCTTGTCAACAATAGGTTTTAAAATTAAATATGAATTTTCCTAAAGAGATCTCATTTGTGGGGGGTAAATTTATTAAAACTGAAAGTGAATCGGATATAATGTTCAACCTAGGTTTGCTCGTTTTCAGATGTCGAAAACTGACACTTTATTCCACTCACTTCTGGCTCAGCCGAATTCTCCTTCAAAGCTCATAGACATTGTATTTTAGATTAATTATTTAAATCTTAAAGGCCCCTAGCATATATCTCAAACGCAACATTTGACGAATATGTCAAGATTTATATGCGAATTGCTTTTTAATGCATTCACTTACGAATATTGAAAGCTGTCACTCATTAGGTCGTGATAACATCGAAACCTGGGGTCCGAAGATGATCAATATGATCAACAGTATGAAAAATCAAAACGAAGGACAACGATAAATGATAAACGTAAATAACAGGAGTTAGTGGTATAACCGCAGTGATTATAGGGAGGTAGTCGGACCAATATAATTTGTACAAATATCTCATCAATTTAAATAAAAATCAGAAAAGTATAAATGCGTATCAAGTGGAGGCACGACCATCGCACTTTTAATGTGATTTACAAATTTAATGGTGATTCGCGAGACCGATCACCTGGTAAGCGAGATATAAAACCGCACACAAATTCCGATACGATCAGAATAAAATGAATTATTACTATAAACGAGAACCGGTAAACAATAAGGTTAGGGAGACTTGAGGAAGCGACTCTCGTTCTAAAAGAGTCGAGACCTGCCGTTTCGATGGACCACGACTTGATACACCGTCTATGATGAACGAGTTGTCGCACCAACGGCGATGAACCAAAAATGAGGAGATTTTAAAGCTTATTTTTAATATAATTCACAAACTTAAGTTTTATTATTAATAATTATGGATTCATTTTACTATCATGTTGTTATACTTTATATGTTCCGCGAAATATACATGTCTAGGCAATCACACGAAAACAACTAGGATACAAGCACCCCAAATGTCCCAAAACAGATTTTACTGGTGACTCGATTAGGCTCAACAATTATCTAGACAAGAGGTTCCAAAAGTGTGGGTCGCGACCCACTGATAGGTCGAGAGCTGACTGAAAGTGGGTCGCTAAAGATTTTATTATTTAGTTCGTATTAATTTACTTTTATTTAACTTGATGCAAATTTTTATATGTAGGCAGGCATATGTTTGTAGCATATTTTTAGGTGCTTTGAAAAATTTTTTCTTGATAATAAAAGATTTTCCTTATTAATAATTTATTTTAAATAATTGCACCATAGGAACCATTACAGAACCATTACGGTATAACTATGCAAACAACAATAAGAAACTAAAAATAGTCAAGGAACAAAATTCATAAAAATTTAAGTTTCATTTGTAAAAAGTACGGTGATGTGTTATGTGAAAAACAAATTATTTATGTTATGTGAAATAGTTATGTGTTATAGTTTTAATTTAGTAATTATTGAAATTTATTAAAATTAAATTAAATTCTTCATATTCTAATTATTTATTTTTTAAAGAAACATTGGTACGATGAATAAGTGGTTGCAAAAGACTCCTGGGCAACAGCAAACAATAGAAAAGCAAAAGCAAGAATAAAGTTATGTAGCAATAAAATCCGTTAAGGAGAGAAAAATTGATCTTCAAAAAATCTTCAAAATGGGATTATTTAAAATTTCGGTTTACATGTAATAGGAAAGAATATGATCCACGTCCACTGTGTGCTATGAAAGGCTAGCTAATGAGAGTATGCGACCTAGTAAATTATTGCAGTATTTTAAAAAGAAACATCCTGATTTAGAAATTAAACCAATGGATTATTTTTAAACGACATTGCAGTAATTAATTCAAAAAATCTGCTTTTACCAGAATTACAGAAAAACCTATGTTCGCCTCATTCCTCATCAGTTTGTGTATTGCACAATATGGTAAATCCTATACTATTGGAAAATCATTAGTACTTCCAGCGATAAGATGCTGTTGTAGTTATGTTTGGAGAGAAGAGCTTAAATGAAATTGAGATGATCCATAATTACCAGAAGTTGAATCAAACGCTAGAAGTTGGTTGCAAAAAGCTGAATAATTAAGCGCATTAAGAATACATCGGTGTTTGATTAATTTTGCTGAAAACTAGTGGAGTGTACATATACTTTCCAATGCGACTGAAAGAGCGTATGGCGCTGTCGTCTATTTAAGGGAACAGACGAAGGATGGTATTAGAACAAAATTCATGGTGGTCAAATTGAAAGTGGCTCCTGTTAAAATGGTCAGTATCCCGAGGATGGAATTGTTAAGAGCTTGTGTTGGATTAAAATTGGCCACGAAGATTACAAAAGCAATGGACCTTAATGTTAGAGAAGTTACATTTTGGATGTATTATATTGGATACGACAATATGTCAGGACTTTCAACCAGTTTGTGTGAAATAGAATTTGAAGCATACCGTGTGAGACATCAGTTTCACAGTAGAACTGTGTAACTACAAAAGAAAAACATTCATACCTTATTTCTATGGGTTTTAATAAAGTTTTAATTTGAATTTTGATTTCTAATTAATACAAAATTTAAATGATCCTGAGGTATTTGCCTTCCAAGCAAAAATCACCAATCTGTCAATCTTTATTATCAACTTCTTTTGTTACAATAAGGAAATAATTTTAATCCTCGATGTTGCAAAGGATTTAATGATAAAAATCACCCTAGATAAATATGTTGGAATTTTAATTAATATTGACATTGGAATTAGAATGTTTGACAATTTTAAATTCATTAGTATTTGAAATACAGACATAACATACTTCCATTCATATGCCATCGCAACCAAATAGTACACTTACTTAGTGTAAATTATACGGAGTACGACGTGTTGAATACGAGTAAAACAACAATAATGATTAGTTCACAAGAAAGAGAAGTTTCTCACAGAGTGATGTTTTTTTCGCTAAGTAAAACGTTATTTTTCACAAGGAAAAAGTGATTAAAATCTTTAAAAATTTACCTATTTTGGCCGGTGTTCATGAGTGTGTAAATTATTGTGTTTAAACAAATTTGACCTTTAGAATTTCCTAGTATAGGTTTATTTTACTTTTATTTTTATTTATTTAATTTAGCTAATTTATCTTTTATACCTAAATTGTAATTATTTTTCATTATATTTTATTTTATTTTTCGTGCTAAACTTTTATTAGTTATAATTTCGTAAAATAGTTGAATTTTCAGTCAAATTTTTTTGTTATCGTGTTGTGTCTGTGTAAATTTCGTGAGGTTCATGGTGCATTTTGTAAAATCTTGAATTTATTTTTACGTTTCGAATTTTATATTTATTTGTTTTTTCTTAGATTTTTAGATGTTTAATTGGTTTTGGTGATTCATTTTAAATTATTCTGTTTTGTGATTGCGTGTCATGTTGATTTATTTGAACAAAATTCAGGATCCCTGATCTTTGCACCAACAATATTATCATGGTAGTGTTTTCTCCATACTAAGCAGTAATAATAAATAATAGCATCAATAATATCAAGACTGGATAATAACAACAATATGAATAATTTTACTAATTTCCCAATAAAATATAATAATAATAATAATAATAGAAACAATAATAATTATTATTATAAGAAAAATAAGAATAATAATAATATGAATTTTAATAATAAAAAATTAGTAAAAAAACTTTGTTAAAACATTCTTTTCCATTCATTAGTAACAAAATAATTGGAATGGAACAACAAGAAATCGCAATAGAACTGGGATTTAGTCATTAATTGCTTTTGACATTTTCATAATTCCTCATTAAGTACGAATATAATCGCCCAGTCGAAATAGTTATTTGTTCTGAAAACTTTGACTTCTTTATTTACTCTTATAATTAGAATTTTTCGGGGTGATTATTTCCTTTAATTGCCCTATGGAAATGTGGTTGTGAATGTGTATAATGATTGTATGTGAGCAGAAGCTGATTGGATAATATTGATTTACAGATCTATCCAATAACTCACAGACGGTTAGACAAATTTATTAGAATGTCCTCGTTACTTTTATATAAATGATAAATTTAAAATATTAAAAGTTTTTGCCTTTCAAAATAAAATTTTTATATTTTAGTCAAATAAATATTATCTTTTCATAATTTTATTAGGATTGGTTAGTTTTAATTATTTTAAATGTAATTATCATTGAATAATATAAATGCTAATCGTGTCAACAATTGTCTAAAAACTTTTACCAAAATATATTTTTAATATTGTCAAATACTCAACAATTTTCTTAATTCATAATTTCTTTTCGACTTTATCATTTTATATACGCAATTTAATTTAAAAATCTTTTCGCAAACTTTTATAACTATATATTTGATTAAATTTGATAATCCTTTCACCGACTTAAATCACATCGGGATCACCAAAATGTTTGGTTATTAATTATACTAGTCGGGTTCCTCTGACTCCTTGCGTCTCTTTCTGATTAAATATGTAAACCTAACACAGAATAACTTTATTCACAATGCATCACAAATTGGTTTATTTCAATCTCTCACAATTACAACTTGATAATTTATTAACACCTTTCTATAGCTGAATATAAGTAACTATCGTAAGGTAGGTTACCCAATTGATAATCACCTTTTCTGGTCAATAACTTTATAATTTCCTTCTGACTGTAATTAGGATTCGATTCCTTTACTCAACTAATCGTAAATCTTGCTCTCCTCTTATATCCTGTTTTCTTTCTCCAAAATTATGGTTTAATTGCCCCCGTAACAACAAAATTGCTCAGGAAATTTGGTCGGCCTAATCTTTAATGATTATTTAAATACATTTTAATATTCGAAAATCTTTCCTGTTTCTCATGCTACCCGGCTATCTATACGTAGCATCGGGATTTCCAGAGTGCTTGGGTTTTCAATTGACTCGGGCTTCCTATTAGCCGATTAATAAACATTTTTTTACGTTATAACTTTTCTTAAAGGGTCTTTAATAAATTTTTGAATTTCTCTTCCGATTTGGCGTTCAACCATACCAATTCCCTGGCTCAATATTAATTTCTAATTTTTGTACTTTTGTCACTTGGGGCTTTTTATCGATTTTGATCATATTTATTGATTTAAAATGCTTCAATAATATTTTAGTATCTCCTTTTAATTACTAACCCCAACAATTGCCAAGACCAGAACTCCATAAATACTTATAATTAGAAAACAGATTAGAAATTAATTAAAAAATTTAATACTTAGGGTTTTGTTCCATTAATATTGTAAACTTTTTAATTTAGAAAATATTTTCTCAATAATTTGATTTAGAAATGTTAAATAAATCGCAGGTAGTGGTTTCAAAATTTAGAACTTTAATCGCCTAATATTTAGTGATAAATATACTATTTACCTAATGAAATAATCAGAAATTTTTATTAATAATTAAGTATTTCTCCAACAATTGTTTCAAAAAATTATTTTTGGATAATATAATATTAAGGATATGAAGTAGTAAAAATTGGATTGACGAACTATAGCTCTTTTTAATCTAATAAAAATTTAATTGAATTCATCAATTGAGTGATTCAGAAATATATTTTAAAAATTGTATAAAATGAATAATATGAAGAATAATTACTCAAATCACACTGAAAGTGGAGAATTTATTGAAGACAATTGATGATTGATCAAAGTGTATTTTATCCATTTATTTAAATATTTATTGGGAAGCTGGTGGTTGTGGTGATGTATTTATTTGTCACAAAATACATCAATTAATTTGGTCATAGTACCAATGACGCTTTGTCGTGTCCGCACATTCATGTATATTGAAGAATAATGTTGTGAATGTACTGGTAATTGACTACACGAATAGGGTAAAGTTTGATATGCTTTAAATTTAACTGCTAATAACCTAACTTTAAAGAGGCACAGACAACTTTTATGAACAACAATGAATACCCAGCGTGTTTTTAGGGACACGCATTTGGTCACTGATTTTAAATTAGACCTGGAAATATACATCTAGTTCTCCATTGTCTTGATTTTTATGTTTTAGTTATAAATCATAGATATTAGTTTTAATAATTATTTTTGTAGTGGGTTATTCTGTGTCAAATTTAAAATCTATATAGTCGTTACTAAAACAACCCCATACAAATATTACTGCTAACCACTTGGCTCTAGTAGCCATGAATCGTCGAGAATCAGTTCAAGTTGGTAATCGTCCACAAAAAATGAGCTCAGTTATTAGAACTATTAATTACCGGAGGTACCATGGGTTTATCGAGAAACCAATCGAATTCCTGTGCTGGGTTTTATCAATTTAGGGTCCTTTGTAAATTGATAATACACACTAGGTCAATTTTAGTAGCGAGTAAGATAAATTTCAATAAGTCAGTAATCATGGTTTATTATTGGGTTACATTATCTCGATTAAATGAATAATTTATAGTAGGACGTAACGAGATAAGCTACACATACCTATATTTTACATCCATACAAAAAGTATTCTACATTTCATACAAGACAATTATTCAGTGGAAAGAAGCTAATATGTAAATTCTCAATCTATGTCAACCTTACGCTTTTTTATCCTCGTAAATTCCATGTTACTCCCGATACCACACCATTATCACACATGCATTACAAAATCTCTTTATTTAAATTAGTTTTCATCAAATTTTAACTTTGCTTGAACTCTAGTTTGAAGTTAAAAATTTCCTTCTTCGTTACTGGCATTTGTTTTGTTCAATTAATTAATATATTTAACTTATAATCAATTAATTATTTTGTTTTTGGATTCCTGACCTTTCTATAAGCCTCTAATAAATTTGAAATTAATCCGAAATTATTGATGATTTGGTCAAATGACGCGCTGTTCAAGATGGAATGTGGTTAATGCAATCGATTTTTATACTTTTATCGCGGATCTCAACAAAACAAAATTCAAGGATCAAGTAATATTTTTTTTAACTCAAATTAATTCAATGATAATATGCGAATAATTAATATACATAAAAGCAAATTTTTCAAATCCATAGTTTCCATTTATTACCCATTTATATGAGATGTAATTTTATGATCATTAGAAAATTAAAGTAACACTCACAACCTACGATTTTAAATTCAATTGTCAAATTAATATAGCAAATCATTGAATACTTTTATTTCAGATTATGCTCTCCATTCATTTTCCTAGTTTGTTTTTGCTTGACTCACATAGGTTAACTTTTTTCCACTCTTTTCAAATTATTTATATTTCAATTTTTAAATATCTTTCCTGTCGATTTATATTCAGCAACTCAATTTTGATGAAATAGTATGTCATTTTAATTGTGATCATATGATTTTTTTTTATTCACAACTCATTACAGTTCTTTTGTGTTTCTCTTCTTTCTGGCAGTAACTTTATATTTTCTTATTTTGAAGTGTGATATTTAAATCTTTTCCAGTACTAGCCAGCAAAATAACTAAGTTTTAATGATGAAAGTTTCGGGGGAATATGTCTGAACTGTTATACTTACCGGTCTCACAGCTAGGCAACCTCCTTGTTACATTGCTCCATGGTAAAAACACCACCAAAATAGTAGCATTTTTGTTTTTATTTTCAATAATTATTCATACGCTTAATTTTGATAATGATTTCGAAACAGTTTCAGATTGGCACACGAATTTAAAGGATACGGAAAAGAAATTAGGAAGAATGGTAGAAGCTAAGAAATTTGGAAGTGACTTGATCGAAATTGAAAAACAAAATGATGAATTGACCGAGCAAATTGATTGTAGCACAAAATAATAGACTCGGCGAGGCCGAGTATGTGCTAACCTTAGAAAAAATGAGGAAATTAATTCATATGTTCTAAGGAAATGTGAAAGAATTTACTTCTGAGAGCTACATTCGAAGTTAGAGTAAATAAAGCTTTAGGGTACAAAGAAGTCGACAATTCTTACACTAACATAAATCGAGAATCTTGGCCACTCATCAACAGCATATGAAACTGCACTCGAGCAGTTAGAATTGAATTATCGTGGGAAAAGGCGAGCATACAGAAATATTATTCGTGATTAAAAGCAAGTCAGGATAAAAAAACCACTTTAGTGAGTTTAATAAGAACTTTGATTGTACCGTTTGAGGACATGTGGAGAAATGCTTAATTGGGTTATGGTGTCATTTACAAAAAATTAAATTCAGAATATGACGGAATCAATGTTTGCATCAAAGAATTGCAGAAAAACAGATTTTACAAGATGAGTTGCAAGAGAAATTTCAGAGTGAAAATAATTTCAGAGATCAAACTAGACGCAAAATTTAAAAAAAAAATCAAGGTCTCATTTGACATTTAGTGAAATAAATGGAGGGAAAGTAGAATGTTTTAATTGCAAAGAAGACCACTTTAAATGGATTGTCCAAATCCCCACGGCTAAAGTGAAAAGTCAAAATTGTGGAAGTGCTTACTATGTTCAGAGACTAAGGTTTTATCATGAGTTCAAGGAAATGTAGAAGAGCGAATAAAAAGGTATGAGAGCTGAAGCTGTCCTAACTGTATAATGAATAATCATCAGCTTGAGTTGTAACAGAGAATAAATGTGTTAAGTAGATGGATGCAATAAAAAAACAGAAGTTGGGAAATGATCATACAGAGATGTGGATATCTGGTGTAGATTTGGACGACTCATTACCGTCGAGAATAGTATCAATGTAAGGTGTCGGACGAAAATGTTAGAAGGGATCAAAGTCGGTGACGTAGTATGGTTATTGGAAGGTCGTTGTCATGGATCAAAGAGGTGTTTCCTGGGAAAGATGAAAATGTTAAAGTACTGAAAGTTAGAGAAAGGAAAAAGTAAGGCCAATAACACAGATTTTCTCACTTGAACTAAAAGAACTAGAATGAATTAGGCTGGGGAAAGAGTAGAATAATGGTTCTTCAGTGTTGACAAAATGTCAATGGATAGCGGAGGTTGTGGAATGAAATGAAGCATTCCACATTATGAGTCGAATTTTGTATTTGCTCGTTAATTTTTTTGATTTTATTGTATTACCTCAGTATTATTTTTTTTGATGATTGCTAATGATGACTTTGTAGTTAGGTAATTAATTTAGATTTGTAAGGATTTTTTTGTTTAGTTTGTATATTACGATTTTGTAATTAGAAATTTGAGTAGCTTTTTGTAGAAATAAAATTTTTAAATTGGAATATTTTAGTTATTTAGTTTTAATAAAACGAAAAGATGTGTTGGGCTATAAGCCACCATTAAAACAAAACAAAATGACTAGGAAAAAGTCATGTCGAAAAATTGTGAGAATGGCTATTTGTAATACAAGCACGCACCGCAAACAGAAATTCAAAATATAATAAAAACATTAAATAAAACAAAATAAAAAATAACATAATTAATTAAAACAAATAATTAATAAATTTTGCACGAAAAATACATGGAAAAATAAAGTGAAAATACAAAACCGCCAAAACCTTACAAAATAAGGTTTAGAAAATACACAGGCGGAGGAGGCGACCAGAATAAGAATCAGCAAAAAATAAAAATGAAAATTTAATAAAATTAATATTAAAAAATTAAGAAAAATAAATAACAAAAGAGAGAAATATAAAATTAAATAAAAGCCATCAAAAAACCAGAAAAATGGCCAAAAAAGATTCGAAATTAGCTGATTGGTCGCACACACGCACGAAAACAGTATAAATACAATAGCCATTGTCACAATTATTAACCTTTAAAAATTTTTATCTCATTTTGAAATTTTGAAATTCGCACTTTAGCAGTAGGTAATTTTTGTTTATTGTATTTTCATGTTGAATATATTTTTTGATATGCACTTTAATTGTTTTCTTTATCATGGATGGCCGCGATACTTTTTAGTATCTGCGACAGGTCACCCTAAATTTAATTCTATATATTGATTAATTGTGGAGAATGGCAAAGTAATATTCGATTCCGGCCGTTAAGTTGGCAGGATGTCGACGTGTTACTTAGTCACAAACCACCCTTCGGTGTCTGCCTAGTCTGGTCAGGTCTCGTTACACTGATCACGGGGTAGGACACCGTCGTAATTCACCGAGGCGGCCATTTTCAATGTTGGTCGGAGCGGTACGAGTAAAATGCGGGTAGATCGACATACCTAGGGGGTTGACATTTGTAAGATTTTAAAAATGCCTGTCGAGAAGTCGATTTTAACAAAGGGGACGACTAGGGTTAAGTATAGGAATAAATGCATAACACAATAAACCAAAATGAATTTAACAAAACGAAAAGATTTAAAAATATTTTAACGTGAATCGAAATGACCCGAGCATCAATATTTTTTCATTTTTCTCTTTACCGAATTATTTTCCGCAGACCAACAATAGATGTTTACGCGAAAATCGGCATTGTAGAAATTAATATTAAATATGAGTTTGGTGTAGGAATGTGTGATGTGACTTTCTAATTAATTATTCTCTTTTATTATCCCTATTGTTAAATTGATAAAAATTTTCTTTTTACTGAATTATTTCCCCTCATTTTCTTTTATAATTTTTTAAAGATCTTCGACAACATGCAGCCAGGATATAAAATCCCGAAATTAACGTCACAGAGATCGGAAACATCTAACCCATCAATTCCCAATAACGATGACAAATCCCACCAGGAATGCCGAAGGAAATATAATCAGTTGGTCATAGAACACGAACGCACGCTCGGTACGTGGTTCGCCCCCGAGGCTGTGAAAGCCCTCCACAACCAAATTCACCGACTCACCAGGTGTCGTGAGGATCTTATTGCCGAGAACCGAGCGCAACGGATCGTAATCAACAACCAGAGCGCCGTTCTAACCGCCTCTTTCAATGAAACGGAACTGAAAAAACGATTGGCCGGCCGCGATCTGGCGATTAAACTGAACATAATTCCGGCAGAACACGTACCCGAAACGGCCACAGCTGGCCCTCCACAAATGCCGAAAATTAGCAAGAAACATAACCCCAGTAAAAACCGGCGTCGCCGTGAACGACGTCGGGCTGAGGGAGTCACCCTGCTAAAAAATGCAGCCCAGACACTGGAAGAAGCGGCGATACTAGTAGCCGAACAACAGGCACAACTAACTAGAAGTACTGAAAAACTGCCAGAAACGATTGAATCCGGAGAAGTGGCTATCCAAATCTGTGCCGGCGAACCGGACGAAAATCACAAGCCAGCTACTTCAATCAGTTATTGGACGGACGAATTTGGGGACGAACTCTGTCACTCGGTTCCCCAAGTCGGATCCAATGAACTGAGAATCGATAGGAAACGAAGATTCCCCGTCGACATGGACGAATAAAAGCCGATTCTTGTGGATAACCAAGTTTCGCGTCGACAAACTGATTAACAATTATTTATGACTAATTATATTCTATTTTTATTTTTCGTTTATTTTCTTTTTGTTGTTATAAATGTAAAATAGAATTTTTATTTGTTAAATTTCTTAAATAATGTTTCAATATGTTTGGCATAGATGAGAAAAAGATGTATGAAGGTTTGCCTGAACATAACATAAGAGTGGTGAAGCTGGATGTATGTGAATAAGATGATTGGAAAGTTGTATTTAATTTAAAATATGGAAAATTGAACTAACTATGTTTATTGAAAAATTGATTTTAAACCTTTAAAAAAGGGATATGTTGAAAACGAAAGTTTAAATATGAATAAGGGAAAAATTGTGGATGCTAATGTGAGTTTATTTTCCTTTGAAAACGCTTAGGAGATCTTCTCCACCTTAAAAACAGCTGATTTAACAGCAAATTGCAATTAATTATTTAGTAATTTAAATTTTTGCCAATTACTTAAGGAAAAGATTTTCCAAATTAAAACAAAACTCGAGGTTAGCAATAGTTTTTCGCATTTTAATAATTAATTCAGAAATCAATCGGAAATTTTAGATAATTTAAGGATCAGAATTTTTCAAAAGCTATTAATCCAATTTTCCTTTGGAAAATATTCTATATTTTAGAAGTAAAATTTAAATTACTAATTATTTAAATTTAATGCTAATCAAACTTACCGGACCAAGGATAAATAAGTAGCCAGCGTGTAAATGAGTATATCTCTGGCAGTAAAGGTGTACGAATACTTACTAACGGGTAAAACGAGACCATAATGGAGAACCTGATGCGGACGCATACATATAATCGATGATAACCGACGGGAAAGTGTGTACCAGTATTGAAGGAAATAGACAGGTGAAATAGACGTAAGTCCTTCTATCGGCCGTCAGGAACCCGAAAGCAAGATTATCACAAGGAGTAGTCTTGGAAACGAGGCTCACCTGCTTGTGGACTCTCGGCTGCTGTATACAGTACCAACATGGGCTTGCTCATGGGTATACAGTGGTGAGGTCAAAATTGTGGGGCGTCTGGGAGAGAAACCCTAGAAAGGCAAGAGTGATTGGGAAAGCGGAGTTAACAAATGCGTATCGATTAAAACAAAATTAGTTCTACCCAGTACGCCAACAGATGCATTTCCCCTTATGATGTGAATTTTGTATTTAGCTTGTTAATTTAATTTTTTATTTTATTGTATTAACTCAGTATTATTTGTTTGATAATTGCTAATGATGACTTTGTAGTTGAGTAATTAATTTAAATTTGTGGGAATTTTTTGTTTTGTTTGTATATTACAATTTGGTAATTTGAAATTTGTTTTAATTAATATTTTTAAATTAGAATGTTTTAGTTATTAAGCTTCGAATAATACGAATAATTCTAAAGATCGATTAAAATTAAAATTGGATTTAATTTCAATTGAATAGAGATTAAAATAATCGATTAATTAATAATACAATATGTAAAAATTAAATTTTAATTAGTATAGGTATTAAAATGTTCAAAAATTGAAATATTTGATAATTATCATGATACAGCGCTCATAAGAAATCGTCATATGAATATAGGATAAATCTGGATCAACGATATAGGAATGCGTTGCAAATAAAGTGAAACGGCGCAACGTATTCTGAAGACAAAAAGGTTTTAATAAACATGAAATATTACGCAAACGAAATCAACTCGGTACGATAATACATAAATCACCAAATATAGAAAAAATAGGATTTAAAGATTGGGCAAAAGAAGTAACACCTCTATTTGTAATATATAGATAGAATTTGAATCGGTGGTGCCACAAGATGAATTTTATCATGAGAAATATTTGCCAATCTTTGCTGAACTGTTGTTAATTAATAATTTCAATCGAAGCGGAAATCATGAATTTATAAGTTTGCATCTGACTTTGAAAATAAGTTCACCAATTTGAGCTACCATATTTGGAAGATTAGAAGCGCTTCATGTACATACGCTCTATAATCATGCTTGGAACATACTTAAAAAAATAATTTTGAAATATGTAATATTCAAAAAAAATTTGGATTCGATTACAATGTCCAAATTACAAGAAAGATAATGGGACAACTTCAAATGAGTATGAAGTACTCAATTACGACAAATTCAAAGATATATGTAAATGCCAAACAAAAGATAGAGGCTCAGAAGTAAATATCGAATTTCAGGTAGAACTACGTAAAATCCTATCAGTCAAAGTAGTTGAAAATATATAATTGTAATAAAATGGTGAAAAACCGTTTATTATAATTATATTCAAAAAATATTAACCTGTTAAAAAATAAAAATATTATTAATAAAGAATTATATACTAAACATTTATTTAATAAAAATTTCAAATATAACGAGTTTTCGTTTTATTAAAATACTTCACATAAAAATATAAATTGTATTCTATAAAAAACTAACATTTATCTCCGAAATAATTACAAAATACACTAGTTGTATTTGAGTGAAGACATTAGTAATTTAAAAATACAACATCATCGTTTTTAAAAGCGAATTTATATGATATATATAACATATTAATTCAAATGCTATTAAAATATACAAAATATTACAATACTGATAACTAACTTTTTAGTCCTAATTAAGTTGGAAGCCATCTGAATAGTGTGATTTGATTCTCTAGCATATATTGTTTATTATAATCTAAAAATAATTGATAAAAATAAACTATAATTACATGTCAATATTAATAATGTGAAAAGAACATTTAAATATAATTTAAATCTAAAAACCTATTAAAACAAACATGATATTTAAATAAAAAAATAAACTTTAAACTAAATTTAATAAGGCCTATAATTAAGTAAACTTAAACGTTTTTAAAATATACTTAGTTTATTACAGTTTAAATTAATTAAAAAGTATTCATTATCTTCGAAATTTTACAAAAATATAAACTTTAAATAATTTATAAATTAGTTACATTTTAACTCTAATTAGGTTAGGATGAATCTCGGAAACTAATTTCCATTACGTTTTCATTCATATTTTTTGTTAATACCTGTATTTTTGTAAGCCTATTAAAGTCACCATGAATTTAAAATAAATGTGAAAACAATCTAATGGTGAGTTTCTGGGTGTTGAGATTTTGAAACTATACTTTTGTTACCCATACAACCCAATACAAATATTTTCCTTACCACTCAGCACTCGTTGCTAGGCAACTTTAAAACTGAGATCGAGTGGGTGGATCGTCCACAAAAAAGAGCTCTATTACTAGTGCTATAAGTGACCGAAAAATCCATAGATCTGGTGGGTTACTGGGTTTGACATTTGTTTATCTTTGTTGGTACCCCGGTAACGCCATATAATATTACTCTGACTACCACTCGACACCCGTTGGAAATGTGCTCGAGCGGGTGGATTGTCCGCAAAAAGTGAGTACTATTGCTAATACTGTAATTGCTCGGACAACCCTCGGGTCCAACGAGCCGTCGTTAGAAGACACATGCTCGATTTTTTATAATTGGTCCCTTTATGTCATGCATTTATCATTGGAGTTTGATAAATAACAGGAATCCTATCATGATTTCTGGACTATCTTACACATGAGTTCATACAATCAGACAACAAAACGTATATTATTCGCGAGTTACAACACTGTCGAATTTGGTCTGGGTTGCGTTAACAATCGAGCGGCACGGCGCCTGGCTCTTTCCTTGCGTCCTGGGCGAGAGTTAGCATTCACTGTTGCTGCTGGGTTCGAGACCGAGGTTGGAGTAGCTGCCGACTCCCGGTAAGCTAACTGAGCTGGTGCGAACACGAGCGGGTAAGTAACGGCCGCTCTCTCCTGACTGGCCGACAGGGCAACCTCCAGTCCTCGTATTTGCGTTCGTAAGCTTTGATTTATTTGCTTTTCCTCTGCCCATCCCTTCTGAGCAGCTGTGAGTCTCTGATATAGCTGGATAATCTGATCATACAGAGTCTTATTATTTTGTCGTACCAAGGCCAGTTCCGTTCGCAAGATTTGTAAAGAGTCCATTTCTGGAATTAATAACATCAAAAAGGTGACTATTACCATAGAACTAATAAATATATCGGAATTAAACAAAATTTCCTCGACAAATTATTACAGCATCAAACAAAACGAAATTAATTTCTAACCGAACTAAATATTTATTTTAATAACAAAGAAAATATAAACTAAGGTTAATTCGGAATGTCAGTATCAAGTGTCAGTGAATCCCCTCGCTACCCACTCCTCCGGGGAGCAATTCGAGAAAATCATCACTGGCCTCTTAGTATTTCGAACCCGGTGAGACCCGGCCATCTGAGAGTCCTTTCTGTTTACGACCGTCTCTCCACAGATGCCTCCGTGCATGGGTCTGCGTGGCCGTGGGTGGTGATAGGTAGTGGCAATCCGGCCGGTTTCGATGTCGTCTTCAATTTTCGCCAAACATTGACGGACTCGGACCACCTGTAGGTCCACTTGTCGTTGGTGGTTGAGAAGATCATCGAGTAGGCGACGAGCGTGTTCATAGATTTCTGCAGCTATATTCCACTCCTCCCAGAGCGGTTCCGGTGCTTCGTAATTTCGGTTAGGATCTTCTGATCGGCCACTGTTTCGTTGGGATTCGAGTGGGGAAGACTCGCGACGTCTGGATTGACGGAATAGCTTCCACGCTTCTCTCCATCGGTCGGCAAGTTGCATAGGAATAAGATCCGGATCTGAACTTCCTTAATGAGGTCATAATTAACATAAATTGCTTTTGAAAATTCAACAATTAAATACTAATAGCGGGAAAACAACTAAGAGTGTCGATATACGTGCGGATCTCTCGGGATTTTCCTGTTGTGGAAGTGTCAAGATCAATGGATGCGGGGTCTCGAATTTAGTGTTTGGCTTTCCGGTTTGTACGAATCTCTAGATATTTATTAGAGAAACAAAAACAAGTTCTTCATTTCAGTGTTATTCATGATGGTGATCTCGTTTATGCTTACTCGTTTTAGTTTATAGCCGATAACTCCCGTTATTAATAGTTTTCATTTTTAAACTCCCTTCTCTTGTAATACAAACTCGTCTGGGTATGGTAAAATCGAATCCCTGACTGACGATCATTTTATTATATTGGTCGACGAATGTCTAATAGGAAAAACATCACCATTCCTACGCTACATTGATGGTCTAGAGAAAGCAAGTCAACTTATAATGGAATTTGACACGCGTTTCTAACGTATTTATTTGTACTATTCTGAAAACCAAAATTAAAATTGTTTCGATATACCCTAAATAAACATTCCATATATTTGGTGATTTAGAATCTATAAATAGTCAAAGCTAAAATCTAAAAAAAAAATTATGCTACATAATTACAACATGATGGATGTAAAACCCAATAATCTAAACATAAAGAATTATTACCTAAGCATTCAAGCATAGAATTAATAAAATAAAAATTCGACGGTAAGTTTTAGTACCCAACCGTTTATAAAACACTACGATATCGTTATGATAACAAAAAATTTAATTTCATAAACTCCTCATTTAGAACTGAGAAGTCATCATTACTTATGTATTAAAAAATGAAAAGAAAGAAAATTTCATTACCAATGAGCTGGGGGTCAGAATCGGCCACCGATCTGTTGCCAGGTGGGCTAGTAGAAGCATTCCTTTTTCGATAAATTCGTTGTAGATGCATTTTCTAATGTGATACTGATCCAATGATATCGGGTGAGAGTTTATATTCTGATGATTGTGGGTGTTTGTACTTTGTGCAATGCTTTAATATAACGGCATTTAATTATGCGATATTCGCCATTCAGCGGAAATGTTAACATCATTTAATTGGATTCGAAATTCCCCGATTTTTGCATTTGCATAATCTGGACATGCAAGTAAACAAATCAATAGTGATGTCTCAGATTTTGTGAACCGAACGGATGTGTCAACGTCCAAGTTCAATTGGTACTACCACATCCGGGTGTTAGGGCGATCGACGATTTGGATTAATATTTACTTAATGTGGTCATGGTTATCTGTGGGTTTAATAAGGTAACAATTTATAGTTTATTATTCGTGAAGTTTCCGGTTTATGTTGATTAGCATTATAGCCTATTCATTTTCAGATCTAATCTCGTTGGATCGGTGTTGGAATTTTTTGGGGAAAATATGGTGGTTATGGTTGAAACATGGGACACAAGCTGGCTAGGCAGGGACATTGACCGTCTTGGCGGTTTCTCTGTTAACAAGTTAGTTAGTTTTCTGGGAGATTAGCTTCGTTTTATTAATGAGATTTTCTTCAGGGAGAGATGCTTATCAATTGACAGTATCGGGATTTTTAACGTCGGGTAATTTTGTTTTATTCCAATTAAATTTAGTCATAATTTAAAGTAATCAAGGGCAGATTGGAAAACTCATTCTCTTCGGACGGCGAGATGTTACTCAGTTGGGTGTCGCAATTCGAATCCCATATCTTTGGACTTAGAACTCTAACTTATTATTGAAATTACCTTCTATGATCTTATATTTTATTTTGGATTTATGATTTTTATTTTTTCGATATTCAATGGAGTTGTGGATTATATTGAGGTTGGTCTTTGTCAACGTGATTTTGAAGATTCTGGGTGATTTTGGATTTTTCTCTCGCCTTTTTATGTAAATTCTCATTGATTTATTCTAATCTGATCTTAAGGACGTTGGGAATGTTAATCGAATACTATTGGTCATTGATATTAGAGTCTTTAAGTTTTATCGAAATTATTATGACTTGACTACCGTAAGTTTTTGATTGTCGCGGGCGATTTTTGGGTTAACTTCGTAATTTTTTATCATTAAGCAAAAAAATCTTTTAATTAATAACCTGAAGTTATAATTAATACCCTGCATAATAATAACATCAATTTATAATTATAGTTAATAATACGGATTTTCGATTTGCCATTTTTAAATAATAAAGGTGACTCCATAAATGATAATATGAATGTGTAATTAACATACGAATTGTATAATTGAGCGCATGATTTCCTAACTACTAATACGAATCTATAGCTAATAATTGATAATTAATAATAAATTTAATTAATGACGTGAATTTTTTGTTGAAGATATGAATTGATAATTGATAATATGAACTTATAATAAGGGTTTATAATCGATAATATAAATTTATAATTAATAATTTGAATTAACAATACGGATTTATCATCAATAATACGAATTTGTAATTAATAATATGAATTTACGATACGGATTTGTAATCGATAATATTAATTTATAATTAATAATATGAATTTACAATAAGGATAATATAAATCGATAATGGATAACACAAATTAATAACATGAATTTATAGCGAATAGCAACGATTTCATTTTTTTTAATTACCCGTCACCTTCCCTTAATTGACCTTAGGCGCATTTTGTGTTCATATTACATTTAGTGAGTGCCCACTGGACTACTCGGTGTGATGATTTTTAGCCGTGTGTGAAATATTTAGGTCGAATTTACAGAAAACGAGAAACGAGGAAGTAGCCAAAAGACTCCTTCCTTATTTCTCCTTTCATCTAGACGGAATAATATTGACGTTCCAACCCCTGCGTTCCGCACGCCGGGTCTTCACGGGCACAGATCATCGGCGATATTCAACGCACTTACACGAATCTGAATTGTATATAGATTTTACTGGCTTGCGATGTGTCTTGGCTGTGGGCCGGAAAAATTTCGACAAATAAATTAATTATATAAACGAATTCGATTTGAGCATTATACATATTTATTAACATATTAAAGCACAAAATACAAAATTACTTGACAAAATCATTCATAAACGCATAATAATACACCTCCCCCCACGCCGACATCCAAGCAGAGCTCTACCGAGGTTGCGAGGATGTGACGTGGAGAGAGAGTTCCAAATAAACTATTTCTCACCTAAAATTAATTCACAATAAAAGTTTTATAGTTTTTAAAAAACAGTTTCAAAAATGGTTTTTTGGTTAAATTTTATGTGAAAATGTATCGGTATTTATACCTATTTTCTGTCCCTAACCTCGCGTGTTAATTTTGATGTAGTAAAACAAAATTCGACCTTGTTATTTTCTAGTGTATTCTAATCTTTATTTTTATTATTTTTTAATTTATTTTGATAATTTTTTATTTAGAATTTTTATTGAATTATTTCTAATTCAAATTTTTTGATTTAAATTTCATTTTCATGAACTTTTATTGATTTATCAATTTTCGGTCGAATTTGTTGGGTTTTCATGTTATATTTGTATTTGTATCGTGCGGATCTTGTTGTATTTTGTTATTATTTTAATTTATTTTTAAGTTTATTTATTTTATATGTAGTTATCTTTTTCTCATATTTTGTAAGGTTTAATTGATGTTTTAATAGGTTTATTTTAAATTTGCATGTTATGTTTGCATGTGTGTTACCGATCCATTTAAACATTTTCCAAGGCCGTTTGTGTTCTGGCCCAACAGATCCAACGAGCTGCCGATAGAAGGCCTGTGCTCGATTTCGATTTTTAGGTCCCATCCTTCTCTTATTTCTTTCAAATGTTATTCTATACCGCTATATCATTCATTGTTATGTCCATTCCCACAGTCCTTCTTATCGTTATTCGTATTATCGACTTTTACAATAGCATATACACACTTTATTATGTTAAATACCCTCACAGTACCTCTTTTACACTTATCATTATTATAACTACTATGTTCCCTATTGTCGTTACTAGTATTATCATCATTACTATTATATGTATTGTTCTTATTAATTTTTACTGCTATTATTATTATAATTATTCTTAGTACTACCATTACCATTATATTTATTATTATTATTATAATTATCATTATCCTTACGATTATCATTATTATTATTAAATTTTTAGTAGGGATCCACCTTTATTTCTTAGTTTAAACAGAATATTATACAAACAATTGAGCCGAGCTCCAGTTTTACTTTACAGTTTACGATAAAGGATTTTAATTAATTCAAAAAAGTTGAGCAGCGTTTCACCCTTATTTTACAGTTTTATGATAAAGTATTTTACTTATTTCGGAAAATTTGTGCAGCGTTCCACCCATATTTTCCATCTCAACTCAAAATAATTTGTTTAGTTCTTACATTTTATTTAAATTATTCCTTTTACTGATTTTGGTCGTTCGGATTAATCTTTTTCTGATGGCTATTCACTTTAAGTGTTGCAACGATTTCGCAATTTTCACCGCTACCCTGTCGCTTTTTTTGTTCTTATGATCTTTTTGTGTACACATTGTATTTAATGAGTGTCCACTGGACTACTCTGTGTTATTGATTTTGAGCCGATATGTCTCAATAATTTTGGTCGAATTTTCAGACGAAGGAAGAAAGTGGAGCATCCAAAAGACTACCCTGATCTAACAAACGCCCCTATATGAAAGCATTGATGTTCAGAATCCGTCGTTGAACACGACATGGACCTTCACGGGAACGAACTATAGGCGGAGAATCTGCAATTACACAGTTGAATAGTATTTACGATTTTATTTACTTGTAGTATGTACTGGATGTGGGCCGGAAAATAAATAAATATTACCTTACTAAGTTAGAATTTCGATGAATAAACGTATATTCTTCATTAAAATTCTTCATTTCATATTTTCATCATAGTTTCATAACTACAAGCAATTGAAAATACTACTGAAAAGTAAGACCACAAATTGACATCTGCAGACTAAAATTAGTCTGAACATCTGCACACTAACACTAGAATTCAATCTGTCTTTCTGCTCACAGTTTTGTCATTTACGCACAATCTGTCCAGTTTCTGTACACAGTTTGGTCATTCTACACACAATCTGTTTCTTTGTCTCTCTGCACACATTGTCATTTGTCTGAAAATTTGTGAAAACACATTATATACATATATACCTATAATTTGACCTTAATCTTGCGTGTTATTGATATAGCGATAAAACAAAATTTGACCTTGAAATTATTTGTGTTATCTAAATTAAATTTTGATTATTTTCTTAATTTAAATTAGCAATTTATTTCTTAAAATTTTTAATTGAATTATTCAACAAAAAATATTTTATTTTAACTCATTTAATTCATTAATTTTTTACTTATATATAAATTGTCGTTTTTCGGTCAAATTTTCTTGTTATTATATTATTTTTTATGTAAATTTCGTGCGGTTCTTGATGGATTTTGTATTTATTTTATTTTAATATTATGTTTTTGATTTTACATTTATTTATATTTTCTCAAATTTTAGAGTGTTTAGTTGATGTTATACGTTGTATTTTAAGTTATCATGGTGCTGGGTTTTCGTGCTATATTACTGATACATTTAAACAATTTTTAAGGACATTTTTGCTTCTGCCACAACACTACTAAAATCCCTTATGAGTCCATGAGACTCAACGCGTACGTTAACGTACGTAGATTGATCCAAAGAAATAAGAGTTAAATAAGAAGCGTCTTCTATTATTATTTTTCTTCTTTAAATAAATAAATTAAAAGTAAGTTTTATTAAAAACAATAATGCATCAAATATGCTTGTCGGTTTATAATTTTATCTATTGGATGATTGTATGACAAAGGCTTATTAATTCTCACAGAAAACCCCAACATGCATGGATTAATTTGACCGAGAACAAAGATCAGGTACGGCCGTTGATACTGTTTATTAATCCTTAAAACTAAGCAAAATTTTTATTAGGATGATCATGATCAGAGCAACGCCTTGTTCATGAGTCTCACAGATGTATAATTTCTCCAGTAGAAAAACATCAATAAACGGTTCTATAGTAGTTAAAAAGAACCAAAACATAATCTCATATAGTTCACGATCTACCCACACTAATTTACTTTGAAATTGATTAGATTTCTCTTTTTAAAATCCATCATTTTCATCTTTTTTACGCTATTTATGGTATTAATTTTTATTATTTATATTCCACGAACTATTATTAACTATGGGATCAGTATTTTATTCTAGTAAATAGATAGTGCCATTCTAGTCCAATCCAATAATTAGTTCCGGATTGTGTAATAACAATAAATATTTGATCGTTACATAATGATTAATTTCTTTTCACACTATAGTCAGCAAAAATCCTATCATTTATTAATAGAAAATAATCCTAATTTTTAATTTTTAAAACATTTTCAGCTACCCTATCAAAATAATGATAAATGACATTCAGAATGTTAAAAACAAATGATATAGAGAAATTAATTAATTAATAAATTATTTAATTAATTAAATGACGAAAACAAATAAATTAAATTAGGGAGAAATTCTCCGATTTGGATAAATTTAATTACGAAGGGAACTATTTATTCCATTATGTGATTTAATTCGCAGTCTTCCTCTGGGGAACGGCCAAAGCGGCCAAAAGATGAAAGTAAATTGTTTAACTAGTTCCTCGGGAGTCCAGTGTAAATTGCCGTCAATCGGATTAGTTGTCTGAGGAGAGATTCCTTATTATAAGGGAGTCTCAAATAATTTCGAAAAATTGCGAGCAACAGAAAAGTTTAAAAGATTCGTGATATTGAAAAAGAACTAGTCAGACTTGTTAAGGATATTTTAGTAGTTAATTGAAAAGGCGGCTTCCCGTGGGGATTCCTGCCATTATTTGAATCGTTGTGAAATTGTTGGTATCGAATAAAAGTTTTCTTGTGTTGAGTTATTCCAGTATCATTTAAAGAGCATGTGGAGTCATAGCAAACAGTTCTACCGAACCAAATAAAATTATAACTCAACATTTTGGTGAGCCCGACGTGATAGAAAGGTCAGTGGAAAATTTCTTCAAGTATGATAAAATACGTGATAAAAAAAGTCAGTGAAAAAAATTGATTTATTGTGATTGTGAAACTGAATAAAAATTTGAAATAAATTGTGACAAACAGAATTGATAATAAAAAGTTGTGAAAATTTGAAAAAGGAGTCATTGTGAATCATTATAAAGAATTATTGGAATATTGAAAAAAAAATTAGTGCGTGATTATTAAGAAAGTGGAAAAGTGAAATTGAATCAAAAAGGTAAATTTTATAATTGTAAAAATTTGAAATTTAGGCGAGAGAAGCTGATACCCAAGAAACGATTTTATAAGTTGAGAAGCCAGATCCAGAACAGAAATCATGAGCAATAGTTCAAAAAAGACTTGCCAGTTTCAACATCTAATAATACGGAAAGCAACGACTACGCCAGTTGTCAGAAGCTACCAGTCGCCCAGTATGGAGGTGACCCGGTCGAGTTTGTCGATTTCATGGCTGATTATTATATGTAAGCCACTGCATATGGTTGGAACCAAGCGATAATGGTGCAAAGATTCCCGTTATATCTGAAAGGAGGCGCAAGAGACGCATGGCAGCAAATAGACAAGAAAGCGGTTGCCAATGACTGGACAAAGCTTAAAGATATATATAAAGAACTTTTTCTAGATTCCACCCTTGATTGTTTTTCATTTTACAATGACATCAAGATGTTTTTTATTGTTATACTTGTATTATTATACTTGAAACAATTATCTGGTGACTTCAACTTCTATGTCTGAGTTTTTTAAATATGTGATAATTTACTTCTAATTTTCACTCCTCAAATTTATGATAAATTTTATTGTTTCTCAGCTTATGTAACATTATCCAATTTTTTCTTCAATTTCTTTTTCTCAATTCTGTTTCTCATAACTCTGTAGCAAAGCATCTTCCATTTTATAAATTTATTGATTTAATAATTATTTGATTTTATTATTTAGATTTTCTTAGCAAAAATTTATAAAAACACGATTTTTTATGGATAAATCAATCAATACTGGTTGCAAATATGACAATTTGCCAATGCAGAATACCCAGCTGATTTATTCATTGGCTTGTATTAATATGCGTTGCAAACACAAAAAGCACCTTTAGCATAATTTTAAAAAATTTATTCAATCAATAAAATTCTTTGATAGAATATTAAAACACAGTTAAATAACGTCTGCAAAAAACGAATAGTCTGAGTTCTAAATAATTTATCATAATAATAAATAATATTCTAATGAAAATTAAAAAAAATGAAAAACCTTTTGATGAGATTATATTCGAGAAAGCTTTGACAAAAAGATTCTTGGAAATTATCAATTTCTTTTAATGAAAATCCACATAACCGACATGGCTCAACAATCTTAATACAAATAAATAGAATTTTTCTGAAGAAAACACAATTCATTTCCTACAATTTGAAATATTTATTGGAAGTGCTCTAGAGATTTAAAGATTTAGGATTTTAAAAACGAAAAAAAAATGTTTGTATAAATTTTTATACGAAAAATTTTTTTTAATATATTTTTTTAGAAAAAGATCTTTATTATTTATTTTGCAAGATAAGCCAATATTTTAAGTGCAAGAAATAAATTAAATCATTATATCAGAAAAAATAAAATTGAAGACTTTCTTTATATCCAAGATATAAATTATCCTTGCAATTCTTTCCAAGGCACCTATACATTTATTTAGGATTGCATTTCACCATTTTAAACCGGATTGGGAATAAAAGAAAAATTATTCTTCAAAAGTCTTCCTTTGTTGAATGAATTACAGTTATCATAATGAAAGGTATAAAATTAAATTTTTTTATTTATTTACTTTAAAAATAACAAACCAAGACTACAAATTATTTGTGATAATTTTTTGTTAAAAAAAAATAATATACATAGAAAACTTTTTACGAAAAAAATTTTATACTAAATGTCTAGGTACCCACTTTTCCGCCTACATTTATTTGTTTTATTTAAGACCGAGTCATCTATAATAGTTTTTGACCAAACCTAAGGATATGTTGAGCTAATATTTTAAATGGTTCCACAGGAACTGTCTACTTTGACTCCACGTGCTCTTTGAACCTTTGCGGTCAGTAAAAAAAGTTACCCACCAGGTCCACAATTGTTTTATTGATTTTTTTGAACTAAATTGGGTATTTTTAATAAAAAGTGCCCTCCTTAAATCGAAAATTTCTTCCTCAAGATCGGAGTTTGACAAGAGAGGTTATGTTGTATTATCAATATCTTTTCGATTATCCAATAATGAGTCCAATTCACTTTCCAGATTGTTCATATACACCTAATTCTGTTTTTACACGAATTAAAAAGAATTTTTTATCTTTTTACACGAACTTCTATGTTTTAACACGATTTTCAATATTCTGTTGGGGTTATATAATAAAATACAATTAAAATCACAAAAGATAACGAAAGTTCAAAATAAATTATTGGTCGGGGGAAAGCGGTATGGTTGAATGCCAAATCGAAAGATGAATCTAAATATAATAGTAAAAATTCAGTTAGGGGTCCCCAAGAAAAGGTAGAGCACAAAAACAAATTAATTCATTACTAATGGAAAGCCAGAGCTAATGTAAAACCCGAGTCAATAGGAAGCCCGAGAGATAAGGGAAAACCCGGGGTAATTAATGAGTATTTGGAAACTCAAATGGTCACCAAGTAGAACATTAAATTGTTATTATGGTCGCATTTCAGGTTTATCACAGTAGATAACAGAGTCAGTGAGAGGATAGATAACAGTTTAATCAAAACTAGAAAAGGAAAACTCAGAAACCAGAAAATTGCCAATTTGGACGAAGAGAGTTAATAACGAAATATGTTCAAAAGCAGAAAAGGAGCGCTCAAAAGGTAAAACAAGTGAAACATTTACTAAATTATCGTGCCAGAAAGGTGGTCTCCCCATGTGTCTCCTACCTCACGATAACATACAATAAATTATCAAAGAAAGAAAAGTGCAAATTAACAACTAATTGTAATTGTGGTGAATTGAGAATAAATTTGTTCTGTGTTGGGTTTTCTTTATTTATATATAAAGAACACGAGGAGTCAGCGATAATCGACTTTTAATCGATATTCACCCCACAATTCTATGAATTTTTTTTATTTTCATTTTTCACAAATTATGTATACATACATTTTAACTTCGCATTATATTACAAAAATAATTTCCCAAGGCGATGAACAAAATAGGTGATTTAAAAAAAAATTATAATAAATAAAAATTTGTGAAAATAAAATAATTAATTAAAAAATAATCAAAAAATTAAAATCAATATTTTCCGGGAGGAATTGAGTATGTGCCGATGCCAATTGACGAAATGAGTACGAAAATAATAATATAAAATTAATTTGGGACCTCTAGAAAAGGTTATTAAGAAAATACAAATTAATTAATTAATTAAAATGACGAAAACAAATAAATTAAATTAGGGAGAAATTCTTCGATTTTTATAAATTTAATTACGAAGGGAACTAATTATTCCCTATTGTGATTTATTTCGCAGTCTTATCCCGGGGAACAACCGAAGCGGCCAAAAGATGAAAGTAAATTGTTTAACTAGTTCCCCGAGAGTCCAGTGTAAATTGCCGTCAATCGGATTAGTTGTCTGAGGAGAGATTCCCTATTATAAGGGAGTGTCAAATCAACAACAGGGACACAAAATAGTTTCGAAAAATTGCGATTAAAAAAAAGTTGAAAAAGATTCGTGAGATCGGAAAAGAAAACTAATCAGACTTGTCAAGGATATTTTAGTAGTTAATTGAAAAGGAGGCTTTCCGTGGGGATTCCTGACATTATTGTAAAAGTAACATTTGAATCGTTGTGAAATTGTTGGTATCGAATAAAAGTTTTCCTGTGTTGAGTTTTTCCAGTATCATTTAAAGAGCACGTGGAGTCATAGCAATCAGTTCTACCGAACCAAATATAATTATAACTCAACAGCAGTGATATTGCAGCCTTACGCAAACATATACATGTGTCAGAAAATGACAATGAATAAAAATTTGTTATGTTTATATTTCTTTTACTTTTTTTTATTAATGAATTTCTGATATTATTTTCTTTTTTCCAAATCATAATTTATTTTTTATATAATATATTTAATGAATTAAAATGTGTAAGCAAAAAAAATAAATTCTTTTTTTTATTTATTTTTTTTATATTTATTATTATACTTTTGTTTGTTTATTGAACTTTTGTTGCTGTTTTAGGTATGGAACCAATCTACTATTTTTCCATTCAGCCAATATCTTTATTTACAGGAATTTTTTAGGAACGTATCTATCGTGTAAAAACAGAATTAGATGTAACTGTAATCACAACTTCTATCAACTTCATCATTGTCTGTAATGTCATTCACAAATTCGCTCATTTTAAGGTTTTGAAAATGTGCACTTTTTGTCAAATATTGAGTCAAAAATTGTTTTTGTAAAAAATTGCGAGAGAGAAAACGCGACTGCTATGTTTCGAGTTGGCCGTTTCTGGTGTATATCTTTACGCTGAATTAATAAATCCAAGAACGCAATCGATGACTTTCTCTCCGTTTCACATTGGAATACAATATTCTAACGTAAAATGTTAGTAAAATGCAAAAACGGCTCTACATGTTTCTGAATTTTAAATACAAGAAAAATATCATCGAAATATCGTTTCTCAACAAAGAAGCAATTTGGAAGCTAGCCAAAAATTGATGTTAAGATGAACCCATAGCGACTCCATTAATTTATTGATACCATTCATTATTGAAAAGAAAATTGACATTTGAAGTAGCAAATTCCAAAACACTACGAAATGATCTTCAGTCTAAAATGCTTCTAGATTGCACAAATAAACCGATAAAGTTTCGTTTGATGTTTGTAGTTTGTTTACGAATGTACCATTGGTTGATAGGATTGATTTATGTTGCGCATTGTAGAATGAAAACGTGTCTGAGCATCACATGTTGGATGGGAGGGCATTTCCTAGGTTAGGTTTTTTATAGGTTTTAAATTTGGGTTTTCATTTGCAATAACTATTTCATGTTTTTCCTAATTCAAAATTCTCTATCCTCTCGATTCTGGCGCAGATTTATAAGGCCTCCTGGTATTACGTTTATTCTTGCTAACTCTCAAATAACAAACGTGACATCGTAATTACAATTGTGTTGTTTATGGTTTTTATTAACGTTTCATTTGAAATGCTATTCAATGAATACGATTATTAATAATCGATAATTCTCACAATGCACCATTCAATTTGAATATTTACACACAAATCCACAAGAGCTTTATGAGAATCAAAAGAATAATACCGCTATAACAACATTTAAATCAACATACTTTTTCCATTATATCAATAAAGAAATCTCTTATAGCTTTAGAATGTGACAAATTTGTACCGATGTTCAGAACTGCTTTGTAAATATTCTATACAAAAATGGATTTATTTCAAAAATCTACAATTTATAATCTTCACTTTAAAAGACAATTCCAAATCTGCTTGACTTTTATCGAGAATAACGTCTTTTAGTTTCGAAAGCGTTAATCTAAATTCAACAATGACAATAGAAAACTGTCTTATTTCAATACTGTCTAATTTCATCCATAATTTCCTTTCTTTCCATTAGGAATTTCAATTCACCTTTTAAGTCTTGCAAAAATTGATTTTCTAAGTCTGCAGGGTGAAAATTATCTGATTCAAATATTTGATCTGAGACTAAATTGATTAAAATAATTCGTCGTGTTTTATTATTATCATGTTTATTATTTGTGAGAAATGAAAATTTCAAATTATAAAATGAAAAAAAGAGTTTTTTTAAAAATATAAAAATAAAGATTTAAACATAATAAAATCGTAAAATTTAAGTCTAAATATAAAAATTTAATAAGAAAATTATTTAACTGCTTTCTCGAAATTGTAGATAATGACTATCAAATAGAGGTTACAGATCTAGGAACTACGTTATTTCAATTCATAATATTAAAACATTATTTGCCGGAACCTTTAAAAGATTCTATCTCATTTTTTCTTGCAAGATCAGGAAATCTAATTCTTCAACTCTTCTTCTAGCCCTGACCAACTTCTTTATTTTTTTAAATACCAGTTTCTTATCGACATTATCTCAACATTCTCCATGCCCTAATATAACTTACCGATAAAAATTGTGTCCTTGCTACTGCCAAATTACGAATTTCATCAACGTATGTAATTATTTCAAGTTTTTTTTCGGAAGTTTAAGAATTTATTTTCGTCATTTTGATAAATTAATAAGTAAAGTTAGGCGCGTTATGGATGAAATGTGAATTGTACACAACATATTTTGATATATGGAAAATTTGTCCATTGCACGTTTCAGAATATCAAATACTCCAAAGTCCTCGAAATATTTTCATTTATTTACATTTAAGTTTTCGTAAATGTAAATAATTTAATTTTTTTAAATTAACCAATGAAATTAATCCTATTAATAAATTAAATATTTCTGTGCAATAAATAAATCAGGATTCATTGGCAAATGTTGCGCCGAAAATTTATGGTTATTTTCAAGAATTATATTGATATTTTTAATCTACTGACTTATTAATAAAAAAAGATTTTGCCCAAGTCGTAGAAAAATAGCTTATTTTGTAAGAAAATAAACATTTTAATTTATAAAGTATAATCAAAAATAAAGAATTACCATTTCTATTATTATAAGACCAATTTATTATTATTTCATCAATACATTTTTCAAAATCCCCATATAAAATCTGGCTTAATTTTCGCTTATTAGTTTCAAATCTATAACAAAATTCTTTATTAAAAATAGGATTCAGGGATCAAAAAAAATTTATAAACTATTCGAATATATTTTATCAATTTACAATGATTAAACCAAAACTGATCAGATTTTCCTGGGTAAATATGTTTTATGAGTCAGAATGTTTATCTGAATGTTAAAACTACAAATTATGTATTTTTTAATAAATTATAAACTTTTATCAATGTGGTTGGTTAATTTCAAATTAAAGTTTTTAATTTGTTAATAAATTATATTATAAAAATGTATAGATTGTTTATCTTCTTCAAATGCAGGGACTTTTTGTTTGTATAAAATTTTGTTGTTTTTATTAAAGGAGTTTAATAAAAAATGCGATTCAGTTCTAAATTAATTTACATGGATAGTTCTATATTTCTCTCTGGAGGAGAGATGGTAAACTGGGCGACATTGAATGATTTATGGAGATTTAATTTGAAAGATAAAAAGTGGTCGCGAAGAATTCCAAGCGGCAACTGCCCGTTTCCCATGGCCAGTGGAAATGGAATTCTATATCAGAATAAATCGATTATTATCGTTAGATTTGAAATAACTTTCAAAATATATGTAAGCGGAGTTCAAACTGGGACAATTTGATCTAGGTTTATAATTTCACCTCAAACAATTGGATCATGATGCCAGCAAAATTCTTAATCCTGTCGATGACTATTTCAATCCAAATTTTCACATTTCTCCTACACTAATGGAACAGTCAGCTTACCTGATGTTAAATGACCAAATTATACTATTCGAAGGAGCGGTGCTTGAAGCGGCACAACACAAACCAGTCGCATTTCCTTTCAGATCATACTTTTGCACTATCGCTTAGTAATTCCACCTTTACATGGATTTAAACGTTCGGCAATATTTGCACTCCGGCAAGGCTTTAATAACGACGAAACCACTGAAGCTTCAAAAATGATGGAAATTAATAGTGGTAATGAGTGAATATATAGATTTATAAATGTTTCTCACTCATCAATTTACAAGTCCAGGAAGTTCAAATGATTAGAAATATATAAATGAATATTAACCATTATCGTTTAATTCCTTTTTTAAGGAACTAAAAAGCTCTTTTATAAATGTTTTTTGTATTGCATCTTATTAACCCTTAAATGTGCGATGAATCATATTCGATTTAATAACAACAAGTTTTATCATATATTTCAATAGTACAACTAAGAATATTATAGAATATTTAAACAAGTTAAGTTACACAAATTTTATTGATTTAAAATATTATTTCAATTAATTTTAGTGAATTTGTTATATTACTTTTAAAACACCCGAAAACAAAAAACCAATCCACATATCATCATCAAGTCCATAAACAATTTACTTTTTTCCAGATTTTTCCATGACTGAGCAAATTTTGAAAAAATAAAAATTGATTCATGTTGATTACATTATTGATTGAATACATATTGATTCAAAATTAACTAATTAATTTTAGATTCAAAAGCCAATATTGAAAATAAGAAGAGACAAAAAATGTTGTATACAGTAGAATAAAGCTAGGAAAAAGCTTAATAGAAAAATGGTAGAATTTACGACATAAAATAAAAAATTGAACTGAATATTTACAAAACCGAAATTATTGCATAAATAGGCAAACATGGATGTTTGCCATTAAATAATCTTTAACTTAATTAATTATTTTAAATCAATACAAAAATTAAATGAATCAGTTAATTTTACATATTTATTATAATTATAGTTATTATTAAGCTTATATATTTTACAATGTTTCAACAATGTCGAATTTGTTTTACTTTTGTGAATATTTTATAAATAGGCAAAAAACGGATGTTTGTCTTAAATAATCTTTAATTATTTTAAATAAACCCAAAAATTAAATGAATCAGATAAGTTTATATATTTATTATTATTATTATTATTAAGTTTATATATTTAACGGTATTTTAAAAATGTGGAATTTGTTTTACTTTAGCGAATATTATATAAATAGGCAAAACCGTTAATAGATTAATATCAGAATATAAATAAAACTAATGAAATATGTCGATTATAAAACAAACCTGTGATGATTAATAAAAACAGCAGACATGTACTTCTTTGAAAGTGAAGGTTTCAATGAAAATTTTTGGACGATTGTATCAATTAATCTGATATTTCCCAATAAATCTTCACAATATTTTATAATTCGCCGTAAATTTTGAAATTGCCGCTTACAACTTATTAATGAAACACCAGTACTATCACTGATAACTTCCAAATCTCGACGATCACGACTGTTTAATTTACGGCCAAGAAATTCTCTCAGTACAATCGAGTCAATATTGTAATACCTAATTAGGTTATAAGACTAGTTCTAAATTGAACATTAAAATATACAAGAAGTACAAGTTTTTTTCAAAATAACGTAAATAAAATTTTAAAATTGTCATAACTTTTGGAAAAACTCTGATTTTTCATTTATAAAGTTAATTAATTGATTCACTGCCGTGGCGCAATTTTCAAAAGTTGTTAATATTTCGATAGATAAAAATGGCATTGAAATCATAGAAAGGATATTAATAATTTGGGTATTGGAAAACAAACTACTTACTAATAAAATTCATCGTAAATCATGGTAAACTGGATATAAAAGATTTTGAATGCAAATGAAATTTAAATGAAACTGAGAAATTTCAAAAAAATTATAAGAAACCTGAATGAAGACTATCTAATATAAAAATGTAGAGATGAAACTTTAAAAACAGTGAGGCATAAAAGAAATTTAAATTATTATGTTACTTATATATTATTAAATTTGAAAAAAGTACAAATCTATGAGCGATCAGAATCAATTACGTGAATAAACTATAGAAAAACAGAAAAAATAATATACATCAACCGTATACACTACACAATAACACTAAAATAAAAAATACTCTAAAGGTGACAATCATTTATTACGGACAATTAGATTATTATAAAAATATACAATTTGAGGATATTTCATGGGATTAATCTAGCTCGGTCCTCGCAAAGCGCAAGTAATAATTGGAAAAGATTTCGACTAAATATTTTAGATATTCAAATTTTGAAAAAAATTATAAAATTGTGTTGACTAATATTAATCAATTTCCTCAGTCGAAAGTGATCTAGAAATTGAGAACGAAAATGACTGGTAGTCATCCCAATGTATGTGGCATTGTACACATGGCACACACGCACACACATATAGAGGCTGTGGTATAGTAATAAATATGGCCCCATCCACTGAAAAATAAAAAAATTGCACCATTTTGTTGAATAAAAATTTAATTGAAAATATGAAAAAACAAAAATGAAATTTAAAAACAGTGCTTTTCGAGCCTTTAGAGATGCATAAGAACTTATCAATTCGAAATAATCTAAAGTCCTTGCAATATCCCAATTAATGTTGAGTGCGCCAGACCATTTACGCGACCATTGTTGATCGCGGCGCCAAGCATAGTTATATTCGATTTGATTATAGGTCATTTTTTGTTGCCCTAAAATTTAGGGATTACAAAAAAGCGCAAAGTAAGCTATATTTCGGAGGCCCATGTCGAATGACTCTCCTGATGTCCTTTTTCGTGTTTACTGCCAAAAGAAGTAAGCAACTAATTTTTTTCCTTAGCTAGTAATACTTGTAGCATAGTAACACACATAAATTGTACAATTTATTTTAATTATAATGTTAACTTAGAAATAAATTTAAAAAGTAAAAACTTGAAAGACAAAAGTTTACGTTGGCCTGTTACAATACTCCGGGTTATTGCTTTCCCAGCATTTGTTTCAGAGCTCAGGAAGTTCACTTAAAGTTTACGTATATATATATATATAATTTTAATCATTTAAATTTCAAACCTGGAAAATTAGGAATGAGTATTTCAACAAATTTATAAGTAGTTTATTAATTATTTTCATCCACTGTGAAGGTTTTTTCAAAAATGCATGTGTAAAATAATTTGCTAATAATGATAAATAAATTTCATCGTTATGGGTTTCAGTTAAAAATGGCGACTACATCAAAAATACGATTTTCAAAAACCCGATAAATAACAAAATGTCAAAAATTATGGTAAGCAGTACGTTTTATTAAATCTAGTTATATTTTTCAAATTTTAGATTATGTTCTGTCACGAAGGCAGTTAAATAATGGTCGTTGGTTGTAGTCTGTGACGATGATTTTTTTATAATTATTTTTCTCTTTTAAGTTTCGTCTCCGTTTAATTCTTCTGATTTCCCCATTTGTGTCTCTGTATTTTATGAGATAATTCAAATTTTGTTTTAATTTTTCTTTTTAAAATCTCTGACATTTTCATTATTTTTCTCTCTTAAGTTTCGTCTCGGTTTATTTCTTCTGATTTCCCCATTTGTGTCTCTGTATTTTATGAGATAATTCAAATTTTGTTTTAATTTTTCTTTTTAAAATCTCTGACATTTTCATTATTTTTCTCTCTTAATTTTCGTCTCGGTTTATTTCTTCTGATTTCCCCATTTGTGTCTCTGTATTTTATGAGATAATTCTAATTTTGTTTTCAATTTTATTTTTAAAATCGTATTTTTTCATGTATTTTATAAGCAACTTTTTTCCATTTTTTATTTTTCCGATATCCCAGTATTTTATTTATTATATTGACCAAATAGTCGAGATAAAATAATTCCATTTTATTGTGTTTTCTCTTTTTCATTTGTACTTATTAATCAATATCGATCTCGCCGTATTTCTTTGTTTAACTTCATTGATTTGTTACTTCTCTTCTTGTTTATAGTTTTTATTTTTTAAATTCCGAAACGACACCCTCCGATTATTTTATTATTATTTAAGTATTCCCTTAAAATTTTCGCAGTTTAACATACATCTAACTTATTTCGTTGAAAAATAATTAACAAGGTAACATTATAATATTAAATATATAAATTATTAAACTTTACATATTAATAAGTTTCAGCTTAATATTTCGATCCATCTGAAATTGACCACCAAATATTTTCATTAAAAATATATCCGGTGAAAATAATTCAGGTTCCAATAACATGAACTGAGTATAATTTGATCTGACCTCAGCAATCAGAAGACCTTTTGGAAGTTTAAATTGACAAATATGTTGCATTTTACTAGCAGCTTCAGTTTCTAGACATGAACCTCATCAAGATATTGAATAAAAAATAAAAATATTAATGTAACTTGGAGTATTTATATTTTAATATAGTATAAAGTTTGCAAATAATTTAGTAAATTGGCTAAATATGATATATGAAGTGATTATTGAAACAAATAATTGTTAACTTTATTTCTTTTATATTCATTTGTTGTTCTACTATAGAAACAAAACTCTTAAAATAAGCTGAGTAAAAAAAGTATATTAAATCAAAACCTTTTTTGTTAAGGATTTTTACTATACTAATTTTAAAAAATTAGGATTTAGGAATAATAAGAGCTTCAGTCAACATAACACATAAAACATTTAATAATGTACATTTCTGTGAAATCAATACCAAAAATGGCACAACACTAACTACAAAATGATTATATCTATCAAAATAATAATAAATACAAAAGACTAAAACAGTAAATATTTCCAGAAATCCTCATATATTTAATTTTATTTATTAAAGAAGCCAAAAAAAATCTCAAAAATTTTTATAAAATAATAAATTTATTATTTAATTATGAAAAACTTTATTACTATTAATGCAATGAATCCAATTACTAGAGACATTGTCTAAAATAATTTTTGCATTGTTCTTCAATAAAGTACTTCTTGATACCTTTAATTGTTAACATAAATTTATCCTGTGTTGTTATCACAATATTTTGTGTTACATTAAGTAAATATTTTATTTATTTTGAAATAATCATAAATTTATATTTCTGGGTGGGACAATCTATTTTTGCTCAAAAAACGAGACACGTGGCAACGCTGTAGGTAATTTATTTTTGTCACAAATTATGTAACTCTATTTTACATCAGCAGTGTTAGTTGTTTTTTTCTTTTTAAATTGAAGTTTTTGTATATTTATCATGACTCTTATGGTTCGATTCATAATAGCATTATATTCTATCGCCAAAGAGAAATTAAAAATAAATAATTATAATTATATTTATGTATAATTCATGTTCAACTTTATAAATTTGACTTTGAATTACAAATTAGACATTTAAAAATTATGTTAAAGTTTCCTTTGTAGTTTATTGTTTATTTGGGTATCCAATAATTACTTCATAAATTTCAAAATCCACCGAAAATATTGAAAATTTTAACGGTAGCAACACACCGAAACAACAAAAGAAATAACATATATCATTCGGTAATACAAGTAATCTATATCCGGATCTGTGATTATGGAAACATTTCGTATTTTCAGATCTATGAGATAGTGTATCGTTAAAAATTTCGAAACATCTGGTCAAATTCATAGAAGGGCCAAAACAAAGCAATCGCGGATGTTGCCTTTATAATTCACCCCTTTATAGATGAAGATTCTTTCCAGACATTTAAAGAATTACAGTTTGAGATATTAAGAACACAATCAATAAATATATTGCTTGCGGCAATAAGCAATGGCATATTGGAATTCAATTACACTTTAATAGATAGTTGGTTATGAAAATATAACAACCAGTGATATATTTGGAGATATTATCAAGCATATTTAAATTTTTTTGTTATTGAGAAAAGCTATCAATTTAATGTTTATACTTTAACTCAGTGCTTCTCAATCGGGGTGCCGTAGGGATATGAAAAGTGTTCCGCGAGCTCTGCTAATTTTATTATTGAAAATTTATTAATTTCATATAATGGTTGATTTTAAAAAAGCCTACTATCTTAGATTTTGAATTACTTAAAATAGTGGCACATATATCAATTATTTTTGGTAAATATTAAACTTTGGTAAATATTGAGAACAATAAAAGGCAAAAACTAAACTCAATTGAGAATCAGTTAAGAGTATGTTGTCAAATACGCGACTTAATAATAAGGAGATATGCAAAAACCATTAAGTTCAAATTTCACATTAATATATCTTATAACAGATTTAGTTTATTAAATATAGAACTTACAAAACTTGTTATTTTTATGGCTGAAATATTATTATAAGGGTAGGGTGCCGTCAATTTTTCAAATTTTCCATTAGGATGCCGCTATATGAAAGTGATTGAGAACCACTGCTTTAACTAATAATCAACATCAGATATAGATCTTTCTTAGTAATGGAACAACATTTTTATTGAAATTTTGTCAAAATTATAATTTAAAAAGTCCAAATTAGTTTTTAAAATGTCCAAAATATCATTTAGCGTTTTAATAAAAATTCAAAATATTCAATTTATAATAAAAATTTCATAATTATTATTTAAAATTAATTTTTAAAATGTCCAAAATATTATTAAGTGTTTGAATAATAATTAAAAATTTTCAAATTATTATTTAAAATGTCAAAATTAATTTTTAAAGTATCCACATTATTATTAATGTCCAAATAAACAAATTTATAATATTGTGTCAAATTCAAATTTAAAATGTTCGAATTATAATTTGAAATATAATTTTATTATCAAACCTTTATTGAAAACGCTTAATTGAATAAATATAAACAACTCTCTAGCCAGTAAGATATATTTAAATATAAAATTGGTTAAATAAGCAAAGTTGTGTACATTTAAATTGCCGAGTGAAATGTAAATGTATTATTTAGCATATAATTGTCAAATGCATTTTATATAGCTGAAATGATATCTAATATGATTTAATCTAAAACGTCACATAACAAATTGTTATTATTAAATGATCCAAAATCTATATTTATAATTTTACGAGTCTTAATTTACTAGCTTAAAAATGTATAAATTTATAAAAAATTGTATTTTAAATATAAATATTTATCGATTTGAATAATCAATTAAAATATTAATGCATATTCAATGTAAAATATTATTAAACGTATAACTTATATTAATTTAGATATGAGAAGTTTTGCATTTATTTTTTATCAATGCTGGCTAATAAAATTAAAGGCTATAATTATGCATACAAAATGAAATTTTTGATCTTATAATTTAAGCTTTTATGAAATTTAAATTGGATGTAGTGGCCCGCGCAAATTGACTTTTTGGGGAAAGTTTTTACTGGTAGATTTTCATTTTAAAAATAAATAATCTAACCATTTAAACCTTCTAACCAGTATACGAACAGTTCCATGTCCACAAGAGTAGGCAAAGCTACAAATGCATCAATACAACAATCGGCTTCTAACATTAAATATCTAAACAATTTAAAATTATGCATGAATAAAGATTTTGTTTAAATTATTCCAAAAAACAAGAGAAACAGAAAAACTTGTAAATAAAAATAACTAAGACGTAAAAATATTTATTAAAACAAAATAAGAATTTCCAAATACAATAAAATAGTCACCATTAAACATAGATAAGATCCAGTGTAAAATATAAATGAAAAAAGCACACAATCGGAATTTTCGATCCAGAAAACATCGATTTCAATAAATATTTATATAAGTTCTGTTTCTAATGGGAATGATAGCAAACGTTCGTGGGAATAATTCTTGTACGTTCGACGTCGAATAA
Source organism: Schmidtea mediterranea (assembly GCA_022537955.1). Classification (NCBI taxonomy): domain Eukaryota; kingdom Metazoa; phylum Platyhelminthes; order Tricladida; family Dugesiidae; genus Schmidtea; species Schmidtea mediterranea. Next base: position 8,483,203 of record CM039682.1, on the reverse strand, counting down.
AATATAGGATACCGACAAATATCAAGGCAAAGCCGGCACTGGATAAAATGATGAGGAAAATCACGCCGACTACTACTGTAGTGCTGGAAAAATCGGTTTTGTGAATTGTAATATTACAAAATCGATTTTCTATTTTGTTCAGCATTATTACCTGGGGCTCCTTTATACATTGACAAAGATCACATTTGGACACAGTCGGATCTACAAATTCAGTGTGACATTCTTTGCACTTAGCGCCGTTAAAACAGTATTTATCACAATTGACTCTCTCTATTTTAGTATCTAAATGGAATGCAAGTAAATTTCAAAGAAAGATGGCAAAGTTGTAATAATTGCAAAACAATATCCAACAACATCGCGCTATATTTTGCAATGTCGAATGTGAATTTTCTTTTTAATAATAATGGTGTTAGTTATGGATTTTCCCTTGGTTTCTATTTTTATGTCTAGCTTGGAACGGAAAATTTGGTGGTGAAATTTTATCTAAAACAACTGTGTACATGTTGTGATATGTTGTTGGTATATTTTCCGGGTTTGAGAGTCGTGAGCATTTATGACCGTTCTTGGAGCATATATTTGAATGGTTTGCACACGAATATTAAATTTAGAATCGAATAGGAAAGATTTCATCGATTGGATTTTTAAGATTTTCTGATTCAGCAGAAAGAAAAAGACTAAAATATGCAGAAAAACGACTGATATTGATCTTTATTCTATATATGAGAAATATGGTAAGAAGATTGGTTTTCGGGCGTGGTTTTTATTATATACATGTTTGCCAATTCAGCGTTTTTAATTAAAAATGAATATTCTAAATCTTTTGTGGAGTTTATAACAAGAGACTGTTGATAAATGAATGTTGGATTGTCATGATTATTTAGCCGGTGTGGCTGGGGGCAGGTATCAATGGATTCTGAAGTTAGTACATTGTCAAGTTTGGAAGGTGAACATAACTGATGTTATTACACGGAATCGAAATGTTTTGGTATAGCATTATTATGACGGTTTTAGAAAATTTAAGCATTAAATCCTCAAATATTTAGACAGGACTCAGTTTTGAATTGTTTTCACGTCCTGTAAAGTTATTAGTATGTTCACAAACAAATCCACTTTTTTGAATTCATGTATCAATTTACATGTAATGAGTGTTTTAGAGTTATCGAGTATTGTCAACTGAATGGATTGACTCACATTAGGAAATGTACAAGTGATTTTATGGTAATAGTGAAAATTTTGAGTAATTTTTGGAAACGAGTAATTTGTGAAGCTTTGTTGATAAGACTTTTAAATCCTTTAATTAATGTTCTATAGGGGTTTCAAATGTATTTAAGTAATTGAATATAGTTTGTATATATTAACACATTGTAATCGGATCACGTATTTATACGTTTTTGATAGATTGTTAGTGGAGCGTGGGTCACGTTAAAATGCGGGTTCCAATATTTTTGAAGTTATTGCAATTTTTCTAGAGGTCTACGTTAGCGCGAAATTACGCAAAAAATCACCCGTTACCAGCACTAGTACGCGGCCGAAAACTGCCCGATCACAATGTGTTAAATGTTTATCATTATTTTGTTTGTATAAATTTTAATGAAAAAAATTTATACTTTATTTCATTTTCTAAAAATGTGTTTTATAGAGTGATAATGGTTTCTTCACATTTCTAAAAATGTGATTTTAAAACGTTTTTTTAAAAAGATTTTGATATAATTTGAGAAAAACATTATTATTGGTTAATTTGTTTGAATATTGATTGTTTTCATTTGGTTATTGTTTATGAAATTTCTAGTCTGAAGATTGATAAACGGTTGAAATATATAGCTCGATGTTGTTCAATATATACTTTGCTGACATTTTTCAATGTATATATATAATAAACATATATATAGTTTTAAAAAAACCTTTGCAAAAATATTCAATGGCAAATTCATGAAAACATGGTTTAGATTTACCACATTTGCTTTCTAGGTGAATAGGATAAGCACAGAAACTCTTAAGAGCACAAAGATAGCGCATCTCAGTAGTCACATCTTGTTTGGCTGAATTTATGATAGAAATTTAAATTCATTTTTAGTTTTTTTTCAGAAATATAAATGATTTACATACTAAAGACATAATAAAAATAAAATATCAACAAATTGCTGAACCAATGATCATTTATTAAAGTCATAATTTCATATAAAAGATCTAAACAGTATTATTTTGATAAATGTATTTATCGATTTTAATGGTCGATTAAAATATTAATGCATATTGGATATTCAATTTATATTTATTTAGGTCAGCGGTTCTTAATCTTTTGATAATAAAGGAACACTTTGTTATCTCAACACGTTTGGTACATTCAACTAAGTATCGAAAAACAACGGTGTAAGACTCGCACGAAGCGCAACACCTTCCTAGACTTAAAGGTTGGTGGTGTTGCGGAGAGGGAAGATTCCCCACACGCCGTGAGAATTTTTTTGTAAAAGTACCCGTAAAATTGGAATTTTAAAACATTTCCATGTAAAATTGAAGCTAAATTGAATTCTGAAATACCATATATTTCTGAATATCTAAATTTGGCGAACACTTCACCTAATTCTAAGGAACACCGGTTAAGAACCGCTGATTTAGATATTAATTTAGGTTTTTCTATTTTAATATATTTTAACCCTTTCTAAGGTGGTGGCAATATACTGTACACCATTTTAAACTAACAAAAATATCTAAGTGTAACGCTGTCGGTAATCATTTTTACTTTGGTACAACTACTGACATCCGTAAAAGCCTCTTGTTTTTTTCTATGTTTTTATTTTTCTATGATCATTTGTAACTATATAATTGTTATCAATAAACTTTGAGTTTTACATCACTTTTAGTTTCCTTTGCCTTAGAAAGGGTTAAGTAAAAGCTGAATAATTAGAGTGAAAAATTTGTATTATGATTTTAAATTTCCTTTTGAATTCAAAGTTTAAGCTTTAATTTTAAACAACAAGTCTCGTGTATTATACGAGATAAAAGATAATTAATATTTATTATATAAAAATAAAGTAGAATTATACAAAATTTAAGAAATATAATAATACTCATCAATATACCACGTGATATTCGAAAACCGCTTATATTACACTCGATTTCGTTCTAATATTAATTTCTATATTATATTAAACCTAAATGGACATTTGATGACACTTTGAATAATAAATCAAAACCTAGCCTATAATAAATGTGTGTGCACTTCATAGTAAAAATTGACATTAGGTAGGATCTTTCACTACAGGAGGATAGAATAATTTCTCGCGGGAAATACAAAATGCCTATATTAAAAAATACTAATTAGATGATAATGGATATTACACCGTTTTAACTCATTAAAATCAATCTCTATTATAAAAATAAAATCAATAAGTTTATGTTATAGAAACAAACAAACCTACCAATCTATTGAATTTATATCTTGCAAAGAATAAACATATTTATTACAGAAAAAGATAGAAAAAATAAACTGAACACATAAACACAATGCATATTAAAAAATGCATGTAAAATTTCTGTGTTGAATTATTGAAATGAATAAACGGATTCAAAAATTAAATTTAAGAATAAAGGATACATTATGTGATGTCCAGTGCAATTCCCAATAGTATATTAGTTTCGAGCTAATGTCTCTTATCAGTACTATGCGGGAGGAGCTCAGATTTCTCTTCGCACCAGGTAAGTGTAAAAAAAGTTGGCAAAGTTTGGATTTAGGGCAAAAAAAGACGAGTCTTTATCTTGAAACCAAGGTAGATACAATCTTACCTCTGCGCTCTACAAGTTCAACACAGAAACTGGTTACAAGCTATCAGACTACCAAAACTACTTGAATAACTTAAAATTTTAATGTATCCTATATTCTATGATTAGAATCAGACATTCGTAAATTAAATTTCAGAAGTTTTAAGAAAAAAGTGGCGTTAAAATATTTTGATTCTATTTTGAATTTTCAAAAAAAAACAAATGTCGTAAGATTCTAAAACTACAATGTTCAAAGTGCTCAGTCTACGTGGATTTCGAATGTACTTAAATAATTGAATATAGTTCGATTTTGACAATGAGATTCTGGAAAGTGAGCTCAATAATGAAGATTATAAAAACTTAAAAATCTATTTTTTTCATGTTTATTGGTTTTTTTCCAAAATTTCGTAAACAATTATAAAGTCGCTAGTGAATTAATCTGACTTTTTTTACTCGAAATAAATCCAAAACTCATAAATTTATGAAGATTCAGAAAATTTTAATTATAAATAAATTATAATTGAAAATGGTATATTTTACTAAAGTTGGTCGACATGCCAACCTATTTATTGATCGGAAACGGGTGTAAATTACCATTAGTGATGCTTCCGCAGCATGAACTATTCCGCGCAGAGAAAACCATAGAAATATTTAAATTTGGGTTTTAAATTTATTTATCATTCAATCAATTAAAATTAACTTTATCTATCCTGTTATTACTAAGTTAATTCAATATTTAGAAAGCGGACAGATAGGAAATGCATTTTCTGGTTTACAGTATTAAGCAATAAAACGGTTAGGGAGCAACAAAGGTGTGCGAAAAATAAAATATTGATGCAATAAATTGAAGGAATTCACTGATTATAAGGAGTCATATATAACTAACACATTGAAGTGAACTAAGGGGCTTTACACCAATCGAAGTTGAGATAAATTCCGCTATAATACAAGTTGAAACATAAATCAACTTATTGGAATTTATTTTTTGAGAAAAATCAATGGATTTCAGCCATTTCTGAAATGGCTGTAAAGTAAGTTATTTTTTAAAGTTATAAGCTTAAAGTTATAAATTTTTAACAGTTGAATTATGATTTTACAAGGAAATTAAATCATTATTCAAACTTATAATTATAACTTTTGACCTACAAGCTCATGTATATTATTATTAATAATGATTATTAATAATGATTATAAATATTCAGGAAATGATTTATTTTATGATAACTTATTTTTCGGAAATTATTCAAAAAAAGTGAGTTAAATTATTTTTGAAATTATAAAAATTATTAATTGCATTAAATAATTATATTTTTTACACATATTGTGAAAAAAATCTTCGAATATGTACACAAAATAATAATTGGTTTTATGGATATTTTTTACAACTTACTAATATAATTTACAATTAATGCTTTTTCGGATTTCAAGTTTTGTTTTTTTTCGGTAGAAATGTCCGAAATATTAAATTAATTTTAGTATCAATGGTAAATCCTATGAAGATACATTCTCATTTACTCGAAATTTCCTAGCAAAAACCTCAAAATTTAAATTAAAACATTTTTCCGCCATTTTTCTTTCTAAAAATATCTCAAAAATGTCTATAAATTAATTTATTATAAGGGTTTTTTCAACTTCGGATGGCTACATGTTAAAAGTTTACATGCATGTTTTATTATGGGTTGCGTTAATGTGCATTATTTTATTTCTCACTTTTTGTGTCTCTATAGTTTAGGGTTTGTCTCAGTGACTATTTTACAAGCAACCTCAAGGTGAGTTGGTGTGTTTATATGCTATAAATTTATTGATTTTTGTTTTATATTATAGGTGATTTATCTCAACGTGGCTTGGTGTAATAGCGAGACTTTGTGTAGGAGTAAAAAATGGCTTATTTCACAAAATAATGACTCACATATGATTGGTCGACTCGCCGACCTCCATTATAAGTGAGTTTATTGATTTAAAACAGATGTAAATTGTCATTTCTGATGCTTTAATGTAATTTTGCATTTAACTTAGTTGACAGAGATTTTTGCAAAATATCTACTCACGATAAAAGATGGATAATTGAAAGTGATTTTGGCAGAATAAAAATGGGATAAGAATATAAGTCTTATTTCTTTTTTGTTGTTGAATCTTGATTGGATTTTTGGGTTTTTTTGATTTGTTAAGTCGATGTATTTTTGCGTAGAGTTAAATTTGTTGGTTTAAAATGCAATAAAATCGTTAACTTAATAAAAATTGGGAGTTATTGGAAAAAGTTTTATGAGAAATAGATATTTTGCAAGGAGTTTATTTTTGAATTTTTAAAGGACGATTTGGTTGAATTTTTGGTAATTTATAATATTAATTGTTCGAGATTAAAATTTATTTGTTATTATGGCTACTTCAAATGAACCTTCCGAAAATAATGAATTAGAAGCTAATTGTATTGAAGGTCAACGTTTGTGAAGAGCAAATCCAATTAAATTAGGGATCAAATTTATTGAAACTGCTTTAACATTGGGAACAGATGATTTGAATGTTTTAATTGTGATTTATAGCCAGCTGGATTTAAACTTATCTAGACGGCTAGAGGATTTATCTGGTGAAGATAAAGTTAGTGAAAATCTTGGCAATACATTGAAAATTATGGGCAAATTCGATGAATCAATAACTTGTTATAAACACAATTTGAAGATTTGCCGGGAGTTGAATGACAAACCTAGCATTGCGCGAGCATTATATAATCTAGCTAATGTTTTCCATAACAAAGCCAAAGCTGCTGGAGCTATTGGACGACAAGATCTTGGTCAATTTCCACCTCGTGTTCAAGAAGCTCCTGAAAAAGCAGCCATGTATTATCGATTCACCAGAATTCAATGTTCTTTGAACAGTCAAGAAACCCAAACGGAAAATAATTTTAAAATAAATCAACATCACTTAACCTTTCAAAATAAGGTTCAACCGGAGTTAATTGCACTGAATTCTTTGGCCAGATCGAAATCAAAGAAAATCAAACAAATGTGGTTCAATATTCGACATGCTGCTATTTGTCAAGAAGTCAATGAAGAGCTCCAGGGGCCCGATTATGGAAATTTAAGGAACCATAACCACCATATCCAAATATTACTCACAAAATGTCTAATGAAAGAAGAAATTTTAGGTGAATTATAGATTTATTGTCTTGTTTTTGTATGAATCCAAATGTTTATAATCAATCAATTATAATCAATTTTATTCATCCTGTTATTAGAAAGTTAATTCAATGTTTATAAAGCAAATTGATAGGAAATGCATTTTCTGGTTTACAGTATTAAGCAATAAGACTTTAGGGAGCAATAAAAACGCACTAAAAAGTAAAATGCAACAAATTGAAGGAATTCACTGATTATAAGTCATATATTACGCACACATTGAGGGGAACGAGAGTATTTTAATAGTGAGACTTTGCGTATGAGGAAGGGGCTGGTCTCGGTGAATATTCATTTTAATATGTCGACTGAAAATGTAACCAACCCAGAATTCTTGATATTTATAAGATAAATATACTAAATAAATTTCATTTTGAAAATATATTACTGACAAATAATAAGTAGATAACCAATTGGATACACACGGAGAGACAGAAGTCACATTATACACACACATATATATATATATATTTAGCATGTTTTATTTAACTCAATCAATTTACTTATATAAATAAGTAGTATATACCAATCTAATTAATTTTTATAAGATTTGATAGTGCTCTCAACAGAAAATATTGCATTTTAATCAAGTATTCTAGAAACCGCTTTCCAAAATTTCATATTAATAATATTTCAGCAGGATGAATACTTCGATAAGCTTTCCTTTTATAAATATTCACTTGCAGCAATTTGACCTACTTTATTTAAATAAAGTTTTGATGGGGTTTGGACATATATTTGACGGCCTCATATATAACTTATATTTTGAAATTAGTGAAAAATCAATTTACAAAATGTAATCTGTGATAAAATTATATTAAATATATTATTTATTAACTTTTCTTATTTATTTTTATTAAACGCTATACTGATCTTACTCAATTCTGCTATATACAACGCTGATGTAACTATAATAGTCATATGCCCATCTTTACAGAATAACTCAGCAGGTTTTGTATTTTCGTTAGTTAAATTGACAATTATTTTTTGATAACTACAATCCATTGTCTGATTATATTTATCTTTATAAATATTGCAATTGCAGTTTTCATCCTGATCAGTACATGTTGAATTTTTAATGAGATTCATACAAGATGGTGTATGAGTTCCACATGCCGTTGAACACTTTGAACATGATTTACAATATATATTTACTAATGCTAAAAATAAAGTTAATTAAAATTTGAATACTTCATAGACTTACTTAACGATAACAATGTATAAATCCAAAAATATTTAATCATAATATTTAAAGTTTTATCTATAGTATTTACAACTCAATCATATATTTAACATTTGAAAATGAATCACATTTGCATAAATATTATTGTCTTAAAACAATTTAATTTTAATTTTCAAAATGTTAGTCAGAAAATAATAAAATTTCAATTTCAATTTATTAAAAAGCAATGACAAATTAAAGTGAGATAGAACTCAGAATAGGGACTTCAATATGATTTCCTAGTAATATTTTAAGTTTTATATAACATTTAATGTTGTTGACCAAAAATTGCAAACGCGGGATTATCTCTCATGCACACATAAGAAAAACTAACGTGATTGGCCAGTGTTGGTCATATTTGACCTCTCTTAAATGAATATTTTATTACAATTTATTGATAAGCAAAAATTCTTAAGGTTATTAATTTGATCTAAACAATTCAAGCAAACTATTTTCTTTGTCATTTTTTAACATTGACCTTCAATGAGGTTTTTTACGTTCAGATAAGAGCGAATTTAGCATCATTTTCTAGTATTTTCGTTCAAAACCTTTGTTGGACCAGAACACAAATAGCCTTGAGAATTGTTTAAATGCATCAGTAATACAGCACGAAAACCCAGCACCAAGATAACTTAAAATATAACATACAACACCACCTAAACATTTTAAAATCTGAGAGAATATAAATAAATATAAAATCAAAAACATAAAAGTAAAAATAAAATAAATACAAAATGCATCAAGAACCGCGCGAAATCTACATAAAAAAACAACATAATAACAAGAAAATTTGACCGTAAAATGACCATTTATATAAAAGTAAAAATTAATGAATTAAATGAATAAAAATGTTATATTTTTGGCTGAATAAATTTAATTAAAAATGTTAAAAATAAATTACCAATTAAAATTAAGAAATTAATAAAAATTTAATTTAGATAACACAAATAATTTCAAGGTCGAATTTTGTTTAATCGCAGTAAAATTAACACGCAAGGTTAAGGCCAAATTATAGGTATATATACTGATGTGTTTTCACAAATTAACACAACTATTTTGCAGTATTATTTTCAACTGAATTTGAATATTGATTTTCAGTCTCACCTGGAGACTGATCGTAGTAGTGTGCGTTACAGCTATCTGCATGGATGACTGCGAACTTGTTGATTGGTAGATTAGTGCTGTAAATTCCATGAATTGTGAAATATGCTACTACGAATTTTTCAATGAATTATGAATTATGCTACTACGAATTTCCAATATATGATGAATTTTGAATTATGCTACTACGAATTTCTATTATTTGCTTACAAACTTCCGACGATTATTTCGTGCATTCGAGGCTTTTACCCAATTGATCTGGTAATTTTTATTCATTCCTTTTTCGGCCCACAGCCAAAACAAATTGCAAGTTATTAAACTTATACATAAATATCGAACTGTGTAAATGCGGTGTAAGTCAGCCAATAGTTCGTGCCCGTGAAGGTGGTGGCGTGGGTAACGCAGGAGTCCGAACGTCAAATCATTGAACTAAATAGCGAAAGAGAGTAGCTTGAGAGTTGTTCTTTTGGCTCAACTTTCTTGCACTTAATTTGGATAAAATCGACAAAATTCTTTAACAACAATCGGCTCAAAATCACTAACACCGAGTAGTCTAGTGGGCACTCATTAAATATAATATGAACATAAATAGATCATAAGGACAAAGAGAAGGAAAGGGTTGCGGGGAAAATAGCGAAATCGTTGCAACAGTGAAAATGAATAGCCATCGGGAAAAGATTAATCCGAACGACTAAAATCAGGAAAAACAATGTTTTAAATATATATAAGGATTAAGATAAATTATGTTGAATTGAGACGGAAAATATGGGCAGAACGCTGCGCAAATTTTCAGAAATAGTTAAAACATTTCTCATAAAACGGTAAAGTCAGGGCGGATCGCTGCTCAAATGTTCCGAATCCATTAAAATACTTATCAAAATAGCAAAGTAAAAGTAGAATACGGCTCAATAATCGATAGAATATCCGGGTAAGACCGAAAAATAAGGACGGAACGCTGCTCAAATTTTCCGAATTAATTAAAATACTTATCGAAAATAGTAAAGTAAAAGTGGAATGTTGTTCAATTCTTAGTATAATATCCTTAAAAAACTGTAAAATAAAGGCGGTACGCATAGATCATTCGGTCAATTATAGCATTAGCAATAACGCTCACTTTTTGCAGACGATCCACCCACTCGAACACAGTTTCAACGTTGCTTAGCAACGGGTGCCGAGTGGTAAGCGAAAGATATTTGTATGGGGTTATCTGGGTAACAACCATATAGTTTCAAAATATCAACACCCAGAGACCCACCACCTGTGTCTTTTTGCAATTTGGAACGTCTTATTAGATCTTTGAGTGACAATAGTTATTAATTTCAAGAATTCATGCCTTTCTCATTTTTGAACTCAATCACAAATTCTGGGTGCCTTTTGTAATATAACAAATATGAATTATAAGTAGCTATATTGAGGATGTTATTTACGTACATGGTGCCAATAAATCAAAACAATAAAACTTGTTAAATGGTTTTTTTATATTTTAAATGTGAAATAATTGTAAAGATTTCATAATAATAATTATTAATACTTACCCAGCAAATCATATCTGAGTCAAAATATTCACAATTACAATAGGGGGAAATATAAGCTTTGCCATCTTATAATCATTCAAGTGGAAACACCAAAACTAATTTATAAAATATTTTCCAAGCATTCAATTTGTTTCTGTTGATTTGTAAAAAGAATACAACAATAACAATGATTTGTAAGAGTTGAATCTTTCATCATATGATATGCACTGATCCGAAGCTCAGCCGTTTTCAAGCTCACGGCATAAACACAATAAAGTCCATCAAATATATTTTATAATTGTAATTTGAGATTTTTAATATAATTAATTTTTAAAATATAAATGAAAAAATTTGTTTGAACATATGTGATTTATTCTAAATAGTTTCCAGTTCGAATCTACATGACGGTGACAGTGAGTCTGTCGAAATATATCTATGTCGGATTGGCGCTTTCATTTAATTGATTAGATGCCAATGTTGTGTAATTCTTTTAATAAGTATATGCTACACCAAGTATTTTTATGGTTTTTGTTTTCAGATGTAAATAAACATCATTCAAAATGTATTCCAATATTTTTATTACTCATTGATCATATAAAATCATTGTTTTTCTGCTATCCAACCCATAAAATCAAGATTAAAAATGGCAAAAAGAAAATCTTATTCTGCTTCAATGAAACTGGAGATTGTTTCATATACTAAGGTCACGGCGCAGAAGGCTTCTTTCTACTACTAGCGTACTTGATAATGACTTTACTGTCGAACATATCCTAAAACGTATGTCTGAATTGCGTTTAAATGTTATTAAATCATTGCAATGTTTATTTAGTTGTATTTCATAATAATTTTTCTGCTTTATTTCTTTAGACAATTTCAGATTTGTTGATTTAAATATTTTTGCTTTTGATAAAATGAATTCAGTTCTGTTTTTCAAAATCTTTTTTCAAATTTTAACTTCAGATTTCCGTAAATTTATTTCACTTTAAATGATTGGATTAATTTTCGTCTCGAAATTTTCCGGAACAAACTTTATCAGTTTTTAACTAGAAAATCTTTAAAATCTTTTTGTCAATCAACTACCAGTGCTTTCCATTAAATATGATTCTTACCTTTAAACCTTTTTTTACTCTCCCTTAACCAAAGTTTTGATTGCATATAAGGTCAGATTAAAGAAATTCTCGGGATCAAGATAATTTTTATTTTTACTCAAGGAATCCGTTTTATAAAAACCCCTTCAAGCAATATATCTTTGATCTTTCATTTTCGGTTTTCAATTTTTATTTATGTATGCGATCCGTTTTTTATAAATTTCGATGTTATGCATTTCTTTTTCAAGGTCATTTTCTTATCGCTTGAATTTCAGTTGTTTCAACATATTTTATTTATTAAAAAATTGACTATGAATCAGTAAAGATATCGATGTTTTTGAAAATTCACGAATTTTCGGCACTGCCTTTTTCAAGTGATTATTTTATTTATTTTCATTCTGACAAAAGATCAAAAATTTAATTCTATGAATCACAATTTTTCGGCTTTTCCTTTATCAAGCAATAACGTTAATGCAATAACTTTAAAGTAGCAGACTTTCGGGTTTGCGACAAAGGGGTGTAGAACTACCAAAAGCTTGTTTTAAGTTGTTTTGGTTTTCAAATACATTTTGCATAATATTTCTATCGACTAGAAAATAGTCAAATCCGAAAAATTGTGATGCATAGAATAAAACTTTTAATCTTTTTTCAAAATGAAAATAAATGATATATTTAGTATAACTCATGTTATTAAACGTTTTCAATAGTGATTAACAAACGAAGGCATTCATACAATTTACTTTCATAATAATTATACAGAATATTTGATAGTTTGCTGTATCCAATAAATCGCTGAACTAACTCTGGCATAGACTCCACTTATTTCACCGCAACCTTCTGATGTTCCAAATGAAATAATACCGTATAAAACCCAACGGTTAGTTGCTGGGTGTATACAATACAATCCTCCCCCACTGTCTCCGGAACAAGTATCCTATTTTGAAACTTAACAAAAATATTTAATTAAAATCCTTGCTTTGTTTTTCGTACCAGCACAAACGTGAATGGTGTAGTTGATATAAATGCCTTCATAATCCAATTTGCAGGCCTCGTATGAAATTAAAGGCAATTGGACTTCTTGAAGTCGATCATCGAAAACTTTAGAACCTTAAGATATAAAATATTATTTTTTAAAATTTTAAAATTTTTAAATTTGAACAGCCAAAAATATCGTATTTTTTATGTTAAAATTTTTAATAAAACTTAAATATCAATTTTAATAAAATCTTTCAATTAAATTTAGAGATTTATTCAGTAGAAAAAGCCTTACAACCGTGAGATCAACTCACAATGAAGGAATTTAGAGAAATTGTTCAATCAGGTTTATTTATCGGACCCAAAAATATTTAATTAAAAAAATTATAAGAATAATTTACATTTGAATTTTTACAGTCAACATGGGGATTCAATTTTAACATCGACTACCAATCCGGACAAAGTCGTTTGGCTAAGGTGTTAGATTGAGTTAGGTGGCCTATTTTAAAAGAAAGCTGGCCGGCCATCTTTAGCTGTAAGTCGATCCCATTTGTTGGTTTATTGTTCTTTTATATATTGACAATTAGAAGGGGGTTGGTCCTCATGCTCATCAGCAAGTAACTCGACACCATCCGAAGAATATAAATGGAATCAAGCTAGCAATTGGAGAAGGTCGCGGAGATGAGAGCAGTGTGAAACAGTCAGCTCGAATAAAGTGAAAGGTGACTTGATTTAAATATGCATTTAGCCGTAAACCAGTTATATCACCTCCAGTGAAAGAAGAACTAGCTGGTTGATCTGACTTGTCATGGATATCCTCTGAGTGAAAAATTGATACGTGAATTGCCACCCAAATCTTTACGATGATTTGCTACACAATGTTTTGAAGAAATTTTTTGTGGAGCTGAAAACTAGAGACAAACCAGCAAATATTTGGAATGTAGATAAAACAGGCGTTCAAGACCATTTAATACCGTATTTGATGGAAATGGAAAGAATAAAGTGTATTGACAACACTCTATGATCAGTTGCATGTGAAAAATTATGTGCAATATTTGGAAAATATTTTGTAAGTTTTCGTTCCTGTCAAAGATGGTTTACAAAGTTTCGCTCCTGAGATCTGGCTTAAAGGAGGGAACTCGGTTTTTTGACGACTACTGAAGATCGATTGCGGATCATGTTGGAGCATAATCTTCATCTAACAACAAGAGAAATTCTAACCGAGTTCAGTATCTATAATACAACTGCTGGAGACCACATTAGATTTTAATGATGATGATAATCCAGTTTTGTCAGTAAAATTGTTATTTTTTTGGTCACCTTTGATTTGTTTGATTTATCTGATATTTGATTTATTTTAATTTTGACAAAAGATCAAAAAGTAATTCTGTGTTGCAAATAATTAACTTTTGATCTTTTTTCAGAATGAAATAAATGAAATGTAGTTTTGATCCTTTTTATTGCCTTTTCATTGCTCATGTCTAAGTGTCAAGATATGATTTTAAATTTGCAGTTCTAGTTTTCTGATGTATTAAATTCATATTTTGAATATTAATTCATGGATGAAGAGGATATATAAAAAGTATTTACATTAATTTTACGAAAATTTCATGTGGTAATGCAAAATTAATTGAAACCAGTTAAATTAGGTGAAAATATTTCCGGTATATCAGAAGAGCAATGTTTTGTATTATTAAATATTTTATTCACATACTTTGTTTTCAGAAAAAAAATTTTGTAGCTTGTTGCGCGATGAATCAAATGCTCCTCAATATAATTTTTATTTTCAAAATTATGGGGAAACCTCCTTAATATGGATGGCAACAAATGACCCACCTGTCACCAATTGACCTAGTATACAATTATAGATTACACATTAACAACCATTGATATCTAATATAGCCAACAAATTAAAATGTGCTTATGTCGAGAAGCGTGTGTTTACTTTTTTACATTTATGTTTACTTTTCTGCTAACATTTTATGATTTATTTCAATTTATAAATATAGATTTGATGATAATAAATTGGTAATTCTCTGTTTAATGTTTATTGTATAAATTATTTATTTTCTGTGCTCTGAGATAATGTAATCCACCAGCAAACATTTTTGTGAAAAAAAAGTGAAAAATAACCCCCACTGAACTAAATTAATAATTCAAATATTATTACAAATCATTATAAACGACTACGACGTATTTTTAATTTGAAATAATGACTGCATTTACCTTTTATGTCTTGTTTTCCCCACCCTAGTGCATAGCAGGTACTGGTTTCTGGTAGCTGGAAATTCTCATCAGCAAAGATGCATGGAAAGGTCATATTTTTATCTAATCGAGAAGTCAAATAAAAGACCATGAGAATTTAGTACTTGGTTTGATTGCAGTCTTCAATTTCAAAAGAGCAAAGTCATAATTTGAATAATATTCACTGTTGCTGTAGGAAGGATGAATGGAAATATGGGACACGAATGTAATATATGCTTCTTTGGTTAATTTGGTTTTGTGATAAGCTCCAATTCTTAAAAATATTTTATCATCGTCAATTTTATTTAAACCTCCATTTTTAGTGAAAATAGTGTTCTCATAGTTGATACAATGGGCAGCCGTTATTGCCCAGTTTTCTGATATTAAAGTTGCTCCACACTTAAAATAAAAGTCTTTTCCTGACTTAAAGCCATAAGAAACCTAAATTTTTTGACACTCATCATTCACAAAATGAACAAATTATTATCTAAAATAGCAAAAACTTGATTTCAAATTGTCAATTTAAAAATATTCTATTTAAACTTTGTTATTTGGTAAATTTTAAAATTTTATTTTGCTGATCACTTCCCTTTTGATATATTATATTATACAAATAGATAACATTATATTAATAATAACATGCAATAAACATACAGTTCAAATGCAACTCAAGAGCAATGCATATAATGATTTACATAAATTTCTCAAGGCTGCAATGAGTTCAATTAGTTAAATATTTTTTGAGTGTAGTGTCTGAAATATTATATTTTATCTAATTTTACTAAATCTTAATTATTTAAAATTAAATTAAAAATGCTTTATTAAAAATAACAATTGTTTAATTTTGTTTAAATATTTTCACTTTTTAACTGAACTCCACGTTGTTATCTGCGAAAAATATATCAAAAACTATTTATTCACTTCATTTTTCAATAGATAAAATGCGATAATGGAAATTGCTGTTTGGTTTAATGCTCGTTTCCACAAATTCATGCCGGCTTGAAAGAAAATAAACTTATTTAAAAATCGAAATTGTTCAAATTGGTTAAAATAAAAAATTATCGTATTCTCCTAAAAACGTCAGAAAATGGAATAAATATCATTGATATAAGATGTGTACACTAAATGTCATCAACGGCAAAACTCGAGAATTATACTTGAAGAATGTGACCATAAAAGTTTACCATAACAAATGAAGACCAAGTAATAGCTGAACCAGAAAATATTCCTCGCATTTTCATTTCTCAACTCGATGCTACTCAACACTACCAGAATTGAAGAAACAAAAAATTCTGAATTATAATTCATCTTAAATTAAATTTGCACAGCAGATGGGTCTTAACAACTAAGTATGTTTGACAAATTATTATACGATTTATTCAGTTCAATCCGTTTTGATATGACTATAGCTATTTACATGGATTTGTGAAATGCTGAGTAATTTATCACAAGATACTATTTAAGTCAAAAATGTCAGATAACTTGAACGGGGAAAACTGTTGTAAGAAAGGGACGTAAAACAATTTGTCAAGTAAAGTGGCCGTAGTCCCAAAAAGTTTGGGAACCACTGATTTAAACCCATTTAACTTAGTTGCAGTTATAATAAATAAATATTCACGAATGCGTCGGAAAACTAAAATGTTAAACTGTAAAGTAAGTTCCAAAATTAAGAGTTTCTAAGATAAAGTATGTAGATCTTAAATTAAATTGAATTTATGTTGCCAAAATATACGAAAGGGAAAACTAAAATTACAATGTGGAAACATTTGTTAAATGCAAAAGCATAAACGAGTATTAAATTGGTAAGTCATTAAAATGATTTTCTTACTTTAAAAACAAGCTTTTTCAAAATAAAGTTGAAGTTAATACCGCCATATTATTTTTAAAAAAGTGATTGATTATTGCGGCTCCGTACATTATTAAACTTTAAAATTACATTTTTAACTCAAATTCCAAAATAATTTCCATTTTTACAGAAATATAAAGTAGAATATAACAGTTTCATCGATGTCTATTTTTTCGAGGCATTCTTAAGAAACTTTGAGAAACATTCCAATATCGATTCAAAGGCTTTAGAGAGCACAAATCAAATTTAAAATTTATAATAAAACCGCTTGAAGCTGATGTAAATAAGATAACTTTTTCATTATTACCATTAATCGATCGAGCTCAATTCGAGTTGCAAAATTATTTATATTGTGAATAAAGTCGAATAACATAATATTTCGATATTATTATAAAAATAAAAAAATTTAAGTGGCTCTTTATAAGAAAAGAATCATTTTATTTTTCGGTTTTGGCTCTTTTTCTCTAAAAGGTTACAGACCCCTGGTCTAATGCGTAGTTAAAAGGTATTTTTCAATTTCTTTTTTATTCCATATTTTGTATTATGAGTCGACTGTATGTTAATTGAGATTGTTGGCATTTCAAAAAGTCTTTGACATTTGTTGATGAACTTATCTATGCCATGAACATAAATATTTGTACTTGTGCATCCGTAGGTGTAGTCATATTTGTTGCAATAGAATCAAATTTCTTCAATCATTTTGAATTTGAAAATAGTTAAGTCCTGGTATAAAATACATATTTCATAACATAATGTTTTCAAACAAATTTATATGCAATAATATATTTAATGTTATATAATATTATATAATGTGATTAAATTTTCAAATTAAAATTAAAATATTTGAATTTTTATTTTACAAACATTCATGTAATATCATATCAACCTATTTTAAAATTAAAATATTAAAATTTATTAATATTAGAAAAAGTCAATCGAACAAAATTTAAATTATATATTTCGACCAATTTACTGTCATCATTAGGTAAAAACAAAAAAGTGTTTTGATATTAAATTATTTATTTTAACAAATAATCAAAGTATTTCTAAAAATCACAGAACTGATTATTTATTAATTTAAATTTTTTATAAAAATTACTCTATTTATAAATAAATTTTATTTTTGAAACATTAAAATACAAACTTACTATCCATGGCCAAGCGCTTTTATCTGCTGGTCTTCCGCCAACTATTTTATTGAGCAAGAATTGAGTATTTATGGTTTGCCCACAATTTTTTGGAAGATTATGCAATGTTTTTTCATGATAGACAGAATTGGCTGAAAATTTTTAAATATAAGCTAAAATATATTATTTGGGTTTTGAGACACAATTTGAAGTAAAAAGGTATGTTTATCTGAATTTAAATATTATTATTAAAGATAAAGTAAAATTTCTAATGTCAGATTCCCAAAGTTCGTTAGGTTCATAGTCTGCTAAAAAAGTGATGTGTAAATAAATGTGTCATTTTGCAGCGAACTTTATTCTGAATTAAATGAACCGAAGTGTTAAAAAATATTTTCAGAAATTTTAAAAAACGAAAATTAATAATTGTTTTAATAATCAAAAACGGCGGATAAAGTAACCGTATAACCTTTTTATTGGGTTCCTTCTTTTGATCATTTCAGAATTCATGCCTGGTTAAATAATCTTTCTATTTAAAAAACAACATCATTTTCAAAAAAACAACCTATAAATCTTTTCAAAATCCGACCAATTTTCGTTAATTTAAACAAAATAATTTATATATATATATATATATATATATATATATATATATATATTTGTTTAGCGAACTAAAATAAAGATTTACTAATTCAAAACTGATGTATATATTTATTTCATTTAAGTTAACTAATCTCAATCTTTTAATTTTTTTATTTATATTTACCAGTAAAGACATCTTTATTAAAACAAACTTTAATTTAACCTTATTTGTTTGTTAGTTAACACGTTGAAGATCGTATTTCTCACATATGCACCGGCATTTTTTTATTGTTAATTACGTATATTATTTTTTAAATATTTTTTTAGTGTACAATAATTTGATGTAGACATTATTTAACCCCTAGATTTATTTCAATAAAAATGCCCACGGGTGGTCACCCGGGTGTCCACCGGTAGGCATGAGGTCTTTAACGTGTTAAAGTCAGATTTTGTAATCTAATTTGGAGTCACTTCCGCATATACAATTGAAAATTTTTTTAGTTTTTTTAGTGTTCGAACTAAAGCCAAATAATAAATATTTATATTGCTCTAATATTTTGATACATTCCAATACAAGTAAGCTTTTAAATGTTTTTTACTTATATTAACTTTATATATAAAAAATATTTATAAAGTGTGATTCAATTAAGTAATACCTAGAATAATGCATCGGGGTAGGAAAATAAACATTATAAAATAGAAAGTCCGAAAATTCGCTCTAATGGCCGGATAATTACATGTCTCTCAAAATCCTCCGAACGTTGAAAATTCTACAATTATTGTTGTTCAGTATTCTACGGTTTCCGTGAATGGTACCTAAAAACGTATCAAACCCTCGTAAGTTGAAGCGCAATGTCTCCAATTGCATGTCTAAAGTCATAGCTAAGATGTGTTGAGCTTTAAATAAAAAATGATCTCTTCATGTAATAAGTTGTGCTGTGGTTTTGTTTAAGTGTCCCTATACTTTTATAAAAGAAAAAACCCAAATAATTTCCATATTTATCCAATAAAAACTTACATTGTTTGCAGTTAACTTTGTCATGACAAGCAGTAATTTCTTTGATCATGCTGACTGGACATACCCGTGAATCTGCATTTTTGCAATGTTTCGACCGGTACTTCGTGCATTCTAGAACGCATTCTGACCACGCTGTCCAGTCCCCGTAGTAATTGTCATTTATAACAAACATACTTTCGCTTTCTACGTTTAAACTTACCACTATAATCTGAATAGAAATCATTGAAGCATTTCGTATTTGTTTAATTACCTTATACAGTTGAGTTATATATAAAATGAGATTCCATTTCATAGTAAAAATCGTCATTGAAATCTTAAAAACTGTCAACTGTGGACATCTTACTTTTATTTCTTATCTCTTCACAATTATCAATCGTACTTCGGCCTCTAGTTTATAATTGACATTTTTCTTTATTATTATTAAAATTTGAATAAATGCAAGTTTTTTTGGGTTTACTTTTTGAATATTTATTTCATTATTTGTCCTTTGTAAATGGAGATCACTATTAATAAATTGAAAGATTCGTTTTAAATCTCTGTGAACCGACATACACTAATATTGGAAGCCACCCAAATAATAGAATGAAAAACCAAAAAATTTTCGATTTATTATGAATTGTTCTTATTTTTTTTATCAAATATATTTATTTAAAATTCAGAATTTTTTATCATAAATTAATTATTTTATTTAAATAATTACATTAATAATATTTATTAAAGCTAATTTATATAATAATAAATTTAAATTATTATTTTTCCTCTTTTTCTTGTCAGAAAATTATACTATAAGTTTGTTTAAGTCTACTTTCCAGGAAATCTCGTGTTCAATTATGAATAGAAACCATTTTATTAACTAGATGATTTACTCATTTTATGACGGATTTGGCATTCCAGATTTATCATATTTTAGACAGAAATAATCACCGTCTTTATTTAAAAAAATGCACTTTTGAAATATTACATTTACAAAAATAAAATACAGTTTTAAAACTAATGCTAATAAAATTTTAAAAAATAAATAGATAATTAATTAAATTTAATTAAATTATAAAATGTAATTTAAAAAAATCAGTAAAATCATTTTTCTTATTTTGATATTTCATTTATTTTCATTATGCTATACATCCAAAAATTGTAATCAGTATATAATAATTTCTAAAAATATATGAAAACAGTCTTTATCTAAATCGCGATCTCGGAATTATTAAACATAACCATCGAAATTCCGGTACAAAATATTCACAGTAAATCAAGACAATTTATTATAGAAATATAAATTAAATTTTGGTCTAAGCCTTTGATTTTTCATCATTAATAATTGCATTTAGTTTCATCTAGTTTTCGACTATAGATCAATGCTTTCTGTTTAATACAAATTTTCTATGCTTCCTTTTTTGATTGTTATTTTCAATTGAAAAAAATCTGTGTTAAAAATTTATCATATTTAGAAAACATTGAGAAAACAACAGTTTAAATAAAAATAATTAATTTTATTATTTCTAAGATCAACTTTTATTTTGTTCAAAGATGTTTGCTCATATTCATTACTTGTAATTCAATTTTGTTTAAAACTGCTCTGTTGTAGTTTCAGCGTAGATATTCATTTCAAAAAAAGGTTACATTAAATAATTAGAATGGCGATAAACGGGTCAAAATGAGAATCCAATTATCGTTTCAACATATTTATATCTTCACTAAACTTAACTGTATTTCATTATTTATCGTTTTTTATTCATTAAAAGAAACCACTGATGGCGGAGATCACAAAACTTACGTTTTGCTGCTTTTTTTCAATATTTTACTTTTTGATCATCGTAATATATTATTTGAATTGATTTTAATAATGTTTTATTATATTTCATCTGTTGATTTCTGTATTTTAAGGAAAGTAAAAGTTATCAGATCACGTTTACTTATGATGGAAATTTTTTAATTTATAATGAAAATTTTTACCACGAATGGTCAAACTGGACGGCATGTACAAGTTCATGTAAAATGTTTCGTCGAAAAATGTGTAAAGATATGTCAATCACTGATACCAGAGTTTGTCCTGTGAAAATTATTATGGAAATGAAATCCTGTGATTGCTGCGGCTGCGGTAATAATAATAATAATAATAATAATAATAATAATAATAATAATAATAATAATAATAATAATAATAATAATAATAATAATAATAATAATAATAATAATGTATTTTTCCCTACTGTTAGGCTAAGCCTCGTCATCCAGCAAAGGGCTTCAAAAAAGAATTTTAAACGTAAACCCCATAGCAGAATTTGGAACATGTGGAGCACTATTTTTGGACACTATAAGACCTTTGATGCAAAATAATAAACAAAATATTAAAATACTCACTAATAAATATATTGATGTTCAACGTGCATTTCAGATAAGTTACAAGTAAGAGAATGTTTACCCTGAAAAAGTTGGGTCCAGGTTCAAATTAGGATTCGGATTCAAAATTTAGGAAAAAAAGTACATGGTACAAACAACAAAAATGCTTTTAGTAAAAATTCTTTAACTTATTTTTCAAAACATTTTTCGTTTAATTTAAAAATTAAATTATTCTTAAGTTTTTTTCTTTTAAATGTGCTCTTTGTGGTGATAATATAAACTTCATAGTTGAAAAAGCCCTCTCTACGCTTACTTGCGTAACAGAATCTAGGCAATCTGATATAATAATGGTGTTTGCAGTTTGCGTTGCTCCCATAACTTTCGTATGTTTCCATCTCATTTTTAACTGAACTATTAATAGAATAGGTGGCATTTATATTTGTAGAAATAATTTCAGAACACTTTTCTTTTTTTTTGAAAACTTGTTTAAGAATATTCTCATTTTCTTCCGAAGAACTAGAAATTGGTGTTCTTATAAAATTCTCTTCTTCTCTCCCCATTTGTTAATTTTTGAGAATTTTTTTTGTTTTATTGAACTTAGCATTAATCTAAATCTGTTATCTAGATTTACTGGTGCAATCAAAAGTAGATTATTAATAAAGCTGTTTCCCCTTTTAATAATATTCGAATAATATAAATTTGTAGATAATGATTTGATTGATAAACCCCTTAGTAAAGGGGTATTAGTAAAGTAAATTTATTAAAGCGCTGGATAAATTAAAATGATTTTTAAATGAGAAAAGAAACAATGTCAATTTGGATGAATATTTAAACAAAAGCTACAAAGTTTCCTCAAGCTAATCATGTGATGAATAAATTTCAATTACGAATAAAACTTCGTCAATGTTTATGATAATCAAGTGAAGAGTTTGTAGAAAATCCTAAACAAAATTTTAAAATTAATATTTTTTAAAAAATTAGTAGAAGAAAAATAAATTGAAAACGAGGATTGTAATGTTTTGTCTTTTTTTAAACAGTTAAATGTACTTTGTGTGCAGCACTGCATCTGTTCCCAATCAAATGCTCTTCCACGAATAAAAGCCCTATTGATATGGTTATATAAATACCATTTCTAGAAATATATTTTATTTCAACAATAAAAACTGCATTTATTTGCTCATCAAACAAATATTTTATTTATTTTTGTAATTAGTCGTAAAACTAATAAAAATTTCCTTTGTCATAGACAACATTTCAGTGAAGCTCACAACTCTTGAAGGGTTACCGAAGACATGTGGTAAACGACCAACGGATAATGTTAGAAATAAAATAATTGGTGGTAAACCGACTCAAGTAAACAAATGGCCATGGATGGTAAGACAAAAATTATTATTTTTTTATTATAACTATCATATTACAATATTGGCGTAACCAGGGGGTCAAAATTTCTAGAGTTTTTAAGTGAAAAACTTTTTCATAAAACATTAAATTGAGCTACTGATGTCGAACGTTCGTTCAGCTAAATGAAACAACTTCAAACAGATGACAGAAACAAGACAAGATAAGAAAGACTCAGTGGATTGATGCTTTTTAGCATTCATCGTGATATCAAAGTATTGTTTAAAGAATTTATCGACAAGCTCCGCAAAGGAAAACGTCGACTTGACGTGTGATTTTTGAAGATCAAAAATAAATGTTATTGTGGAGTTTAGAATTGTTAGGGTTTTTAAGCGAAAACCATTTTTTGCACCATTCTTTGAAAACCTGGCTACGCTTCTGTATTACAATATAATAATTTTTTTCTTGATCTTTCACTGCTAAGATTATTATTATCATTATTTCTAGAGCTTACTAAGTACATTTTTAATTAGTTAAACTTTGAATTATTTCGATATGAATTAGCTCTGAATCTGGCTCATCGTGTTTAGTATAAAAATCAGAGAAAAATCCAAAACTTTTGGTTGATTTCCAAAGGATTTCAATTTGCAATCTGATATTGGATATTAATTTTAGCCTAGTTTTTCTCGTTGATACGCGTTTTGTTCTTCTGGTCAAAAGTGGCAAACTTCCTCACTTATCATTCTTATTTATATAAACAGGTTGCAACCAATCATCATTGCTAATTGCTCCCGCCATGCCCACTCCTTGAGACTTACAAGTAATTATTGGAGCGACTCGTTTTTAAATGATTTAGGCAGCTAACCAACTTGTCAACTCCTAGATTTTCCTAATGTTCTATTGGTTTTCTTTGAAAAATAAATGAGAATAATATTTTTAATTAATTATTTTATTCAATTTTAAATTTTCCACTTGATATGCCTTTTTGAAAATTTAATTCGTTTTTAATTTTTTCTAATTTTTATTTTTCATTTACTTTTTCGTGGCTTTTTTTGTAACCCTGTTCAAAATCTAAATGAAGATAAATAAAATTCGAAAAGAAAAAACAGATTTAGGGTGAACAAAAAGCAAAGCGATTTTAATAAGTTATAATATAAATATATGCATATTTCATAACAAACTCATTTACACAAATTTCAAGAGATATTACATATAAAAGTCTAAATATGTTTGTTTGTTTGAGACATTTTAAATAAATATAACCGTAGCGAAGCACGAGATTAAGGTCAGTTTAATGTAAATTTCGTTAATAAAAATTTCAACATTGATATCAAACAATTACTTTTAATTTCTTTTCTCAATTTCTGAAATCTTAATAAGCAGTTTCCAGACTTAGTTAACCAATTTTGGTATTTAATTAAATTAACAGCATCAATATTTTTTACAGCGCGTAAGGGGCCCCATCTGTCGCTATTTAACTAGATTTTTCAAATCTATCTGATGAATTTGCGCGCGATCTATGACAATTTCCTTAATATCTTTCCTGTTGAGATTATCTTTCAAGCTCACAAGATCGAGTAGTTTTCTAGAACATTTATTTGACAGTTGACACATCTAATAAAAATAGAAACCTGAACAGTATCATTAATATCTGATGTTTTATGTAAAACCAGTAAGAAATATACGCAACCTTTTATAATTGTGCAGAGCAGTTCACAAATTGCTGACAAAATGGCTATTCTTCTTACTACCAATTGGCATGAGAGACTGACTTGAGTAAAAGGTTTCGTTTTTTCTGGACAGCTTCTTTTAATTGCAACAACTAGACACTCTTTGATGTGGTCACGGTCTGTAAATAGCTTCTTTTTCTTTACAATAATGTGAGATACACGAAAGCTAGCACTGACAACACCGTTTAATTGTGCTGTTTGCTGGTAAAATGCGTTTTTTGAACTATCAGGTTAATCTTTAATGATTGCAACTTAGCTTTCCGCTCGCCAATAGTATGTTTATCAATATCGTTATTTTTTTGTTCATAATGTCTTTAAGTTGTATGATTTTACAATTGAAATAGAATCACTCAAATCAAACATACAACGTTCTCCTTTATATGTATGAAAAAGGATAAATCTTTCGATACACTTGGGAAATTTATGTTTTCATTTTCAAGTTTTCATTTTTTCGTTTCAATTCTCCTTCAAACCATGATGAATAAATTATCTGATAGAAATAAATACAATAAATTATTGGCACACTCAAACAAACAGCAAACACCACTTTTGTACCGCAAACACAACCACGTCTAACTATTATAATCGCAAGTTTCAATTCACCCAGGTCAAAGATTGCACTTGTTGTGACTAATTCCAGTAAACAATACAGACAGTAGAGTCACATAAGCATAAAAACATGTCCCTAGCAGGTATTACAACAAAATAGTTCTAATAATTTGAAATTTTGGTAGTCATTAAATAAAAAATGAGTTTTCATAAATTTACCATATTTGTATTATTTGGGAAATTTGAATCCAATTTCACAAATAATATACATATGGTAAATTTACGAGAGCGCATTTTTTATTGTACGAATGCCAAAGTTCAAAATATAGAAAGCTAAAAACTTCAATTTGGCCGTGTCTGATTTAATTTTTAATATTTTTTTCTTAGTAACATACAACTGTCTTATGAAGGATGATAATCTAGTTTTTAATATATTTTGAATAAATACTTTTATTGAACATTTTTTTCATTTAAGGTAGATCTTGGTAGCGTTATAAATCGTGAAATGTTTATAAATTGTGGAGCTACACTCATTTCGGATGGATGGGCGATTACTGCTGCTCACTGCATGATACCGTATATATCACAAGACTATAAACTTGGAGTTCTAACAAAGGTTGAGAGTAAAACAAAATTTATAAATATCGGAAACTATCACAGGGGTTTTATTGATAAAGGCGAGTATAAGGCTTACATCTCCCATATTGTTGTCCATCCTCTCTATTACAATGATGATACAGTAACAATATATGATTTCGCCTTACTGAAGTTAGAAAACCGCATAAAAGGTTTTGAGAAATATTTTATATTTTATTGTTAAAATTTTAGATTCAAATGCAAAGTTTCCATGCATTGCAAACGAAATAAACTTTCGATTGACTCAAAATCCACTTTGCTATACAGTAGGGTGGGCAACTGAAAGTATGTATGTATTTAATTATGTAAACAATTATTTTGAGTTATTATATTATTGTTGGGTTATTATTTGACTTCTCGCGTTCCACTGAATAAATCAAAAACCAAAACCCAACACAGAATCCGTTTATTGATTTCTAACACATTTTCACAAACTGTCACACGACTTGCACTTTTCTTTCTCTAACTAATTTGCTAATGTGAAAGAAAGAACACCAATGGAAAATCGCTTCGTCTGGAATGTTAGGTTGATTTAGATTTATATTCAAAGTTTATTTATTTGGCTTCACTGACCTTCGCTCGCTTTTCTAAATATGATTTCTTCGAAGTATCTTCTTCGACCAACTGGCCAAATTATCTCGTTTTGCTATAAAAATAACAACAAGTTTTGTAAGTTCTATATTTAATAAACTAAATCTTTTATAACATATATTATTGTGAAATTTGAACTTGATGCTTTTTGCATATCTCCTTATTATTAAGTCACGTATTTGACAAACATACTCTTAACTCATTCTCAATTGAGTTCAGTTTTTGCCTTTTCTTGTTCTTAATATTTACCAAAAATAATTGATACATGTACCGTTATTTTAAGTAATTAAAAATCTTTTAAAAGCCTTATTTAAAATCAACCCTTATGTGAAATTAATAAATTTTCAATAAAAAAATTAGCAGAGCTCACGGCACACTTTTCATATCCCTAAGGTACCTTATGGTGCCGCGGCACCTCGGTTGAGAACACTGAGTTAAGTAATAAAATAAATCAACAAATATAAGGTTACAAATTTAATTAAATTAATTTGATATTTAATATTAATTAAAATAATAATAATAATATGATTGTCTACTATCTTATTCTTTCTGTATACTCCTTAAATGTTAATGTTCTCTCTTCATAGCACTGAATGTTTACTTTTTTAATGCCACGCAGTTCATCTCATTCCTGGCTAATTTTACAGATTCATATTTCTACTCGTCGCCATTTATTATACTTTAGCTTCTTTGCCAGTTTGAAACTTATAAATTATCATTTAATATTTTTCTCCCTAGCTCAAAATAATCAGATATTCGATGACCGGCTGCAAGAAATCCAAATACCTTTAGTGTCCTATCAAAAGTGTCATGAAGAGTACTTCAATATTTATATCAATTATACACTGCATATCTGTGCAGGGTCAAAGAAAAAGGTTTTAAATATTTTACAGTAACTACCTTACTTGAAAATAGGATACCTGTACGGGTGACAGTGGCAATGGACTCTATTGTTTTGATCCTTTTACGAAAAGCTGGCTTCTATATGGAATAGTAAGTTTTGGAACAAGTCTTGGCTGTGGTAATACTATAGGTGTTTATGCTCGAATTAGTGCTGCGATTGAATGGATCGCAAATGTTGTAGCCCTATATTGACAGCAATCAACAGTTTATTTGATTCATTAAATATAAAACTTTAAATTCGTCTTTTTTGAAAACCTTGATAAATATAAGAAAATTTAATGTTTGTTTGGTCAATTTGATTGTTTTAAACAAATACTTATTAAAATTAAGTGATATTTCACGTTGAGTCTAACTCAATTTTAGTGTTTCAACTTGTAATTACCCAGTAGTAGACCATGAGGTATACTATCCAATCCCCTTTGTATGCATTACATAATACCTTGGTGACAAGTGGTGATGTAATCATATATTCACACCATTGTGTAATCATTGAATTTTGTATGATTATGTAATCATCGTGTAAACCTGTGATTTCGTAGAACATGTAAGTAGTGAGATGTGAGCCATATGGACCAGCAGTGGCCAAACTTTTTTTAGTGGACATAAATTTGACCCTACTTTAAGTGTAGCATAAACAAAAATTTAAAAGTGCTAAACAAAATCATATTAAAATAACATTTATATTTATTATAAACACAGTATTAAATATAATTGTTGTCATGGTATTTATTAATATTGGTTATTGTTAGTATTATGGATGTGCCTGAGTGTTATCACTAATTGTTTACCATCATACAATGGTAAAACAAAGAATATAACTCATCCAATTATTCATACTTTTTCCGAAAAATTATCTAAGTCCATTTAAAAAAAGAAACCTCCAATTCCTTATTTTTTAAGACAAAGACTTCAAAGATTCGGCTGTCCATTTAACAAAGAACTTTTATCATTTTTTCTAATTAAAAGGTTTCATAATATTCAATTGTCACAATTTTTGGTATGAAGATTGAGGTGTTGCTACTTTATTTTCTAATGATACTGAGACCTTCAAAAGTTGAATTATCGTGTGTTCAAACATTCAAAATGATTCAAAATTGTTTAATTTCTTTTCGATCATAGAGTTCCTAAACTTATATGAATACAATTCTTGGTGTGTAGATAGAGTCAAGTGTGCTCTATATTATGGTGATACTTAGACTTTCAAAGGGTCAACCATGATAGGTCAAACTTTCAGAGGGTGCTAAAAAAACTTCAGATTTTGACTAAACATGATGTAAAAGAACATGAAGGACACGCCTTCGAAGGTTTCAAACATGGGTCGAAGGTCACCAAGGTCAAATTAGTAAAAACCTTAAAAGTTTAGAATTTTATTCTTCTAATTAATTCAACTATTATTATTACTATTATTAATTTTATTATTATTATTATTATTATTATTATTATTATTATTATTATTATTATTATTATTATTATTATTACTATTATTAATTTTTTTATTATTATTATTATTGTTGGGCCAGAACGTAAACGGCCTTGGAAAATGTTTAAATGGATCAGAAACACACATGCAAACATAACATGCAGATTTAAATAAACCAGGAAACACCAATTAAACCATATAAAATCTGAGAAATAAAAGAATTAAATATAAATTAAGAAACATAAAAATAAATTAAAATATTAACAGAATGCACCAAGATCCGCACGATACCTACACAAATACAACAAGAAACACAACAAATTCGACGAAATTGGAAAAATCAATTAAAGTTCATTAAAGTGAAATTTAAATCGAAAAATTTGAATTAGCAATAATTCAATAAAAATTCTAAATAAAAAATTATAAAAATAAATCAAAAAATATCAAAATTAAAGAATAGAATTTGCTAGAAAATAACAAGGTCGAATTTTGTTTTACTACATCAAATTTCACACACCAGAAAATTAGGTATATATACTGATCCATTTTCACATTTAACTTAACCATTTTTTGAAAATTGTTTAAACCATTTTTCAAACTGATTGAAACCATTTTGAAAACATTTTTGAAATCATTTGATTTAGAATTCTGTTTAAAAATTTACCTTCAGAAACTCCTTTTTTAGGTGAGAAATATTCATGGTGGAACCCTCTTTCCACGTCACGTTCCCTGCATCTCAATGGAGCTCTGCTCAGCGTCGGCGTGGGGGGAGTGGTATTTTATGTCATTTTATGTTGAATTTTACAAATTTTGGAATGGTTATCGAGGGTAATTATGTTGTTTGATAATTAATAAATATTATTGATATATATATATAAATTGTTTTATATGTTTTCAAATTAATTAACTTGTCGAAATTTTTCCGGCCCACAGCCGATACATAACGCAAGATAGTAAAATCTACACAGTGCAGATTCATGTAAGTGCGTGGAAAATCGCCAATGATATGCACCCGTGAAGACTCAGCGTGCGCAACGCCACGGTCGTAACGTCAATATTAATCCCCATAGCTGAATCGAGAAATAAGGAAGAAGTCTCTGGCTGCTTCCTCGTTTCTCCATTCTGTAAAATCGACTTAAATTATATTACACACGGCTCAAAATCACCACACCGAGTAGTCCAGTGGGCACTCATTAACTATAATATAAACATAATTTGCGTCTAAGGTCAATTAAAGGAAGGTGACGGGAAGCTAAATGAAAAAATGGAATCGTTGTTATATGCTATAAAATCATGATCGTAATCTACATTATCTATCTTAACGTCAAATTTAAGTTCACAAAATTATTCATGAATTCAGATTTTCTATAGTAACTCTGTATTATTTAAACCAGATTGATAACTCATATCATTATCCGAGCATCTTTTGTTAATGATAAACTCGTATTATGAACCTACTATTTACATGATTCATCACTAATCCTTTTAGTAATAATAAGTGGAGAATTTTATTAAAGATAAATTCATATTATTAATTGTAGATTAATATCATTGTAAAACCTTTCATTAATAATACCTTCATATTGATAAGTGTAGATCATTGGGTAATAAGAAAGTCATAGTATTAGTAGAAACATTTTGTTAATAATAAATCGACAATAACTATATATTATTAATTCATATGGTTAAGTAACAGAAAAATGGAAATTATTAATTGTCGAATAATATTGGTAAATCCAAACCCCTTTAGGTAATTAATTGTAACTCTTTAAATGGAAATTGCCCTATTCAAACTTATCTTTAAATTCATAACCTACAAATTTAAGTAATTAATTATAAAACATCATTATCACTAATAAACCTTCATCACACGTTATCAATTTCAACCCATGTATTAACTTTGTTATCAATGCTCCATTATTAAAAATTAAATTTACGTTATAAGATTTAGAAATTCGTCGCAAACCCCGACCATTAGTTTCATGACTTATTCAAATGTTGATAACAATAGTATTAGTAGGTAAAATATGAGTTATAATCCCCAACATCAATTAGGAATTTCATATGAACAAGGTCTAAGAATGTAATACGTAAAAATCATCCATAAAAATTAAAACTTACAAACATCAAAAATCACAACAATTGAATAAATAATAGTGAAATTAATAATTCCAAAGGCGAAAAGTATATGAGAAATCAATTTTGAGGAGAGTCCGACGTACAAATCCACCGAATTTTAAAATTTTAGTCATTACGAAAGCAGGAAATTTCATCATAGGTCAGCACGCCAAAAGAGCCTTCACCGATCCAAAGAGAGTCTCGATACAACTGAAATAAGGTAGAAAGTAACCAATTTAGAGTCGTCAAGCGCTCCATTTTTTTTGTGCGGAATAATAAATCTGAAACCAAATATCCGTAACCGGTAAGGTGAATTTCAAATAAAACTAACTCATCGATGGATAGAAAACCGTACGGATGGTCGACAGTATCATCTCGAACCATAGAATTTTCTAAAATTTCCACACCAATCCCGAAAATGAATCTAGAAATAATAAATAAATAAAAATGATAACTCGTACCGACCGGAAACTTACGAATAAACAGTTTCGCCAGTCATAGAGACACGCGTCCAAAGTCCAATTTTCTTAAAGCGCCGACTAATATTTACAATAATTATGTAGAGATAAAGTTGAACTTGAACCTTGACATATCCGGTCAGTTCATCAGGTCGACGATCAACTAAATTATAAAATTTTCGATTAAAAATGCTAAATTCAATTAAATAACGTTCGCGTTTTCACCGAATAACGAATGAATATGCAATTATCTAACTAATGTACTTATATTGAAATAGTATAAATAGGATATAAACCTTCACCTAATATCAGTTAATCAAACGTACCAATATACCAACAACGGAATCCAAAGAAGAGAACCATTTCAAATAGCCCAACCGGCAGAAGGTCCACAGTTGAATCCGGACACGCAGGTAGTGATTTGTGTACATATAATGATTAAACGTAAGGGATTAATATATACACGCAGCACAATGATATTCGCATCTTCGTAAGTACCTCCTCATCAATCTTACAGTCGAAAACACAATGATAGATTTCAAAATGGAAATAACACGGTATATTCAAGTTATTGAAAATTCTTTTCCCTGACACGAGAACGGATGACGTAAATAGTAGCTGTTAGCAATGGATAAGGAAGCATCAAGCGGAAAGAATTCGTCACGCGTAGCATAGTCAAGCCATCTAACATCTCTCTTAGAATAACTGAAACAATTATATCACCGACTCATTATCTTATACAAGAAGTATACTAATTATGATTCATTCAGGAAATGCAGACCCCGATCTCATCCCAATGCAACTCGCTGACCGATGGAGGGAAGTCTGGAAACTCTACTGGCGTTCTAAATCCCCATCCAACTTCCCACGCAGCGGCAACAGACCGGAGTATCTCAACCGAATTCATGAGGCACCAGAACCGTTCTGGGAGGAGTGGCACCCCACGGCGGAGATCTACGCCCATGCGCGGTGTCTACTCGACGACCTTCTCGAACACCAGCAACAAGTGGACCTAAGAGTAGCTCGAGCCCGTCAATGTTTGGCAAACATTGAGGAGGATCTCGAAGCCGGCCGGATTGCCGATATTTATTATCATCCACGGTCACGCGGACACCTGTATGGAGACGCCGAGAAAGAAAAATATGCGCAGATGACGGAAACTCACCGAGGTCGAAACATCAGGAGGCCGGTAATGGTTATACCGAACTGCTCCCCCGAGGAATGGGTAGCAAGAGGCTTCACAGACTCATGAGAATTACATTGTGAACTCCTTTTAGTTTGATATTTGTTATTAAAATAGAAATTGCGTTCGAATAAACATTAATTTTGTTTTTATTTTTGGTTGCTGTTATAACAATTCATTAAGAAAGTTTTGTTTAATTAGTTGCTTCGGTGGTGATAACTATTGTTTTAACATTATCAATTCCAGACATGGATTCCACACAAACCCTGAGGATGGAACTAGCCACAGCCCGAAGGGATAACAAGAACCTATACAATCAGATAATTCAATTAACACGAGAGGTACATCAAATACGAGCTACCTGGATAGATCCAGCAAAGGTTAAATCCTTATATCAGAGGCTCACAGCTGCTCAAAAAGGATGGGCCGAAGAAAAGCAAATCAATCAGAGTTTACGCACACAAATCCGAGGACTGGAGGTCGCCCTATCGGCCAGCCAGGAAGGAGCGGCTGTCACCTATCCGCTCGTATTCGCACCGGCTCAGTTAGCGTACCGGGAGCCGGCAGCTGCTTCAACTTCGACCCCAAATCCTGCAACAACCATAAACACGTACTCACGTCCCGGACGCAAGGAGAGAGCTAGACGTCGTGCCGCCAAACTACTAACCTGATCCGAGTCAAATTTTACAGACCATTGTAGCTCCTATATAAAATACATTTCGTAGTGTGATTTTATTAACCTATGTGAGAAGATCCAGAAAAGCATGATAGAATTCCTGAAATTTACTAGACTTTAAATGATATATGACGTAAAGGGGACCAATTACAAAGAAAATCGAGCACACGTCTTCTAACGACGGCTCGTTGAACCCGAGGGTTGTCCGAGCAATTATAGTATTAGCAATAGCACTCACTTTTTGCGGACAATCCACCCGCTCGAGCACATTTCCAACGTTGCCTAGCAACGGGTGTCGAGTGGTAGGCAAAGTAACATTTTGTATGGCGTTACTGGGGCAACAAGGAAGATAAAATTAGCAACCCCTGTAACCCACCATTATTATTATTATTAGTATTATTATTATCAGTGGTGTTGTCGAGCCGGAACTTCGTTTCGGTACTTTCTTGTTGGACAGGAACGCGTTCCGGAACTAAAGATGATTTCTGATAACGAGAATTGGCTGACGTATTGATTTCATGCATTGTTAAAAATATTTATGCAATATTGTTTGAGTATCTAATATGCGTATTTTATAATTTGTTAACTAATTTTTATTAAACGTTCCTATTATTGTAATAAACATATATATACATATACACAAAATGGGTTTCGTGATGATTTTCGTTTCCTTTCCTTTTTATGCTATATACAGGGCCGATCTTGGCGACGGGCGAAAATTGGGGGAAATCTCCCCCCGTCGTCAAATTTGGGACATGAGACCGCACAGAGCGGCCGCCTACCCAGGATCGGTCCTGTCTATATAATTATATATACGAGTTCCGGTAAAAAAAATTTAGCACAACACCACTGATTATTATTATTATCTAAATTTTCAAAACAAAAAATGATTCACAATACATTTATTTTAATTATAGTTCTTTTTATTTTTCAAATTAGAGTATGTTAGTCACTCGCATCGACTTTAAAACCTTGAATAATGATATGAATAGTCCAGAGCTTCTTAAACTTTTGTAATTCACGACCCCATTTATGATTGCTAGTTTCTTGACTACCCCATACAAATATAAAAGAAAAATAAATTTATATTTTTTTTAAATTCCTATAACATCTTCTAATTCTAATTCATAGTAAATGTTATTCAAGTTATTACAATACTCTTAATAGAAATGCAGGTACAAACAATCTTCCAGTATCCGAACTAGAAGATTTTATGATATATTTATCTACGATAATTGTTATTTTATCTTTATAACAATAATTTTACAAGTTAAAAAACATTTTCTGTTAAATTGTATTTTTATCTCTCGTGACCCCAGAATTTTGCTACGCGACCCCAAATGGGGTAGCGACCCATAGTTTCAGAAGCCTTGGTATAGTCCAATAAAAATTTTGAATAGATTTTATTTCTTTGAAAGTCAGGTAAGACTTTGTTTACTGATCTTAAAGATATATACTGCATTTTAACTTTTGATTTAATCTAATCAGAATTTCATTTAGCAAAATCTTGATTTGCATCTGATTGTGTTGAATGTAAGCAAGAAAATTTGGGTATTGTTCAATTTAATTTGAGTTTGAAAGTTGAATTTGTGTGGGCTTTTTGAACAAACGCATAGAATGTCTACAATTCATCTCCACTGGTTTAACACTAGTTTTACCATGAGTTGACATATACATATTTCTACCAAAGGGGTCAAAATTACCTCTTTTGATATTCAATTTGAAAACATGTAAATTGACTTATTATGATTTTAAAATAGAAAAAACAAAAATCAAATAAAAAATAATTTTATATTTAAATTCATTCAAAGTAATAATAATATTTATTTCACATAATAAATTAATATTATAAGTATTATTAGGTCAGTTATAATACTTAGTTTTTATTATAAATATTATTTTTGTAATCTTTACGTAAAACATTTTTTACAAATTTCTAACTTTTTCACCGTACATGGTCCACAAACGTATTATTTAAAGCTCTTAGGAGTAGCCTGACTTTTATATTTTAAGCCTATTTGACATTTTTTTCTTATTCTAGAACTCTCAACTGCGTATTCCAACAGCTCATTTGAATTTTCTGATTCAGTTAAATCAGCAGCAAGTTCTTCTGCCAAATATAACCAATAAACCTATGTAGATATATTCTCACCACGGGTTTCTTTATATAGTACCCACGAATTGATTGCAGCCAAATATATATTGAAAAATACTTGCACTGCCCATCTTCGAGATGACGATTTTAATGTATATTTTCGAGCCATTTCGTCTGTCGTGTCAAAGCCGTGCTTGATGTTATTATAATATTCTATAAACTCTGGTATTTTTTAAATTTTTCTTTGATGAAATTGTGTTTGGATCTAAGCAGAACTTTTTTAGATGCTTTACTTTTGTATATTGTAAGTGGGTTATTACTTGATTTATAGAATAAACTAGAAAAACTAGACAAATCATCTTTTTTTATTTTGCAATTTGAGGCAGCCCCTTTTATTTCCCTGAGTAGTCCCCACCAAAGTTGTTGTTTTTTCTACAATAGTTTTGATGCCAAAGATTTACTTTGTCCATGGTAATAATTATACCAGCACCGGTATATGCTTAAATTAATTTTCTGTTAAAATTTCAAAATTACTATAAATCAAAATATTATATTGATAATAATTCAAAATATAATTTTTGTTAGCATTGACAAATATTTACAACATTTATCTTAAAATAATCTCCGTAATATTTCCCTACTTTTAGACATTTCACACATTTCAAAGCCCAACCACCACTTCTTTTACTGTTGTTTAAATTTCCATAACAAACTCGTGTTTATTGTTGAATTTAGATTTAAATTAAATTTTTACAAAATAATTTAAAATATAAGCCTAAATAATGAGTAAAGATTTAGATGACAGAGAATTGCTTCTGTAACCAGAAATTAGTGTTTAAAAACTTCAAGATACAAATTAAAGCGCACTTGTTGCATTATATGAAGTTGCTTTGCTACTGTCAAAGAAAAGAAAAAGAGTATAGACCTAAAATTAAAAGAAATCCAGTTGTCAAATAATACTTTATCAAGGCCACCAACTGTAAACTTTTATCTGTGTTAATAGATGAGTACTGATATTTCTGATTCTGCACAAGCACCTGTTTTCATAGTAGTTGATAGTAATTCATTTGATGAAATCGAAGAATTGCTTAGTTTGGAGACCATCAAAAACACTACTAAAGGAGCATATTTATTTCAAACTCTGAAAAACACAATTTGGACTCAACAAAATTGGATAACATCTTTACTGACGGAGCGCCAGCAATTCACGGGCAATTATGTTTTCTGCCTGTCACTTTGTATCATTCATCAGGAAGTATTGTGTGGAAAACGTTGAATATGAATCATATAATGGGTGTAGTTCTCAAATGCGTCAACAAAAAAAGAGCACAAGCTTTTAAGGGGCGGGTTTTCAGGCAATTCCTTGCACACTTATAAGAAGATTATGGAGAACTATTGTTGCATTGCGATGTCAGGTGGCTTTTAAAAAGAAAGGTTCTTTCACGATTCTAGGGGTTAAAAACATGTCATAGAATGTTTGGCAGAAGTAAATGAACTACTTACCTGTCGTGAATGTCTTGCTAGCAACCAATGGACGAACGATCTCGCAGTCCTGCTTGATATCACTGATCATTTCAATAATTTAAAAATACAAAGAAACAACAAACTTTTTACAAACCTTTGTAATGACGTTGCTTCTTTTAAAATGAAACTTAAATCAAAACGAAAGTTTGACAATTTACAGTAGAGAATGAATTTGATGTTGACAGGTACAAAAACAAGGTTGGTGCACTTTTGTGGGCTTTCTAGTCCTTTATTAGTTCATCGAACCCCGATTAATTCATTTTTTTCTTTTATTCAATTCTCTTTTTATCAATATTATTTCGTTTTTCTCTTTTTCCAAGTTCTTTCATTATCGATAATCTTTGATTATCCCACTTAAAACTAGTTAAGTATTTTATTTATTATTTCTATTCCCTAATTTTCTCTTTACTTTTTCTTTATCGTTTACTGCAGTTTTCACTTCGCCTAACACTATGTGCACGAATTTTCTTCATATTACAATTTTTATTTCTCATTTTATCGTTTTCTAATTCTTTTACTTCTCTCGCGTTGATGTAGAGGATGGATAAGAAATTTTTTAAAAATGAAGAAAAAGTAAAAGTACCGAAGGAAATATAAATTGGACACATGTTTTCTATCAGCAGTCCGTAGAACCGTATGTATGTCATAGTCCTATCAGTTTATATTTAGTGCGTTCGCCTTTGGACGGTATCCACCAATTTGATACAATACGAACGTTATCTAGCGAAGGGTACCAGTTGATTACACTGATAACTCCTTACCAACAATAACTTAACAGTAATTTAAACAAAATTTTTAAATCAGCCGGCACGCCAATATAACAAGCACAATCGCCCTGATACGAAACCGATTATTCCGAAATTATAGTCACAACCATCAGCTAAATAAAATTTCCATTATTAATTCAAATTTTCTGAACAAACTGCAGCAGGTATTCCGTGTACCAGTCAGGAAATAAATCCAGGGAATCAGGTGAAGTCAAGGAAAGCTGAACGACTACGTAACAAATTGTTACACAGTAGTTGACTCTCGGGAAGACTCATGACCGAAGATAACATGTAAAATATTACAAATTTTGGTGTCATGAATTAAAATTTATATAATCCTGCAGAAACGTGTAGATTATGAGGGACATTAGAGACGTTTGAGTCATTACAGAATTGGCCGCTAAACTCAATCTGGACAAAAGATCAATCACTCGAACAAATAGAAGATCATTACAAATACAATAAACCTACAACCCACCAATATTCACCCAACAAATCCAGTAAACATCAAATTTTAGTAATTTTTTGGTTGTTGATTACAAAGAACCCTAATTTTACTGACACCTGTGTAAATATTTCTATTTACTAATATTAAATTACATCAATTTTAATGATTCCTATTGTTATTAACTAATATAAAGCATGTAAAATATGCCGTTAAATATGATGAAAATAAACCATTGGGTACTCTAGTTACATGTAGTTAATTGACGTTTTTAAACATGGATTAAAAAAATTAATCTATTAAAATTATTATATGAAATTTAAGTTGATAATATTATTCAAATAAGAATTATAATCAATAAAAACAAAATTCATGCTAGATTTCAAAGAAAATGTTAATGTACTTTTGACAAAATTACATATAGACTTATCTAAAAGTAAATATTGTGAAGGTAACGATTCATTTATTGGAGATGCCAAAGAGTTGGCTAGCAAATATTATAATTTTTTTCATTGTCAAAGTAGACGTGCTCATGCTAGAATGTTAGTTGATATTCAAGCTGAAATTGAACTTTCAGAAAAAAATTTACAAGATTTTGAAAATATGAGCAAAAATTTATTTAATGTAATTTTCACATTGCGAGCTCTGGGAGCAGAAATCGAGAAAATGAAAATATCATTGGAATTGCTATATAATCAAATAAAAGAATTTTGGGATGCTGTAAAAACGATACAAAATCAAAATCAAAAACTTATTAAAATATTGACAGAAGTTTGGAAAGTTATGAAAAACCTTAAAACACATTTATACACTTTGCATAGACATCAGAAAGAATTCATTGAAAATAATTTGGAAGTTGGAATTGTTTCATTTGCCGAATATATTAGTTCTACACCAAATGAAGAATTAAATTCTCTTTTAAAGTCACTTGGAAACGCTTCAATGTATTTTTCTGAAACAATTCGACAAATGAGGTTTTTAAATTCTTTGCTTTTCAATCATCAAAATTTAAAGTCAATTCATGTCTTGTTTACCTTTCAGTTAATTTTATTAATAAATAATCCGGAGAATTCAAATCCAGTTGGCGATGAATCTAAATTAAAAAATATGGGAAGAAAATTGTGCTGTATATCTAAAAAAAATATAGAATTTGTTAACGTACCAGAAATTGCATTAAAAGATATACAAGGGCAAACAATAAATATTGGATCACAAATACATAAAACAACTAATGAAATTCGAGAAGTTCATTGTGCATCTATTAGAAGAGAGGAAATCGTTTTAACTGACATTCAAGTTAAAAAAATGGTTTTATTAAGAGGATTAAACGAACTTCAAAATATAATAACTGCTTTCTCTGATATGGAAAATGCAAACGATACGCTGGTTGGAAAAATGGTGAAAACTCGACCAAAATTTAATAATATAAATCAATATTTGAAATTTGACTTTTTGGAAATAAACACTATGTTAAAAAATGTTGATACACCCAACGTATCAAAAGATACTTTCATTAAATGAATTTTTTTAGAATTAAAAATTATAAAAATTTATATCCAAGTTGTATTTATAAAATTATTTTGCTGCTTTAGCAGTAACTTTCTTTGTTTTAGCTGTTCCACGGAGCTTCTTCATTCTGTTCTTCTTTTCTTTACGTTGCTTTCTGGTAGATGTGTCTTTGCTTCCAAATCCGTGCTATTTAAATAAAAATAATTAACATACAAAATTAGTATAAATTTTACTCTGATCAAACGATGTTTAGGTTCGAATTTTTTGGCATAATCTAAAGTGTCATAGATCAAAGCAAATCCTGAAGATTTTCCACCACCAAAATTGGTTTTAAAGTGGAAAGCAAAAACAACATCAGGAGTAGTTTTGTACATTTTAGCTAAATGTTCACGAATTTCAGTTTTTGGAGCAATAGCACGAC
The DNA here is from genome assembly GCA_022537955.1 of Schmidtea mediterranea. NCBI lineage: Eukaryota > Metazoa > Platyhelminthes > Tricladida > Dugesiidae > Schmidtea > Schmidtea mediterranea. The sequence goes on along the minus strand of CM039682.1, from coordinate 8,442,857 downwards.
CAGGGTGAAGAACATCAACAACCATTTGCTTTCTGCAAAGGAGCCGGTTGGTCAAGAATTTTCTTGTTTTAACTACAATGGACTAAGCATTAATAAAAATTAAATCTTAATACTTAAAAATTTACCATCTCAGATTTAAATTGTAATATTTGGTCTTAATCAAATTATTTAAACAAAGTTTTGTATGCAAGTACTATTTTGCAATTTTTAATTTCTATCATAAAATTATTGCGAATTTTAATATTAATTTTTCTAGAAGAATTATATTAAAAATAAATATTTTATTTCTTATTTTTAATCTTTTTTTTCAAAAAATTATATCAATACATTTAAATTTTCGAAATAAGTTAATAGTTAAAAGTTAAAAATTTAGAATACATGAAGACACAAATATACAATATTATTTAAAATATTCAAATCCTTTATAATAATTTTAAAAATTTAAAAATCAAAAAATGAATTGAATGAGATTTAAAATTTTCAAAACTGAGAACATCTTTCTCTATATTAAAATAAGATTTGAGTAATTTATTTAGGTTTGAATTAAATGTTTTAAAATCGTATAAAATGCTTATGAACATTTATATAAAAATTATTTTTATTAAATAATTATTAAATTTGCAATGATAATTATGTTACTATTGAGTTTAGATAAACACGATCGAGTAAATTGGTTTAAGATTAAATGTTAAATGAATAATCAGTAGAATGGAGACACCTATATTAGGGGACAAGGGACATTTGAAATATATACACCGAATTAAGGTACTTTGACCAGCACTTTTTGACAGAAGTGCAATGTTACATTCATACTAATTTTTAGTCCTGGGAGAAATACCCCATTATCTTGAAAGTAGCTGATAAGGGTTATGAGCTTTCTGTGGTTGAAAGGATGTGATTGCACTTATAGAGCGAGTTGTGGATTCGAGTCAAGTTGTGTTAGTAATTATTTTTTTAATAATTGACGGTTTTGGGAAAGGAGGAGTGTAATATATAGTAAGTAAATGATTCAGCTAAATGATACACTTAAAGATTTGACATTAATATTAATTAATATCACGATTAGTTGAAATAAATTTATGGAAATAATATAACGACAAAAAATGATAATTATTTCGTTTATAGAAAAAAATCTAATTAGAACTACGAAAAGAGAAATACGCTCAGCAATGTCGAGCAGAGCGATTAAAAATTAGATGTCATCAATTAGAGACGACATGGTTTGAGCCCATAAAACTACAGATCTGAGCTCTAGAAACTGCTAGAAACAGCTCTAATGAAATACAGAAATTGAAATGCTGTGATATTCGCTCCTAGGGGTCCCAACAAATCAAGCTCTTGCTGGTCACCTGATGGGTAAAAGATATAAGATTTTAGCGGTCACTTGCAAGGGATTCCCACCAAATGCGCGCACATGACATATAACCATTGGATACCCGTCAAAATGACGTTGGATATGTATTCCAATGGGCGTTTTCTAGTAAAAGGTGAGCCATATTACCATGACTGCTGATACCCTAGAAAACCTTTGGGTTCAAGAACTAACATAGAAGGTATTCACGCTCACTTTGATTACGGGTCCCCCTAGTGTTAATTCAATTGAAATAATATCGATTATTTAGTAAATTTATCTTATTTCACGAGTACTTCTTATTAGATAATTTGAATTAGTTCCAAAACGATTCTCAACGTAATGACACAAATCATTTATTAAACAGATTTTATAAAATTGAGTTAATGGATCAATCTTGACCTGGATGTGCGATGTGGACTTCTTCATTTGTCTAGCCGTCTTTAATCTCCGATGTCTCTCTGTCGGCTTTGCTGGGAGGATTTTAATTAGATTTGATTTTGTCAATATTGCGGTTTACATTGATGGTTGGACTTGAGCATGTAGGGAGACATGTTCGATCAATGCAAGTGGTAGTAGAGGTAAACGGGTGGTAGCCAATCTCGTTTCAAATGGTCTCTTTTAGTTTTAGTTGTTGGTTTTCCTTTTCTATCTTTTCTAGTTCTATGGCCAGTAGGTTATTATGTTGAGTTAATTTCTTCGCTTGTTCCGCCCGCGTCCAAATTTCTTCCATCCTGCGGCATCGATGGATCATTGCCTTGGCTCGATGGCTTTGTTCCAGAGCCTTATCGTGATAATAGGCCACATCTCGTTGAAATTTATCGATATTTATCGATAATTATCGGTGTATAATAATTAACTAAGGCAACGCGTTTTCCAATAATAAAGTTTTATATCATGATTTATATCACGACAATAATTATCGGTGTATAATAATTAACTAAGACAATTAAATGCACAATATAGATTATGAATAACAAAAACCAAGAATATAATTAAATTGAGTAAAATCAAACAATAATATACCGTAAAAGGTTTATGGATTTCTGAAGGAAAGAAGTTGGTTATATCCAACTGTCCTCAGGTTCTTTTAACTAGCGAGAGCTGGATTCTGATTTATCTACAGCTTTGCTCAAAGGTGAACAAACAAGTTTGTATCAATTGTAGCCCTGATTCGACTACAACGTTTCCTACTTACTTCCCTCTCAAATTTTAACTGGTGCAAATAATACGACTTCCACCGTGTTGGGACATAACACAAAATGCCTTGAAAATTGTTAAAACGAATAGGTTATACTGCATAAAACCAAGTGCCAAGAAAATTTAACTCAAATAAATAACACCAAATAAACATCCTAAAATCCAAGATAAACAGAAAAAATATATAATGAAACAAAATAAAAATAAAATAATTCACAAAATGCACCAAGATTAGGGTTGCCAGATTTTCACCACTGCAAACCGGGACAAATAATTTTTAAAATAAAAAATTAGACTATTACTTCAACAGGTTAAGTACATAATTAAAAAACAAGTTAAAATTAATAACACAAATAAGAAACTTTAAAATAAATATTATTATTAAAATAAAAATCTTCATTTCACATTTTAAAAACGAAAATCAAAAATAAATAAATTCTTTGACATAAAAAAACATAAAATCCGGGATAATCCGGGATAATCCAGGGAAATCGGGACGTCTGACAACCCTAACCAAGATTAGCAAGAAATATACATGAACACAACAGAGAAACAGAAAACTTAACTAAAAATTCAACAAAGATGAAAAAATTTTTAATAAAAATAAAAAAATTTTCATTAGAAAAATTCTAGTTACAAAGTAATATATAAATTTCTGAAATAAATAAAAATCATGTAAGTCGCTAGTGTTGATATATCGTGATTTAAGCATGTCTTCAAGAAATGCAGCATGAATCCGTATCTTGGAGGGAACGAATGATGATTTAGAATGTGTAAAGGTTTTGCAGAGATTATCACGAAATTTCCATGTCGAGGAATTATTATCCGTTGAACAGCTGATTACCAAAGCATATCCAGGGGTAGACATTGATATTTGATTCTGAAACTAATGTTTTTACTAAATGTTCAATTTTCATAGCCTATTTTTTATATGAATAGAGAGTAGACAAATCTTCACGAGCACAACAAATCGAGAGTAATGAAGACTTATATGGGAAACTCCTTGATCAGTCCACGACTATTACGAGAAATGGAGTCAGTAAATTAACAATAATTATTACAATAATTATCACTGATTATCACGCAATTTGAGTAAATTAGGACTGTTTGCAATCTCTATCGTCCAATCTTCAGATAACTTTCTATGCTTACGGTCTACACGCTTTTTATTGTTATTAATAAAAAAGTAGTCAGAATTTCATTTTTCATTATGGTAATCTTTTTATTTTAATCAAGCTCTATTACAGTGGGGCAGGAGGGCCACCTGGCCCGGGCCTCCATTCCAAAAAGAGCCTCAAAGGGACCTCACATTTTGTAAAATAAAATCTAAATGCCTTACTAAATATTACTAAATTTACAAACATTTAAAAATTGTAAATAATTTTAATATATATTTTAGACCGGGTCAAGGGCCTCATAATTTTGAAATGGCCTAGGCCTCTTCTAACCTCTGAAAGGACACGATTTTAATACATGAAAATTATCCTGTAAAAAATGAAGTTTTTGTTATATTATATAAAACACATGTAACGAGGCTTAAAATTGTTTGCTACCAAAAAGTTATAAACCCAACATAAAAACAAAGTGACAATTATTTCAACGTGAAAGAAATAAAATATTTGTAAGATAGCATTCAACAAAAATAATTAAACTTAAGGCATCCTAACGTTATGAAGGGTTATAAAAATAATAACCAATGCATTTATAGATAAAAATATTAAATGCGACGTCTGAAAAGGTGGCAGTCCATCCATCCAGAGAATGACATGAATTCTGAAAATATAATTGAGATTAAGGTGAAGGGATTTCTAAAAACACTAAATAATAAAATCTCCATTCATTCAAAAATCAAAAGATTGACTGAGAATATTTTTAATGAGTGACAAATGTATCAATAAAGTCATTTATAAATTTTTTCATTTACAGACGTTGGAGCCTTTTGGATGAACGTCTCAATAATAATGTCATAGGCTTCTTGATGTTCAATATTTTTCCCTTTTGCGTACAATTTTGAAACCACATCTATGATAAACTTATCAAATTTCGGCAAATCTAATTCCTGATTGAGGTCACCGCCGTAAAATTTGATGTATTCTCTTTTCAATGTGCTTTCAGTCAATCCTGGGGGCACATAAAGATTGCATCGCTTCAAAATCTGTTCAATTGCTTCGTAATTTACAGTTCCTAATCCTCGGCGAGTTTTAGCATATTTAGCAAAAGACGTTCTCAGTTCTGATTCCGCATCATATCTCTTTTCCATTGGGTACTTCGCCATCTCTTAAAATTTACTTTTGATATAATTTTATTTATTAGATTTCATTAAATTATTTTTGAATATCTTAACAACAATTATTAAATCTATAAAACAGAAAATTTATTTTTTATATGTATTTTAAATTCAAACCCATTTATCTTAAGTCTATACGGTAGGCTAATCGCCTTCTTTTCACGCCTTCTTAACAACTCGGAAAATAACCACTCAATCATTGAGAGAGACGCGGTTGCCACCGTCGAATTCAGCAAAAAATGAAGAAATTTACTACATTCAGCTCCATTCTTCACAGTCTACACAGATCAAAAATCCGTTTTGTTCCTCTTCGAAAAACAAAAATTATCGAAAACGAAAAATGGGAAGATAGCTCGTTGACCCATAGAATTATCGGATTTGAAATTTGTTCTAAACTACAAATCAGGTTCGGAAAATGTTTCAGCTGATGTCTTATCAAATTCAAAAATCACTAAATCTTTTACATTCATCACTATGCCATTCAGGAATAACACAGATGTTTTATTATTACAAGCAAAAGAACTTACAGTATTCTATTCAGGACATCAAAAAAGTGATAGCAGACTGTCGAATCTGTAAAGAAATGAAACCCCTTTTAGGTGCTCTCATAACCTCTACAAGACCATGGAGAGACTACCTATTGATTTTTTAAAACTCAAGCTTTATTAATTCTAATTTGTCTGGGTTCTTTACTCCTCTGTAATCTGGTAGCGCAATCCATAAGTCTGATGCTAAACGATATAACAGAGACATTTATCGATTACATTGTAATATTTTTGGTTTCGCTTCTTGTTCCAATAATATTCGAGTAACGGGCACTATAAATCTCAATTTATCACCTTCAGTGACTGGTAATTTGTTTGTGCATTTGTCATATTTCGTAATTTTAACAATTACCTCTTTAAATGTATAACTGCACAGAGCTTCCCATATTATTCTGACAAACACTACATTCTTCGATATGAACATAGATACTACTAGATTCGGATTAAGCGTAAATAATTAAATCACAAATTAAAATTTACATAACAAATTTTCGGTACCGAAGTACCGGGATTCTGGTACTCGAAATTCAAGGTATTCCCGGGACCTGTTTTTCGAGTACCCGGGATTGGATGCCTTACTCAATATACAATAGTTGTCACAAAACTTTGTTTGCTATTTGGATACTTTTCATGGAATATTCAAATCACGTCGGGCTCACCAAATTGTTGAGATATTAAAGATTATTTGTCGATGGATGAAACTCTCAATCCGACTCCTCGTGTTCAATAATCAGTAAGACAAAATCCCAACAAAGAAATCTTTATTCGCAATTATTCACAACAAGATATGTTTTTCAAAAAGTCAGTAAACACTCTAAGGATATCACTGGATCAGTCACTTGCAATCTGGTTGTATTCTTTATTTGTTTCTCCCGTTTACTTTCGCTCCCAATATATTCAATTTTATCTCTTCAACCAACTAACAACCTATTTTGTTGCTTGTCTTTTTTTATACTTCTGGGTTGCCCATTCATTTAGATATTATTAATAAACAATTTCTACTGGTCAGACAATTTATGCCCATTTCATTAATCCAGGGCAACCCATTATTCTGACATTCAGCTCGGCGGCCCTTGATATATTTGTTAGTCGGCAAATAATTTAACTAATTAATTAATTTGTTTTTGGCTCCTGACACTTCAATAGCCCTCTGATAAATTTAATAGTATTTTTTCGTCCTCAAAATCAAATTTTCCACCGGTTACTACTCCCCCTGGAAAAATATTGATTTTTACTTTTTTCGAAATTTTAATTGATTCTTATAATTTCGAAATTTTGTGTTTAATTTCCTGTAATTTTTATAACCTCAAAAATAAAAAAGGAGCTAAATGTTGATAAAATGGACAAAAGAAAGGTAAATTATTTCATTTACAGAATTTTCCTACCATTGAATTTACCTTATTCGTCTTGTTCTTGTTGGCATCTATGGTATAATGATGTAGCTACTTACAATTTGATTGCAAATTTTAGAGCTCAGTGTCATTTTTTTGTTTTAAATTGTGGTATCAATAAATTTTGATAATATTGAAAATTTGTTTAATAGATAACACAAAACCCGACTGGAGTCTAAATGTGATTCAATAGAACTTTTTATTAATGTCTTAATAAAAACCAGACAAAGGTAAATCATTTTACTTTAACTTGAGAAGTTGCCATTATTTGGCAAGTTATAGAATTTTGCAGACCTAGATCTAGTCATTTAACGGCACAGGTACGAGAAGGGATTTTGGAAGCCTCTCCCATAAATTCAACTAAAAAAATTTATTCTTCTAATAAAGTAAAATAACATTAAGTGTGTGCCTTATGGAAAAAAATAAATAATTGTTTTTTGATATTAAAGAAACTTCAATTTGTCACATACTCAAACTATTTAAAAACATTTTTTATTTTTAAAATTTAGCCTCTTCGTATTAATTGTTCTAATTTTGTCGGGCCAGTGGTAGTTATTGTGACCCTGACCCCAATCATATAATGCTATCTAACTGCCACTGGTTACCCGTTGCTAGGCAACGTTGGTACTGTAACCAATGATTCTGAGACCGTCAAAGGTGAGCTTTGTTTCCAAAACTGCTAAGATCCAGTCTACAGCTGGTTCATCGAGCTACTGTTGGAAGGTCTACGCTCGTCTTATCTCTTTAAGGTCCCTTACTTACTTTACTTCGATTCGTGCCATCATTGGTTCTCAGAAAAATTTATTCCCGGTGTCAGTATATTTATCTTGAGAAAACAAACAAATGACAAAAAAGGTTTTTTATTTATTAACGCATTGTACTATAGAAATAATTCCCGTCTTGGTGCAATTTCTGTTGCTTCTGTCGTCTCCTTTCTGCCCTTCCAGGTCTTGTGCGGGACTTTGGTTTGTTCCGTTGATCCACAGGGCTCGTCGCATCTTTGTAGGCCACTTGGGCTGGGGCGAACACCAGGGGATAGGTGACGGCCTGCCCCTCCTGGCTTGCCGCTACGGCTACTTCCAGCCCACGAATCTGGACCTCTGGGCTTGGTTCAGGGCTCTCTCCTCCTACTAGCCCTTTATCGCCGCATCGATTTTTTGATAGAGCCGCTTCACTCTAGCTGGCTCGGACCAAGTGACTCTAATCCGCTGCAGCTCGCGGTTTTTTTTGAAGGCATTGCTGATGTAGATTAGTGTTCTCTTTGTGAAGATCCTTCAACTCTCTTCTAATTTCCTGCAGGGCGTCCATCTTCAGTTTTCCTTAATGAAATGAATATCAGACAAATCATAGGGTTAATTTCAGAAAATTGGTTGTGAATCAGAGTCTCAACGATTTCATTATTTCTCACTCCCCGCTATTTCCGAGTGAGTTTAATCAGGGTATTTTTATTCTGGGTGAAAAGTTGTTATTCCAATTTATTCAGAATTTTATTACGCTATGACATAATTGAAAATGAGGTCAATCTGGTTGTACCTGCTAGGTGATCCTCTGCTCGGCGGCTGCTTTGAATCTGTTTCAAATTTTCTTTAGTCCGATGGTTCGGTGGGTTTCCTCGCGATTCCGCGGTTCCTCGACTCGGAACACCGGTCGCTGCCGTCCTAGTGGTTTCATTGGAGTCAGAACGGTGAATAGTAAATCTTTACGTCAAGCAATTTGACAATTCTGAATAGTATGGATCCGACTGTTCATATATATCTTGCACCCAGGTATGTTGCCACGTGATCGGTGAGAGAGAATTCAGTGGCCGCTGGTGATTGGTGAATTCTCGTTATACTCCTCCTATCGGTTGAGGGTGTAGGAAATATTTCCATGCTTTTCGTATGCACACTGACTACTTCTCAGATTTTCTACTCGATGATTCACACCACCTCGTCTATTTTATCGGATTTCTTGAGTAGACATTGTATTTTCTCTCGGCTTGGCATTTTTCAGAACTTAATGCATTAACTATTTTTAATATTTGATTCAATTTCGCAGCTTTTAGTGATCCTTCTTTGCTAGTTGCTTAAGGTTGGCTGATTTCAAGGAGGAGTATATTCCATTCGCGCTTTGGAAACATGGATTGTACATTATGAATAATTGGTGCCGGAGTGCTGATTGTGGCCTCGTCATAAGTAAATATAATTTATGCTTTTCTACTTTACAAATTTTTGCAAGATATCGAATAACCGCTTGTCGTCTATGCTCGTGGATTCCGCTTGTCTACTATCAGCTATGGTCGTGATCTGTCTCTGACGTATAATGGATTGTTATATGAACATTTTATTTATAAATGATTATTACCTCGGATTTTAGTTTATTAATTTGATCGTCTTTCGTCGTTTGTGTTGTTTTATCGTTTAATTTAAATATTTGGCAATTTAGCTAGTGGGTAATTCTTTGGTAAACTCATAAGAGAAAAGAAGGTTACCTGGGTAGGTTGAATTTTCAAGGTTTATGAGGGATTATTATTAGTAAGGTTATTACTAGAAGGTCTAATCTTTGTTGGCGCAACTATCATTATCAGTCATTGTCCTGTTCATCGTTGTTATCGAAAATGGTACCGGTGCTCTCGTTGATTAATCTGTGGGAAATTTGCTCGCGGGATAATTGTTTATGGAGAATTTTTTGGTATCTCATAGGGTTCAATGCATTTTTACGGGTTAGTCAACGTAATATTTTAGTTAATACATATATGATAAATTTTTAGTGTAATTTTAGGTCATCTTATTTCTAAATCGTTAATCGTTAGGTTTTGCGTTTTCGTTACATCGATTTCCGCCAGCCCCTCTCCCTTTAACCTCAAGTTGATCCTAGGATTTTTTTTGTCGATGTTAGAGTTTAAGAGTGCCCACTGGACTACTCTATGCTATTATTTTAGCCGTTGAGTATAGATATTTTAGGTCGATTTTTCGGGAGTAGGTGGAAAGGTAGTCAACCAAAAGATTGACTCCCGATCTTCCCTCTGCCCATATGATAATGAATGAATTGACGTTCGAGTCCGTCGTTACCCATGGCGAGATCTCTCGCGGGCACGAGCTATTTGCGGACTTACACCGCACTTACACCTCTCGATCTTTATGTAGAAGTTTACTAACCTGCTGGTGTGTGGCTGTGAGCCTAAAAAATTTCGACGTAGTAAGTTTGATAAGTTTTTAATATATATTTATCCAATACCAATTACGTTTCCATTCATCATTGACATTCAGTTCATACTCAGTTACAACATTAGCAAGTCAGTCTTGCTTACTTTCGATAAATAAGTTCGTAGCTTTGAGTAGCGTTCGATTTAGTGATGACGAGTGATTCGAGTTTTAACAAAAAACTGGTTAAAACTGATTGTTTCACCAACTAGTTGTTGTTTCCTGTGAAAATGGATCGGTTTATATACCTATTTTGTGACCCTAACCTTGCGTGTTAAATTTGATGTAGTAAAACAAAATTTGACTTTGGGAATTTCTTTGAATTATCTAACTTTAATTTTCTTATTTTTTGATTTACTTTGACAATTTATTCTTTTAACAAATAATTGAATTGTTTCCAATTCAAATTATTTAATTTTAGTTCTAACTTTCATGAACTCTTGTTTCTTTAAGTAAATTGTCAATTTTCGGTCAATTTTTCGTGTTATTTCTGTGTTTGTTTCGTGCGGATCTTGTTGCGTTCTGTTATTATTTTTATTTATTTTTATGTCTTTAATTTTATATTTTAATTATTTCTTTCTCATATTTTAGCATGGTTAATTGATGTTTTATGGGTCTGATTTTAAATCTGCGTGTTGAGTTAGCATGCTGTTACCGATTCATTTAAACAAAATTGTGTGTTGGCCCAACAATTTTATACATGCATTTTATTTTTTTGTTCTTGAATACTGGTGGGTTACAGGGGTTGCTAATAGGTTGCCCCAGTAACGCCATACAAAATGTTACTTTGCCTACCACTCGACACCCGTTGCTAGGCAACGTTGGAAATGTGCTCGAGCGGGTGGATTGTCCGCAAAAAGTGAGTGCTATTGCTAATACTATAATTGCTCGGACAACCCTCGGGTTCAACGAGCCGTCGTTAGAAGACATGTGCTCGATTTTCTTCGTAATTGGTCCCCTTTATGTCATATATCATTTAAAGTCTAGTGAGTTTCAGGAATTCTATCATGCTTTTCTGGATCTTCTCACATGGTTAATGAAATCAAACTACAAAAATGTATTTTATACAGGAGCTACAATGGTCTGTGAAATCTGACTCGGATCAGGTTGGTAGTTTGGCGGCACGACGTCTAGCTCTCTCTTTGCGTCCGGGACGTGAGTACGTCTTTATGTTCGTTGTAGGATTTGGGGTCGAAGTTGAAGCAGCTGCCGGCTCCCGGTACGCTAACTGAGCCGGTGCGAACACGAGCGGATAGGTGACAGCCGCTCCCTCCTGACTGGCCGATAGGGCGACCTCCAGTCCTCGGATTTGTGTGCGTAAACTTTGATTGATTTGTTTTTCTTCGGCCCATCCTTTCTGAGCAGCTGTGAGCCTCTGATATAAGGATTTAACCTTTACTGGATCTATCCAGGTGGCTCGTATTTGATGTACCTCTCGTGTTAGTTGAATTATTTGATTATAGAGGTTCTTGTTATCTTTTCGGGCTGTAGCTAGTTCCATCCTCAGAGTGTGTGTGGAATCCATGTCTGGAATTTATAACGTTAAAACAATAGTTATCACCACCGAAGTAACTAATTAAACAAAACTTCCTAATGAATTGTTATAACAGCAACCAAAAATAAAACAAAATTAATGTTTATTCGAACGCAATTTCTATTTTAACAACAAATATCAAACTAAAAAGAGTTCACAATGTAATTCTCATGAGTCTGAGAAGCCTCTGGCTACCCAATCCTCGGGGGAGCAATTCGATATAATCATCACCGGCCTTCTGAGGTTTCGACCTCGGTGAGTTCTCGTCATCTGTGCATTTTTTCCTTTCTCGGCATCTTCATACAGGTGTCTGCGTGCTCGTGGATGATAATAAATATCGGCAATCCTGCCGGCTTCGAGATCCTCCTCAATGTTTGCCAAACATTGACGGGCTCGAGCTACCCTCAGATCCACTTGTTGCTGGTGTTCGAGAAGGTCGTCGAGTAGACACCGCGCATGGGCGTAGATCTCCGCCGTGGGGTGCCACTCCTCCCAGAACGGTTCTGGTACCTCGTGAGTTCGGTCGAGATACTCGGGTCTGCTGCTGCTACGTTGGAAGTTGGGCGGGAATTTTGAGTGCCAGTAGAGTTTCCAGGCTTCCCTCCATCGGTCGGCGAGTTGTATTGGGATGAGATCGGGGTCTGCATTTCCTGAATAATTCATAATTAGTATGCTTCTTGTATAATATGATGAGAGGTGATATAATCGTTTCAGTTATTCTAAGTGGGATGGTAACTGACTTGACTACGTTACGGGTGACGAATTCTTTCCGCTTAATGCTTCCTTATCCATTGCTAACAGTTACTATTTGCGTCATCCGTTCTCGGTGGGAAAAAGAATTTCCAATACTGTTTCGTTTTCATTTTTAAATGAAGGTGCGAATATCATTATGCGGCGGGTGCTCATTAAACCCTTATGTTTAAACATCATATGTGCACTAATCACTACCTGCGTGTTCGGATTCAATTGTGGACCTTCTGCCGGTTGGGCTATTCGAAATGATTCTCCTCTTTGGATTTTGTTGTGAGTACATTGGTACGTTTGATTGGCTGATTTTCGGTGAAGATTTATATCCTAGTTATATAGTTTTTTAATATAAATACATTGATTAGATGATTGTATATTCATTCGTCATTCGGTGAAGATGCAAACGTTATTTAATTGGGTTTAGTATCGTAATCGAAAATTTAGTAATTTAGTTGATCGTCGACCTTATGAACCGACCGGATATGTCAAGGTTCAAGTTCAACTTCATCATTTTTATTGTAAATACTGGTCGGCGCTTTTAAGAAAATTGGACTTCGGGCGCGTGTCTCTATGATTGGCGAAACTGTTTATTTGTAAGTTTCCGGTTGGTACGAGTTATCAATTTTATGTATTTATTAATTCTAGATTACTCTCGCGGAATTGGTGGAAACTTAGAAAATTCTATGGTTCGAGAGGATACCGTCGACTCTCCGTACGGGTTTTTATCCATCGACGAGTTAGTTTTAGCTGAAATTTACTTCACTGGTTATGAATATTTGATTTCAGATTTATTATGCAGCACAAAAATGGAGCGTTTGACATTGCTAAATTGGTTACTCCCTACCTGATTTCAGTTGTATGTTGGATCGGATGAAAACTCTTTCGGCGTGCTGACCTATGATGAAGTTCATGCTTTCGTGGATTTATACGTCGAACTTTCCTCAAAATGGATTTATTTTATATGCGTTTCACCTTTGGAATTATTAATTTCGCTGTTATTTATTCGATTAATGTGATTTTGGTGTTTGTAAGTTTTGGTGATTTTTTTGTGTTGAAAAAATTTTTTAAACCTACTTCATATGAAATTCCGACTTGTTGTTGGGGGTTATAATTTAATTTTTACCCTGATGCCCTTACTATCAACCTTTAAATAAATCATGAAATCAATGATCGGGGCTTGTGATGAATTTACAACGTAAACTTAATTTTTAATGATTGAGCATTGATAACCGAGTTGAGACATGGATGAGATTGATAGCGTGAGGTAAAGGTTTACCCGTGATAATGATTTTTTATAATAAATTACTTAAATTGCAGGTTATGAATTTTTAAAAGATAAGCTTGAATAGGGCTATTTTCACTTAAAGAGTTACAATTAATTACCTAAAAGGGTTTGGAATTATCAATATTGTTCGACAGTTAATGATTTTCAATTTACTATTAATTAACCATATGAATTGATATTATGAAGTGATTGTCAAAATGTTTCTACTAATACTATGACTTTCTTATTACTCGATGATTTACGCTTCTCAATAGGAAGATGTTATTAATGAAAGAGTTTACAATGAGATTAATTTACAATTAATAATCTAAGTTTATCCTTAATAAATTTTTCCATTTATTATTACTAAAAGGGTTGGTGATGAATCGTATAAATAGTAGGTTCATAATAAGAGTTGATCGCTAGCCAAAGATGTACGGATAATGACATGAGTTATCAATCTGGTTTAAATAATACAGAGTTACTATATAAAATCTGAACTCGTGAATAATTTTATGAATTTAAATTTGACATTAAGATAGATAATGTAAATTATGATCATGGTTTTATAGCATATAACAACGATTCCAATTTTTTCATTTAACTTCCCGTCACCTGCCTTTAATTGACCTTAGACGCAAATTATGTTCATATTATAGTTAATGAGTGCCCACTGGACTACTCGGTGTGGTGATTTTGAGCCGTGTGTGATATAATTTAAGTCGATTTTACAGAATTGAGAAACGAGGAAGCAGCCAGAGACTTCTTCCTTATTTCTCGATTCAGCTATAGGGAATTAATATTGACGTTCCGACCGTTGCGTTGCGCACGCTGAGTCTTCACGGGTGCATATCATTGGCGATTTTCCACGCACTTACATGAATCTGCACTATGTAGATTTTATTTACTTGCATTAGGTTTCGGCTGTGGGCCGGAAAAATTTCGACATATTTTAAAATAAAATAAATTATATATATATGAAACAAATTATACATAGTAATGTTTATTAATTATAAGAAAAATATAACATGTTACCCTTCCAATTCATAAAAAGCAGCATACATTTACATAATAAACCAAATGCCTCTCTTCCCACGCCGACGCCCGAGCAGAGCTCTACAGAGATGCAAGACACGGGGCGTGGAAAGAGGGTTCCAAAATCAATGCTTCTCACCTAAAATTTCTAAAAAATTTCAAAATAATGATCTCGAACAGATTTAAAATGTTTTAAAACGATTCAAATAGTTTGAAATAGTTTTACACACGGAGTGTTTTTCAAAAATAGTTTTTTGGTTTTAAAATGGTTAACTTTAATGCGAAAATGGATCAGTATATATACCTAAATTTTTGGTGTGCAAAATTTGATGTAGTAAAACAAAATTCGACCTTGTTGTTTTCTAGTAAATTCTATTATTTATTTTTATTATTTTTTGATTTATTTTTATAATTTTTTATTTATAATTTTTATTGAATTATTGCTAATTCAATTTTTTCGATTTAGATTTCATTTTAATGAACTTTAATTGATTTTTCCAATTTCGTCGAATTTGTCGTGTTTTCTTGTTGTGTTTGTGTAGATATCGTGCGGATCTTGGTGCATTTTGTTATTATTTTAATTTATTTTTATGTTTCTTAATTTATATTTAATTCTTTTATTTCTCCGATTTTATATGGTTTAATTGGTGTTTTGGGGTTTTATTTAAATTGCGTGTTGTGTTTGCGTGTGTGTTTCTGATCCATTTAAACATTTTGAAGGCCGTTTACGTTCTGGCCCAACAATACTGTTTAATTTACTTTTAGATTCTGAATATTTAATTTTATGCTCATTCGATATTTATCTAAAAGTCAATTAATATTTAACCACGACAAACTATATATCTGTAAATCTTTAGAAATATATCGTCATTACGTTATAAATTGAATCAAAATAATTAATATAAATGAACATATATATATTTTGTTTTAATAATCTTTTTTACCTTTTCAAAATTTATGTACAATAATTATTCTTTTATTAATTTTTTATTAGTTATATCTACTAAATTTTAAGCATTGTACAATGGGGAATCAAAACTTAACCGAAAAACAATATTTAAAAATTATTTTGATTAATTTGAGTAGATCTCATTATTACAGAAATCTTTTACAATCATATTCTGACATTAATTCTATAGCAATTTTAAGTGAAGTTAGATTTTTTATGGTTTACATCATAAAAACCTAATTTATTTAGGAAGTTCCTGAAAATGAAAGAATTACTATTCCAATCGATAATTTAGAATATGAATTAAATTTATTTAGGCTTCTTACGATTCTCAATCAAGATAAAACGCTAAATGACAGCAATAATATTCAAAAAGTTCGTTTTGTTTTTATTTTTCAAAAAAATCTTTCATTTCTCATTATTTTAGTTCAATGATTTCATTTCCGACATTCAAAATCATAGGCTTTTTAAAAACGATTCAAACACAATCTCCTATTCATTTGTTTGGACTTATTTTTTAGATTTTTTAATTAAACAATGGGATTTCAAAATGAGAAGGATAATTTTAAAGCATTTCAATGCCAGTGATTATATTGATCACGTAAGTTTTTGTTATTAGTTTTTGAATTGATTTTTAGACTAAGAGGATTTATATAAATTTTAATTAATCTCATATATTCTAAGATTATTAATGTAATTACAATTATAATGTTATATTATGGACATATTAATAGTGATCAGTTAGTTTTATGACGGTCAATTCCATTAAATATTAAAATCTCGTTTTCAATAAAACCTGTTTTTCATTTCTCTGGAGATGACTGGTAAAGCTCTATAATTTGTTAAGAACAAATAATATTGTTTTGGCGTATCCCCCCCCCAATCCAACCGCATTGGATTCACAGATAACGACAATTCTTTCACTCGTTCACATTATCGTTTAAATAAAGGTTGCCAGGACAACTGAATAATCGATATATTGATTTCTAGAGAATTATACGTTATTGCGAAACAAATCGGCTGGATAACTGATACTGGCGCTGTCACTCCTCGTTGATTTAATATGATGACAACGAATCCACCGAAAAGGGTTCAGTCTCAATTGGCACTAAATTAAATTCCAAATCAAGTGAAGCTTAGAATTTTATTGAAATATCCACATGCTAAAATCGAATCGGAAATATGGAAATAAAAAGAATAAAATGGATTTTATCATGTATAAATTGTCAAGATGATTTTTATTTGTAGTTCACATTTACAAATCACAAATATCAAAAGTGTAGAGTTTGAGTTTGGCATCATCCAGCGAGCATTATCACGCGTGTATGATTGTCTGTGATTCATCCGTACTGCCAAGGGAACACTGGCCATGAATTGCCACTTATTTGCTCACAAACAAGGCAAATGAGTATACAACGGATGAATAATTAATCAACAGGAATCAACAATCCGTTTCAGTTATTTTCCCTAATAATACATATATTTGTATTCCCCGCAGTAACCTAAAATAGAACCAATTGCTGGTATACTCACAATGTTACAAATATAAAATATTACTCCTCAATTTGATTCTTCATAAAAGAATAATTCCAGCTCTAAATATTGTATGAAACGTTATATTTGTATGTCAATAGCAAATCTTTAGAATAATATATAAAATTAAAATCAATAAATTTATTTAAAATTAATTTAATTTAATACAATTTTCATAATTTTATTTTACTGAGAAAGAAAAAAACCGCAATAGTATTTAGAAAAGTCATCACAGTGATTCGAGCGTTGGACCGATTTTCAGAGCCGTTTTGATTGATAAATTTTTGGATTTTTAATTAAAAAATTCCAATATTTTTCCATGTTAGGCTGATACTATTAAGAATGTTTTATTTATGTATTTAATGAATAAAAGATTTGTAAAACATACATTATATATAATTACAATAAAGTGACATTCAAACAGCCTCATAATGCATTTCGACAGTTTTCCTGCCATCATAAGGTAAGCTCGTTCAATTATGAATATTTTAGATAGTTTTATTAATTTTAAATTAAATATTTTTTATTAATTTAATGTTTGGACTATTTTCCCAAAAATTTCCAATCAAACTATTTTAAAATATTCCTCACATGTAACACTTTCCCATTTTTAAAAAAAAATTTCCAAATCCGAAATGCCTATTTTACTAATATTGGCGTAATCCTTCAATCGGCAATGCTCAAAAGTATTGATTATTTAAATCAAATTTATAAAATTTGTGTAATTTGTTCATAAAATTTATATTTCCTATAAATTTATCTATCATAATATTAATAGGAAAACTGTCGATATATATCGTAAAATGTATTATATTGTAAATCGATTTAAATTTAAATTCAAATTGAATTCAATTATTATATTCTTACCTATTGAATTAAGAATTCACAGACCCAAACTATTCAAAAACATGCAATACACACATGTTTACTGCATTTTGGACATTAATCTCTGGAATCAATGACTTCTGGAATCAACAATGCCTCACATATCACGCGTACCTCACACGAATTAAAAACGATCTTAATTTCTCAACTGCTTCCTTATCTTCTTATAAACTGGAAAACCTTCCGAGTACGGCAATACCAACGCAAAGTTAGGTTCATCACTCTGACATGCACTGTTGATATAATTTTCATCAACAATCGATTCACGTCCATCAAATTACAATCAAACATGAATCGTTAGGGCTATTTATCAAAAATTTTCATCGAATTATCAAAAGTAGAAGATAAAAACCATGAACGATAAATCAGCCTTTTCACAATATTTCTCTTACAATTAAACTTTCTGGAGAAGTATAAAGACCAGCAAAATTTAGTTTTATATAAATCTCTGTCTCATATTGTATATCTTTGCACTGAAATGATAACTTTAAGGCTTTCCGTTTTTCAGTGATTGAATTGGGCCTTCTATTAATGAAGGTCAATAGAAAACTATAATCGATTTAAATAGGATTTCTACAAAAAACTACCATGTAATAATACTTAATTGTATGCAGATACTAATAGGCCTAATAATCAACATATCTTATCAAGGTGTTTCGTTCGAACAACATTATCTGGTTTGAATGCAAAATATGAAACATAAATTCTAAATTTAAATCAAAATTTATGAATCAGATACTTTACAAATTTATAAAAATTCTCGAGCTTCATATTTATCTTTGAACGGCCGGTGATTTAAATGATCACTTTGTTCGCAACATATATACTCAAATTTAGAATCTTACTTGTCAGGTTTACATGGTCAAAAATAACGTTTCATAATTCCTCCAATCATAAAACTTCAACAATATACAATTCATTCTTTTCACGTCTTTTATTATTGACATTAATTCTCGTCATAATTATGATCCAGTCCCATAATTGAGTTGTTAAATTAATAAATACAGTCAGCTGATTCCTGGAAAACCAATCGTTTTATATAAAAACCCGAAAGAACTAAGGAATTTCGCCCTCTATTAGAATTATTTGTTTAAATTAGGCCTGATCAACCAAAATTATACTGGAATGCGCTATAACCCCGTAAGCCGCATATATTTAATATAAATTTTTGAGTTTAAAATTCAAAATCGAATAATTCATTATTATGGATTTCAATTATTATTCATAATATACCATAGAATAGTTAAACATATGTATAATAATTCCTATATATTATTTTTATAATAATTATGATTGCAACCAATAAAAAATTGAAAGTTATATCCTTTTCTTTTCTATCATTTTTTCAAGTCGATCTCAATACTTGTATATCGTAGTTGATGTTGTCGATTTTAGTCATGACTATAAAGTCATCACAAAATAGTTTTGTGAAATCGTGTTGAATTTTGTTTTAAAAGTGCAAATATTGATTTTTGAGTTAAACATATAAAACTGCAATTATTAAAAACACTTAATTTGGAAAAAAACAATATTTTGTCCAGACATCTTACATTAAAAAAATGTGTTCTTTGACATCAGACAAGATTATATATACAAATATCAAGGAATTAATTTCTTAACGTTACTCTGTTTTTAAGGAACATTTTTGGGAACATTAAGAATACCACATAATTAATCGAGATATTATTCATGAAAAAGTTGCGTCTTTGTTTAAATAAGAGAAATCTGAAATAAAATCCCTGAAAAGTTTTTAGTTCTCTTCGGGATTGAGAAAAAACAAAATCAATCGATAATTTTCAAAAATTCGGCTATGTCCAAATGTTATATTTATTTATGACTGTTCATCTAAAAACGAAGATATATTTACTGTCCAAAACATATTCCCATTGCATTTTTATACTTAATTTTTTTACTGCATTATTTTACTATCAAATTTCTTGCAAATAATAAATCACTTATCCAGCTTACAGAAACAGATAAGAAACAAATCAAATATCTCGGTCGAGCTTCTCAATCACTTAATCCTCATATAAAACTCCTCGGAAAAATGATTTCTTTCACCGATGATTTTAGTAATAACGAACGAGAATGTAAAAGCTTTGATTTCTGCTTAATAAATCTCAATTTGTCTAATTTGAGATGTCGCTTCGGTAAAAAACAACTTTTTATGGCTGTCTGTCATTCATAATTTCTTTGATATTCAGATAAATCGGCTGTCAGTGAAATGATACTTGATAATTTCTCATATCATTTACAGAGGAAGAAACGCTTTAAATCTGAATCTGAGCACTTTATAAGAAATCTTACAACTTACTCATCCAATATTCCAACGTCATTCAATCAAGAAAATCTCATTAACAAAAAATTGAACTCAAGTTTTACATTGCAACCGTTGTATGGATATAAAAATCAGATCGTTAATTATCCAATATCTTTAACCTTTTCTATTGATAGGAATTTAGAGGTTTTAATGGTCTTTTGGAAACTTTTTTTCGGTAATTTAAGTTTCAGGAATATCGTCTCGACGGTTCTCTGGTAACGATTCAATCAGAGAAACTACTAAAATTTTCTCCGATTTTAACCGCGGAAGATTTTAAAGATCAAGTAAAAATAAATCGAATTTTAAAATATTTTTAAAAAAATATTTCTTAGACTTTTGATGAAGACATGAAATTTGTATTGATTGCAGTGCAAAGCACAAAAGGTAAGTTTTATATTCGACAAACTCTCGAATCCGATGAAGGTTGGTTGGAAGTGCATTCGAGCAAATTCAAAAAAATATCTTCTGAAAAATTCAAAAAGATTTTTACTCAACAGAAAGTGGAGATATTGATTTATAATAGAAATACATTTTAAATTTCGTTTTATTTTTCCAATAAATTTTTTTTACAGTTTTTTTTAATAAATTGATTTGTTTTATTTTTTAAATAATTATTTAAATATTTAATTTTTTTCATTAATCTAGTTTATGGATACGCGTTATTTTTTTAAGGCACTTGAAAATAAATTTTTTAAAAGCTTGGTTGGGAAAATAATAAACTTTAATCAAAATTTTTAATAATAATTAAACCATATTTATTAAAAACTTAATTTGCCCTAAAATTTCTACATATATATAAAAACCTTAGAAACGGTATACAACTTTTAAAAATTAATTTCTAAAAAATTCATGTATTAATTGAAATATTAAATTTCATATGGAAATGGAATTTTCTAAGAAAATTCTGAATCAAAATTTGTTTGAAATAAAAATGTTGTTCATTTAATCTAATATGAAAATATTCAGTTGGGTTAATTTGAAATTTAAATTCAATTTCATAAATAATAAATAAATTAGGGCCCTAATAGCAAAGGCCAACATGGTAGCAAAGATTACGAAGATTATTCTTATCCAAATTGTATTTCAGTGTCATTTCACTTAAATGATGTAAAATCTATTATTACTGGATCCACGTTTTCATTTATAATTTTAAGTAATCTTTTTATAGTTAGTTTATCATTCAATGTTTGTTATTAGAATCAGGATTACTTTATGCATGTGGTAATAACAACAAAGGCCAACTAAGTTTAGAAAATTTTGAAAACATAAATTACTTCAGACCATTGGAACACGTTTTTAATATTCCTGTTAAATCAATTGCTGCTGGATGGGATTTTTCTATTATTCTAACTGAATCAGGTCATGCATATAGCAGTGGGGATAATAAGCATTGCCAATTGGGGTTCGATCAAAATATTAAACTATTATCAAAAGTTTATTTATAAATATTTATAATTTTTTAAATCAATTTTCAGCTTCAATTAGTTAATGTTCCACCACTAAAATCGATAAAAGCCGGAATGTGGCATGTTATTGCTCTTACAAGTAATGCTTTTTAAAAACTTAATGCTATACAAATTTATCAAAATTTTCCAAAAAATATATTTCTATAACATATTTTTGGTTTAAACAAAGTTTAATTTAATGATTTAAAACAAATCCTAAAATATTAAAAGAAAATTCTATATACAACATAATTTAATTTTTTAAGTGTATTTCATTGAATTATTGTAATTAAATGTTAATACTATTGATATCTAATAATAAAAATATTTAGTTAGTATTTCATTTAAAATAAATTTGTAGTGTTTTAGGAATTGAAAAACTATGTGACCTACTTTACTCGGTGTCATGGTTACATAAGCATTCAATAAAAATTGATTAATTTAATATTATAGCTAATAACGAAATTTGGACTTGGGGATATAATCACAAAACACAATTAGGAATTTGGCCGAAAGTAAGATCTGGTTTTATTCCTGAGAAAAGAAATATTGACATGGACGAAGAAATCGAATTTATTATTGCAGGATCTTATCATAGTGGATTTATGACTAGTAAAATTGTTAATTTATGTAACAAATCATATTGATATATAGAACAGTACAATTTCATCATGTGGGGTGACAATCAACATGGTCAATGTGGAATAAACCGTGAAGATGATATTGATACTAAATTGGTAAAGCCAAGAAAAATGCATTCATCCTTGACTGACATAGTTCAACTAGAAAGTGGCTGGTCTCATTGTGTAGCTAGAGATGGTAAAATTAACATTCATTATCTGCAAATTCAATGTGGAATTTAGTCAACGGAACTTGTTTCAGTTGGGGTCAGAATGCGTATTGCCAGTTAGGGAGGAGGTTATCAGATAATTGTGATGTCGACCCTATTCCTGGACCTGTGGAATATTTCCTCGCAAATCAAATCGTTATTACGGACATTTCTTGTGGCTGCCAACACAACCTTGCACTGGACACTGAGAATTCCCTGTGGTCATGGGGTTGGAATGATCACGGCATCTTAGGAATGGGCGACCTCGCTGATCGCCTCATACCGGAAAAGGTGTCACAGTTGGTATCTCCAGTATCAATTATTAGCAAGGGCGGATCGGGATCTCATTCATTTGCTGTGATGTTGTAAATAAATATTATAAATTTTTTGTGAATTGAAATTTTTTATATTTAATTGAGTATAACCATAGGAATAATGCTTCATTAGATTCATGTCTGCTAAAGTTACCTCTTTGGTTACTTGGGTAAATCTACAAATGATATTCTACATATGTGATCCCATATCAATTTATACTTTTACTGGGTTCACAGTGGGCAAATGCTAAGTTATTTGGCTAGGTAAGCTTTCCATTGTGCCCGAATGACCTTGATTTTACCAATTGGCACATGTTGCTAGTAAACCCCAGCACAGTGGCACAGACGGGTGAGTTCCGCATCCAGAACTGCTAATGACTTGATGAACGTAGAATTTGTGGTCTACTTACCTGGTGTATCATTTACCAGTTATTAATAGAGAAAATAATAATTAAGCTAATTCTCTTCTCAACTTATAAAGACTGCAAATTAGTCAAGCTTTTGTTGGGCTCAGAGCCACAATTTAAACAAAAATGATAATAAAAATTAAAAACAAGACTAAGAGTAATGAAATAAGTCACGGTACATAAGCACGCACCACAAGAAGATACTAAAAATCAATAAAAACATTAATTAAAACAAATTAAAAATATACCAAAAATTAAATAAAATCATAAAAGCATACAGCCACATACAGAAACATACGAAAAATAAAATCAACTGCCAAAACCTTGCAAAATAAGGTTTAGAAAAAACACAGGCAGAAGCGGCGACCGGAAAACAAAATTTTGGGCTAAAAAATAATATTATAAGAAAATAATATTAAAAATAAAATTCAACTATAATATAAATTATATATCAAAAAATAGAGAAAAATGCACAAAAAATAATAAAAATAATTTAAAATTAATAAAATAATTAAAAATCGCGAAAAATCGCTCATTGGTCGCACACACGCACGAAAATAGTATATATACAATAACAAATTTCATTATTTTTAACTTATGCCAAATTTTCAACTTTTCAACACTTTATCAACTTGATCAAAACGTAAGGAATTTTGTTGATTTTAATTTTTCTAATCACGTTAATGTAAACACTTTTTGTAATTAAACCTTTATGATGTTTGTAATGTCTTGTTTTAACATTTTCTTTAATAGCACTATAGATATTTATAAGTTCGAGTCCGCTAAATTCATATATTAAAAGTATTTCAATAGTAGTCCATGGGACAGATCTCGTGCCGGCTGGTGGGTTAAGTCCCCTAGTTGAGCTCGCGGGTCATGCCTCGTGGACACCTCGGTAGTCCGCAGTAGGGTCTGCCAATATGCACAGGACCTCCACGCAGGGCATCGTTGTATAACTCGTAGCGACTGCTGAAAAGTGGCCGGGGCGAGTAGGATATAAAATCACGGGAAGAGCGTTTTTGATAAATTGATATTAGGCAAGATCATAGGATGATCTAGGAAAACATTTTTAAATCTCGAATGCAATGATAAACTAGTACTGGGCAGCAGGGGTAGGCATAGACCCAAAAGATTAAATAAATGAATAATTACTTGGGAAATTAAGAGTTAATGACGAAAGTGTCTGCAGAATTTATTCGCTCTGTAACAAAACACAATACATATAAGTATAATGTTTGAAGTCCTCATAATTGAATGTAGGTCCATTGACTCTGGCATACATATTGAAGTTACTTCCTCGATTTGGTTAAGTCTTGCATTAGAATCCATCGAAAACAGACATAAATTCCCAACATGTTTGGCAGAGACATAAAGCCATTACATAGATGCCACGATTGAATCGGTGCGATTGGTTCGAAGGAAGTCATTGTCGAAACATTTGCAAATTTGAATTAATCTTTATCATCGCATAGGAAAATATAATTCCGATAAGATAGGGTCCACCACAGAACCATTTCCTACTACGTTTCCTAAATTAGTAGAGACCTTGACAAGTAATTTGACCAAAGTATAGAAAACTCACCGTATTCGTGGATTCCCATTACTTCCGACACGAGACTAACCCTCTTCATGAATAAGTGGTTGGGGCAGCCAAATCGATAAGTTTCTTCTCTATGAGCATCATCTATCACGATAGGAAACTAGTATCTTCTATCCCATACAGCACAATTACTATGAAATTCTACGAGCCAATCAGTCACTAGATAACGCTGACTAATTTTTAGAAATCGATAAGTCCGACTAACTGACACACACGAATATTGCTACAACTTTTCTTCCCAACACTGCCGATGAATTCATTAATAATGTCGTGTAGCAATTAGTAGCAGTTTCTCACGTCGTTAATGTTAGTCAAACTGGCGTTACGCAATAGTGTGTCGTGGACATAATTGACGATATTCCGAATTTGTGGATTATTATTTACTCAAACTAAATTTCCAAAGTACGTTTAATATCATTACCAAATTCATATCTAACAGCACCAGAAGTAACACGGTTTTAGTAAGTATACTGATAACGTAATTTTAACTTTAACGATAAGGAGTGATGGAAATGTTTATAGGTTTTCATAATAAACGTATTTAGGGCCAATCTTTTCATTAGCAACGTTAACACTTAGTAGTCAATACTAATAGTAATTTCATGATTTAATTATTTATAATAATTCTAGTTTATAGGTAATAATATTAATTTCGTATTAAATCAATTAGTAAAGAGATCGCAATCTCTCAAGTAATCATTAATAATGTTAAGAATTTCACGGTTACTCGTTAATAATAAATTTTGCTTCACGATTGCGTATTAATAACAATATGGACTACTTAAATAATCATTAGTAATAATATTAATTGTGTAAATACTATGGTTAAAATCCTTTCATAAATAATCGTTAATATAATAGGAATTCTGTAAATTAACCTAAATAGTAAAATAAGTCTGATAAACGCTTAACCCCATAAAGTTCGCGAATATTTAATCATGTCAATTCCATAACTACTATTAATGTTACACCTCTCTGGTTAGGAAGGTATTGTCGCCCAAGGAATTTTCGATAATCTGATCATACTACTACCGCTGCTAATACTACGGGCCACCCTGTTTTGGTTTTCACTATCCACATCTCTCCAAACGATATTATTATCGTCTCTACCCCAATCTCCTAAGTGGTCACATCTAAACCCCCTACTATTGTCACCATAATTGACAGTACTAGTTAGCTGCGAACATCACCACAAATCGTAGTAACGTCTAACTACCCGAGTCCCCATAGGTGTTCAGCGGGAATATTAGGTATAATGTTAATCGCCCGCGTTCCCTGATGTGATTCAGACCACCCTCGTTGATTCTTCCACTACTTTTCCGTTGACTGGGCATTTCTTCCCCACACTATCCCTAACCATTGACCATTTTCTAAACTTCCTCTATTCATTTTTAGACATGAATTCTGACTCCAGCTCAACTCTAAATGATCTTCGACGAATTCCCCAACTCTCTCCGTCGGTAGTCGCACTTCGACAAAGGTTCGAGGAATTAGAAAGAAAGTACAATACCCTTCGATCCAAATACGAGCGATTAAAGGGTACTTGGAACACTCCGGAAGCCACCAAAGGCTTACACCAGAAAATAGTGAGATTATCACGCGCTCGAGATGAGTTAGTCACGGAGTCGCGTAGCCAGCGGGTGTTAATTAAAGAACAGGCTACGACACTCCGCCAAATATTCACGGATGCAGAGCTTCGAGCCCGCATCCCAATGAAGCGTCTGGGCTCGTCACCTGGACATTATACCCGAGCATCACCTGCCAATAGCCGAGCTCAATCCAATTCCCTCAACCTCAGCTCCATCACTAACTGACCCGCCCCAAGTCCCAGTGGCAGAATCTAGTACTAACCCGGCCCGTCGGTGGCATAACCAAAACCTACGCCGTCGCGATCGACGTCGCAGGGAAGCAGACCTCCTGCGAGAAACGGAGCCACTCAGCGCTCCGTACCGGATCGATGATCTTCCGCCCCCTACCAGGAATTCGAAATCCCGGGACTCGATCCGGATGTGCTCTACGCACCTACTGTAGTTTTCCCTTCCCCGGCTCGGTCAATCCACATAAATTTGGTGGATAAAGATTCGGAATCTCCCAGTGTCGTCCAGGCTCTAGATCACCTGGGATTAGATTTCAACGAAATCGCTATACTCACAGGCGATGTGCCCCGATTCCCCTCCCAGCCCGAAATCGCCGGACCCTCTACTCGAGTCGAGGTCTTTTACACTGTCAATCCCCCTCCATACCGGCCGGCAAAACGTAGATGTTTCCCTACGGATATTGATGCCGACGAAGATTGAGTCTAAGGCAAAATATTACAGTCTGTCTTCACCCAGAACTCTTGTAAATTGTCATCCGCCCATCGTGTTGTATATATGATCATTGTGATGTCATTGTTGTGGTGTACTACAGTAATATAGTTTTATCTTTACTTTTGGTTAGGATTAAGTATGCTTGGGTTAAAAGACTGCGAAACAACGGTAACGGTTGGCGGTAATTCATCAGATAATGTTTGATGAAGGAGTCAAAAGGTGCAAATGATTTCCCACGGTTTTCTCGGCTCAGATAAGATGAATGCGAAGGGGTTCATAGGTAGAATAGTAAGTAGGATGCGTAAGTCCTTCTATCTGCAGCAAGTAACCGGGAAAACGAAAGTCCTTCGAGGAGTAGCACTAGTAATAGCGCTCACCTGCTCGAATGGCATTCGGCTATTGCGTACAGTACCAACATGATTTCGGTCATGGGTACGAAATGGTTATTCCAAATCGTGCGGTGTATCGGGAAAGGGTCTCTAGAAGTTAAATGCGACGGTCACACCCATAGGATGAGCACTGAAGTTATAAAATGAAATTCCCATACGTCCAACACTTTTTATTTTAATATTTTATTCTAATTCAATGTTTTACGCTTTTTAATTCACGCATATAACTATTTATGGTGTTTAAATTTTTGCCCTGAATAATTCCGGTCCTCTGACCTTGATGTTCTCTTGCCCAGTTGGCTTTATCCATTTGCTTAGCACAAAATCATGTAGATTTCGACATCTTGTATCTCTTAATTAGCGTTTTGGTCTTTGCATAAACTGATTTCTCACTTCATGCAGTGAAGTTTTTACTAAAATATTCGATTGTTTTCTACTATAAACGTTTAGTCATGTAAAATTTAATAAATCGGATTTTCCAGAATACAAAAACACAAAATGAAATATAAACAAAACAGGAAGAAACAACCGAAAATAAATGATAAATTATCTTGATGAAAACAAAATAAAAAAAATTATGAAAAAGGTTAAGATATATGGGAAATATAAATTATGAATTGATTAAATAAAAAAATATCATGGCGTTACAAAAATCAAGAAGTAAATGAAATTAAAAATTTTAAAAAGATCCTAGAAAAAATTTAGAAAAACAACTAATTAAATTGAAAGTTTAAATTACAACTATTGTTGGCGCTCGGTTCTTGAAAATGATGTATGAGAAAAATCTTAGGGACATTAGTGCCCAAACAGCAAACAATATTGTTGATTTTCCACCACTGTACCTGTGAGTGAGCGTATAAAAAATTTATAAAAACAACTAATTAAATTGAAAATTTAAGTTAAAACTATTGTTGGCACTTGGATCTTGAAAATGATTTATGCAAAAAATCTTAGGGATGTTAGTGGACAAACAGCACACAATACTGTTGATTTTCCATCACTGTGTCCGTGAGTAAGCGTTGCTTGACACCCACCGTTAGACCTGCACAACCTGAGCAGAAATACTTCGAGAATTGATACTCCATCCATATTTCCGGTTTCTACCTTGCTGCCGTTTGAAGTTCTTACGCATATTACCATTGTGATTTCCGTAAAAGTCTGCAGCAGGGCAAATGACTGGTCGGAGATAACCAATCGCTGCGCTTGGACCTCACTGATTAATGCATCCTGACACTTTAACAGTATTTTATGTTTCAGGTCTTTAACCGCGGTTGATTGAAACCAGGTTATTTTTAATTTGAGTATCTTGGCATGAAAACGTGTCATTTTGGCCTTGAGAGTTGTGACTTCAAATTCATTCATAAAGTGAACTTGATTTATTCTAGAATAATTTGTGAGTGGATGACTCAAGTATGCCATCCGTGAATTCAGATTCTAGAATTGGAGAAATTTATACGATGATGATACAGCATATTAAATAGTAGTATCGAAGAAAACGATTTCCTTCAAGAGATGAAGATTGCCGATTTTCGAATCACGTTTCTTAAAGAGTTTTCTCTGACAACAGTGTACTCAATCAGTTTCAAGTTGTAGACTGCAGTCCGTTCAGTGTGTGGTGACCTGAATATCTGACATCCAAGAGAAGTTCCAGTGCAATAACAATTTATGGCTGGATCTCACATTTATGGTAGCAGCTATCTATTTGGGACATTATCAACATAACCAAGTGAAGGGTATCAAATGAAAATAGGAATTGTAACATGATAAAGCGAAGAGTGAACTTCTATTGGAACTTATGAACCTAGAAATGAAAATTCAACGAGAAGTTATAATGAAACTCACGAAATTAATGATTTTAAGCAAATATATATATCACCAAGATAGTAGTTACTATGCCTACATTGATAATACAAAGTAAAATAGTCAAGGCGTTTAAGGAAGTGTGGTTGACAAATCACTATACAACTTTAGAAAATTAAAATAAGATGCCCTAAATTACACACAAATCCAATTTAACCAAAATACAGTTTTTAAATTTTTTGTCTTTCATAATATGATTTTCTCCAAGGATGTTTTCAAAATTGAATCAGCTTAGATTCAGATAAGTTAAAATAAGTTAGGACAAATTACAAAAAAAACATTTTAATTTTCAATAAAATTCAATTTATTTTCACTACTGCTAAAAATCAACTTTTTAATCAATATAGCCCAAATTGTCGACATTGCTTTTTCATGTAAGATTATTATTTTATAACACATAAAAAAGGAAGTAGTGAACATCTTGATCAATGGGTTTCATTAAATCTAAAGCAAATGAACAGTTAAAAAAGATTAAAGCTAAAAATTTGACACAAATTATAAAAAATTAAAAATCAATCAGGTCTTATAATGTTCTCAAATATTTATCATAGAAAAAATTTGTCAAAAACAACGAATTACTTAAATGTTTAAATATTACTTTAATGGAGATTGACGCGAAAATCATATTTAAATAAGCATGTCTTATGTTTTTGCTACTTTATAAATACTTATTTAATTTAATTATACTTATTAAATTAACAAAATGAACGATAGCAAAATATATATGGATTACAATGCCACGACTCCTCTTGATCCAAAAGTTATTGACAGAATTCTATATACAATGAGTTTTAACTGGCACAATCCAAGTAGCTCTTACAAAGCCGGTATTAATATATTTAAAAATAAATTTTTTATGAAATATTTTGATTTAGGCATGGTAGCTAAATCGGCAATCGAAGATTCACGCAATCACGTAGCTAATATGATTAAGGCTGAGCCAAATGGTATGAATTTCCATTTTTTCTTTATCTTTTATTGATATTTAAACCTAATTGCAAATGAAATTAACCAATCAAATACACTTACAGAATTATCATAATTTCAATTCACAGAAACTATTTTATTAGCGGATAAATTATATTTTTGCTAGTAATATCAAAATTTGGTATTATCAATTAACTTATTTACAGAATATTTAAATTATTTCTAGTTTAGTTACCTGCTGCAAAACAACATAACTATATAACTTAAACATTTATGTTATAAAATGCAAAAGATTATTAATCATGAAATTGTTATTTAGAATATTTTTTTGATTATTAATAAAATATTTTATATTTATTTAACTTATTAAAATGAATTATTTGACATTGTTTAATATGCTATCTACCAGATCGGCCAATGGCGCATCAAGGATTGACTAGCCAGTTGTTGTTTAGATCTTCATTTATTTTTAGACCAAATCAATGTTTATTTTTTAGTTTAAAAACAAATGACGATAAAAGAAATTGAAATAGCTGAATAGTGAAATAAAATAATAAAACAACCATTATTTTAATCGTAATTTTAATTTTCTAAATATATGATGCAATTATTCGAGTGTGGATTTCGATTTCTGGATCTAATTACAACTAAATTTACAGCAGAGGTTTCCTAACCTTTTTGCCATGTAGACCAAGATTTTCTGTTTTTGGTAGACCTCCCGATTTCCTAAAATAGCAAATCTACAAAGGCATAAAAAAGCTACACGGAAACTTTTACTTTGATTGTCTTTTCTATAGAATGAAACTGTAAACTGAAAATCTGTGTATTTATATAGTTATATATCAATTAAAACGACATGAAGTGGAAATCGATAACCATTATTATAAAATAGATTAAAATTAATTCTTTTAATCAATGGATGAATATAATGCTCTGATTGCAAAGCGTCAATATTTGGCTTCAATTTAGTAAAATTAATCTCTTCGGAGAATAATTTTCAACCTAATTCATCTTTAATAATGAAATTTACAAATAAACTGAAACCTTTTTCCATGAGATATAAAAATAGAAAAACTATCAAAAGCTTTCTCGTTATATTCCATAATCTAGGATTTGTTTTGGGCATATCTTTTGGAAGCCGGAATTAATAGTATTCTTTTTTGTTTTCACTGTCATGGACCCTTTGTAGTTCGTAATCTACCCCTCTGGGTTGATATAGACAACTTTGTAAATCACTGGTTTACAGTATAATGTTGGACGTCATAAAGTCTCAATCTATCCGAGTATACACTGTTTGTGGCTCAATAATGGAATATTGAATAATAAGAATGAGATAATTGAATAATAAAATATGCCCTTATTATTATATTATTCATTTATCTGACATCTTAATTTATGATGCTACCAAGGAATCACCGTTTAATTATAAGAATGGTTTTTAGAAAGGACGAGATGATTCTAAAATTTTATAGCAAGCATATTTGTAAAGATCACTAGTTGTCATTTATATTTAGTATACCTTGACAATTTATCACACACTCCTGCTATGTAGTTGCAAGCCCTTTCAGCAACTATGAGTTAACACGCACATGATGAGTTATCGAGCCCCTTACCCTCAAAGTCAAAGTCAACATTCCCTTTGTCGCGATTATTGATTTTTAAGAATTTTTGTTTTTATTTATTTTATATTAAAATTAAAAATCAAAATAATAAATCTATTATAAATATTTAAATTTATCCATATTTTTATCAATTCTTTTCCTTTACATCAATATTCTACAATATTACATGTAAAATGTTCATGTACTTGTCAAAAACTAGAAAATGATTATTATTTCATTATTTTTATACAATTACACATTATATTATTTTCCTACTAGAGGAAAAAGAAATATTGCTTCTAAATATAAATATACAATACTTAGGGTATTTTTTATTAATAAAAGGATTTATTTCGACTATAGCCGTCCTGTGTTAAATAATAACTATTAAAAAGCCTCAACATTAAAGTTAGTAAATTCAATTGTGCGTGACTTTTAATTTTACAATGAAACACTCCAAATGCAAGTTTTTTTTAAAAAAAATATTGACCAAAAGTTACAACAAATTGCTATGTTAATAAATTAAATGATTCAACTACATAATATTTGTAACTAAAACATGGTGCCTAAAAATTATCAAATATTTTTGAAGTCAAATATATAATAGTTAGCTGCAGAACGACATGATGGAGGAGCATCCCGATTAATTTTAATGTACGTAACTTGGCAAAATATGTCCAGTAGACACAGCATCAGAGAGGTTGGAAACCTCTACACTAATCCGAGCTTTGGTTATGTCGAATTTCATATTTTTCCTCTAATTTTTATTCGTCTACATTTTTTAAAGCTTCTAAACTTAATATTAATTTTTGATCTTCATATGCGGCCATGAAAATAGAAATGCAGTATATTACAATTTCAATAGAAATACCTTTCATAATGATAACTTGTTACTGTGGATTTTGTAATAGAATGCAATGTAACTTCATTCTCAATAACAAAAATTCACCAGTATTTAAATTTTCAATAAATAATGTTTTCTTTCTCCTTCAAGTAGCTATGCACTTTAAAATATTATTATGAATGTCCCTATTAGTCACCAGATTTTACATTTGGGAGTTATTGTAATGGCATTAATTCAAGAAACCCATAGGCCTGCATTCGGCCCAGTTAAATTAAGTTGTAATAAATTTGGAAAAAGCAAAGAAATATTTTATAAATGTTTGTCAAAAATGCTATTAATCTATCCCATATTTGTTCATAGAAAATATCTCAAATGATAAAATATTTTATTTTTATTTTTTGTTATAATTCGAATCAGATAAATTGCAACATATAAAATGATCAAATTGATTTTTTGGAACGGTTAAACAATAATTACTACAATTTTGTTTGATGAGTAATTACTCTTAGCTAAAATATGTTATCAAGATTTGTGAGTATTCATTCATAATTAATTATACATTTCATTACAGCTCTGGCAGCTTCGTTTTTCAATTTACAAAGCTAATCTGATGTATAAATAAATATAAGAAAATATATTGAGCAGAATATATGGCGATTTGTATGATTGTGAATAAATCGACAAGATTTTAATTGTCATGTTTACTATTGATAGAAAATTAAAGTTTATGTTAGATCAGGCTTCCGCAAACTTTTTAAGTTGCGCCCCAATTTTCAACATATTTATTTTTGGCGCCCCCGACTTAATAAACGCCACAATAAAGAAGACGTAAATAAAATAAACATCTTTAAAATAAGCAAAGTGTATTTTTCTATTTCTTGTAAATTGAACAAATTAGATATTATGAAAATAACAGTTCTAATGCTTTAGCAAAAAGCAATAATAAATATTCAACGAAAAAACCATACATCGTTTGTAAAATCTAACAATTTTAAAATGTTCTGGAAACAAAGAATTTTATTACATTTTAAAATTTTCTGCGCCTCAAAATTATTATCACGCGCCCCAATCCGGGGGCCCGCACCATAGTTTGCGCACCTTTGTGTTAGGTTATAATAGATCAATAAAAATAAATAATATTTTTTTTATCGCAATGTAATGCTTTATACATAAACTTACTGTTTTTACTTGAGCAATTATTTTTTTTATAGAGAAAGCTGTCACTCATACTTCACCATACTATTTAAGACAATATTTTGTGATACTTTGAGCCATACGTTTTAAAAAGGTTTTTTTAAAATTGATATTTCCATTTTTTAAATGGTGGTACACGTATCTAATAGTTGACAAGTCATACAAAGAAAAAAACCCAAAAAATTTATTTACCAATTTATGATTCATAATTATTTTATTGTCAAATTTTACCAAATGCTTGTTAGGTTTGGGGTTCCTCCGATCAAACACGAGGCTCAAATTTTTCTATCCTAATTGTAAAGGGTCTCCACGATCACTTATTTTTGATCTGATCCTTGGCTATTTTACACCAATATTCGACATTTTCCAAATGAAGATACAATAAAAATAAAGTTTGAAAACTACTGCTATAGATAACAGATGATCAAGAATGAATTTGTGACATTTTGTTATACTTATTATAATTAAAATTTAAAAACTGATATGTAGCGTTCTTAGAATTACCATTAAATTTTCGTCGCTAGCTTGATTTTCTTTGTTTAACAACCTAATTACACCAACACTGCAAATAAGCAAACTAGTGATTTTTGCTTTGCCTATAGGTGTTCAGACGTATTTTTTTAAATTTTACTTCTTTAACATCTATGCTTTTAATGTACTTCTATGAATTTTGATAACTATATATTATGTTTTCTAAATTTTCCTATTTTTACCATCTAGAATTCTTAAATTTATGATTGCAGTTTCATTTTTGGAATACATTTTGATTATAAATTTTTGTAAACTTCAAAATTATAAACTTCAAAATTTAATAATTTCAATACTATTACAACTGACAAATACTTTCAGTTGCTTTTAAGACCTGTCATTTTATTTAGACCGATCATTTGAAAGTTGAATTTTGGAATGGGTTTCCTTAAAAAATAAGCATATTTTTGTGCAAATTCATTACTTAGAAGACATATAGTCAAGGGAATAAATTTTTGCTAAATAATGTCTCGCATACCACACCACACAGTCTTATTATACAATTGCTCCTCAGTAACTACCTCTTTATAGATCTCCCCAGCGTCCACTTTGGAAGATATTAATCTAGATTCTAGATTAATAATAATCTAAAATATTATATATTTGATCCCGAATGATCATTTTTTGATTTATTTGTACTGATTAATTTTTTAGTCAAACGTTCTTTTAATTGTAGTAGTTATTGCTTAATTTGACTCAATGATTTAACAATCTCCTGATAAAATAGTGGTAAAGTTTATTGGGGAATTGCCACGTTTTATCAGCGACTTGTGCTAGAGAGCTCTTTTACACCTGAATAAGTAACTTAACTATTTAAGTGATTTAATTTAAAACATTGGAGATTCTTATTCTGAAATGCCACAAAACTGTATAATATAAACAAATTTTTGTTTAAAATAGTAATTAATAAGTCATAATCTCAGCATTATAGAATAGTAAAAATATGCTTCCTACGTATTTTCTCACGCCTGAAATACTTAAGTCATTTTTATAATGCTTACTATTGAGACGTTGAGGTGTCAATTATCATTGTTATTATAAAATTAAATACTGCTTTAATCACCAACGAATCAGAACGCTAATGAACCATCAATGTATATTATGTAATACATGTCACTCAAATAATCGACGATTTTATTTCTTTTATGTATTTATTTATTTTAGAAATAATTTTCACATCTGGTGGTACAGAGTCCAATAATATGGTTTTAAATTCGGTCGTCGATGACTTTTATGACAGATATGCTAAAATACCTATGATTATCACATCGACAATTGAGCATGACTCAATTTCAAAGGTTCTTTTGAAAATGGAAGTCGACGGTCGAATAAGTTAGTAAAATTTTAATAAATAACAAGCATCCAGAGTTATAGCATGACTAACTAAATAAAAATTGGAAATCAAAGATAATTTCTTTAGCTGAAACAATATAAATATTTTAATTTAATTTAATGACTTATTTACCAAATAATTATAACTATAATAAAAATTATAATAATAATCATTATTATTTATTATTATTATTATTATTATTATTATTATTATTATTATTATTTATTATTATTATTATTTATTATTATTATTTAGTATTATTATTTATTATTATTATTATTATTATTATTATTATTATTAATATTTATTATTATTATTATTATTTATTATTATTATTTATTATTATTATTTATTATTATTATTAATTATTATTATTATTTATTATTATTAATTATTATTATTATTATTATTATTATTATGATTATTTATTATTATTTATTATTATTATTATTTATTATTATTATTAATTATTATTATTAATTATTATTATTATTTATTATTATTAATTATTATTATTATTATTATTATTATTATTATTATTATTTATTATTATTATTTATTATTATTATTATTATTATTTATTATTATTATTTATTATTATTATTTATTATTATTATTTATTATTATTATTTATTATTATTATTATTTATTATTATTATTAATAATTATTAATGATTATTATTATTATTATTATTATTATTATTATTATTATTATTATTATTATTATTATTATTATTATTATTTATTATTATTATTTATTATTATTATTTATTATTATTATTATTATTTATTATTATTATTTATTATTATTACCGTATATTTCGGCGTATAATACGACCCTTAAAGTCAAAAAATCACCCTTGAAAATTGTGGGTCGTCTTATACAACCGATATAAAAAAAGTATTACAGTACAGGTAGTTGTATTTATACTACTTTTATGCATATCTAAAACCCGATATATGATAAATCATAAAAATTTGCTCTAATTTTGTACCTCGTCTTATCTGACGGTCGCCTTATACGCCGAAATATACGGTATTTATTATTATTATTAATTATTATTATTATTATTTATTATTATTAATTATTATTATTATTATTATTATTATTTATTATTATTATTTATTATTATTATTATTATTATTTATTATTATTATTATTATTTATTATTATTATTTATTATTATTATTTATTATTATTATTTATTATTATTATTTATTATTATTATTATTTATTATTATTATTATTAATATTTATTATTTATTATTATTATTATTATTTATTATTATTATTTATTATTATTATTTTTTATTATTATTATTATTTATTATTATTTCATTATTATTGATAGCTTCAATAAAATTATAATTTTAACACCGAGCACCCCTAACTTATACTAATGTTTCGGTTATGATTCCCAACTTTTGGTAATTATAATAATTATTATAAAATAAGAACAAAAATTACACAATAAAACGTTCTCAAAATATTTTGGTTTACGGTACACTAAATGAATCTTAAAATTTTCTCCATATACCTGAAAGACTTAGCAATTTTTATGCTATAACCGTTGTATGTAATGTAATTTTTATTAATTTATATTTTGTAACCCTCTTCGCAAAAAAGGAAGTGTTGTATCATAATTATAAGTTCGATAATTCAAAATATATCTTCAACTTTTACAATTTTAATTAATTCATCATATTCAGCATGAAGAAAGCACAATCTTTATAGTAAAACATTTACTATACTAATTAGAAATCATTAAAAAAAATTGATGAAAAAATATATAAATTTAGTAATTTCTTTAGATTTTTTTAGCAATTTTTAATATTTTCTAAACTATTCACGACACCAGCTGTAAATGTTGAATTTTTTCCAAACTTATTTAAATATTTTATTTTTAACACGTTGACGGACAGTAGGAACAAGCGAAGTTCGAAAATTGACACTACTCCCTTCACAACCACGTGCATACTGAATCCGCAACTCGTATAACAGGTGAAATATGAACTTCAACCTAAAAAGATGTTTTCAAAACACGACACTATGCTTCTACGTATACGCCAGTAAGTGCACATTTGTGCTGCTATAGCCGTAGTGTCTAAAAACGACCGTTTCGTTTTGGACGGCTATAGCAGTCATGCCACATTGTGAACTTCGCTTTGACGGCTATAGCCGCAATTGTCCGTCAACGTGTTAAAATTTCCCAATATAATATTTAAATCAGTAGTGTCAAACCTTTTGAAGCTGTGGGCCAAATCAAAACTTTCCAAACATTTCACGGGACAAAGATCAAAATTGTTATGTTCTAGACTAAAGCGAGATTAAATTTTTTAAAACTTATTTACTTATTACATATTTACTTAATTCATTTATTTAGTTTATTTATTAACTTATTTACTTGAAAAAAGCTGTGCTGAAAATTTGTGAATATCGATAAAACATCTGATTCATAGTCAAACAATAAAAAAATTCTTTATGTCATTGCAAAATGAAAGCAACTAGAAAAAGTTCTTTCAAATTTAATTTAATTTAAAATTATATATCTTTATTTACAAGACTGTAACTGTAAATTAAAATTGAAAATACACGTATTTTAAAACCTCCACGAAGACTTAATCGTTCTAAGACGAGCCTTCTAAACTTTGATACCAACAAATAAAAGTAATACAAATACACATCGTAACATAAACGCAATAATCAGGAATTTAAAAACTGAAAATTCGAGAAGCTGCTAAAAGTAAATTTTACTTTTAAATTTCAAGTTTGGAAATAATTTATGACATCTTGCGAATAACTGATTATTTCATAAATCAAAAATACGTTGTGTTACATTTTAAAATTATTATTTTTTGGTAAATGAATAAATTCGAGATATATAAAGTTTGGGTTACTGCAAAGCTTTCTTTATGGTCGCGGTTCACAAAAACACAATCAGTCGTTTGACACTACTGATTTAAATAATCACAATCACATAAAATATGAAATATACATAGTATTTTTACATGTCAATAAAACATTTACTATAAATATTAGAAATCAATAAAGAAAATTGGTGAAAAATATATAAATTTAGTAATATTTATAGATTTGTGTAGCAATTTCTAATATTTTCTAAACTATTCACGGCACACTTGCTGTAAATGTCGAGTTTTTTCCAAATAAAAATTCTTTATTATTATTTAAAATTTTCCAATAAAATATTTAAATCAGAAAAATTTTTAATCAGAAAAAAAATATACATGAAGTGTTTTTACGTATATCAATAAAACATAGTGTTTATGAATACAATGCTGCTTCACGACGATGAAGTATTATTCATTTTTTATATTTTCGATAACTCTGTACGTATTTGGACTTTTTTACTGTAGTATACACGTTTAATACGCCCATAAATTTGAACGTATCCATCTCTAATCTAAAAAAAGAAGGATGGTTTAATGTGTTATGACATATTATGGACACTTTATGCTTTGAAATTGTCTGTCAGTATTTGAGATTATATTAACAATTAGGACATTTTTCAGTTACAGACACAACTAATAACATTATATTCATATAAACTTTTTTATTTTATAAATAATTTTTTTTTTCATTTTTTTATTAATTGAAAAAATATTAATCCCATTACTTTCAGAATTGAAGCAAGTAGAAATCTGTTCCAAAACAGGCGCTATAAATATCGAAAAATTAATCAGCAGTCTTAATGAAGATACAGCTTTAGTAACTGTAATGCTTGCCAACAACGAAACTGGCATTATTCAGGTAATTTTTCAGAATTAACATTAAGTATTTGCTGTAAATCCCATAAAATTAGCAACAAATTATTCGGTATTTAACAACTTAAAAAAACTTATAAAAACTTATAATACATATAAATCGATTAATTTAATTTTAATTTTTTTTCAGATTATTTATCAATATTATACTTTTTATATAAGATGAATTTTTTATGCTCGCTGCCATAAATTTAATAAATAAAAATTAACAATAATTTAAATTTCATTTTAAATCGAATATTATTAATATTTAAATTTAAATCAATAAAAAATATTTTCAAAACAATTGATATTAGTTAAATATGAATTAATAAATCAATATTTAAAAATATTAACAATATTCGATAGGAAAATTGATTTAATTTAACAAAATGTTTAAAAATACAAAATTAACAAATTCGGAAAATCAGCTAATATTAAAATCTTTTCAAAAAGTTAACAATATTCTAAATACTGTTTTGCACTCAGTTCTACAAATGTAGAAATAAGAAAAGAAGTTTAGAATCTGTCAAATTTTTGATGGTTTTCGTTTACTTATGAATGAATGTTTAATATAAAATCTGGTTTGGTTAAAATGAGTTGCGGACCGGCACAATTTTGTCATATTCTTTTTGCTCATAAAGGTCCAAGCTTGATTCGTTTAGAAATAGTCTGTTTTAATACTGCCACTG
Organism: Schmidtea mediterranea; assembly: GCA_022537955.1. Classification (NCBI taxonomy): domain Eukaryota; kingdom Metazoa; phylum Platyhelminthes; order Tricladida; family Dugesiidae; genus Schmidtea; species Schmidtea mediterranea. The sequence continues at coordinate 8,402,600 of CM039682.1, read as the reverse complement.
CTTGAACACACAGTCACGAAACACAATAAAGCTCCACCAACAAAACTATCAACGGTTCTGCTATTACTTCACTGCTATAATCAACATTTCGAGGATAATCAATTAAGTTGGCTAGAAATCCATTTTGATCTGTTTTTCTATCATCCTTTAAAGTAGGGGTCTCAAACTCCAATTGCTCTGTGGGCCAGATAACTACTGTTAAATTACTCCTATGGCCGCATCATCGGACATGTTTCTTAAATTATAAAAGTCTTTAAAAACAACATAATAAGAACATGCTATACAAATATCATTGGTGTTAAAACAATCAATATTTTTAAGACAAAGAATAAATAACAATCGATTATGTAAAAGACATACCTGAATAGTTAAAGACATTTCTTTGGTTAAATAACACTAGCATTAATGTTCAAACGGTTCAGAGATAAAAGATAAAAAAATGGAATAGTAAATTTTTAGAAAATTCAAAATTGCTTCGTGGGACTCACAAAATGCTCTCGTGATGGTGGCTAAGTTATTTTTCAGTTATTTCATTATACACAGAAATCTACTTTAGATTTAAGAGATATTTACATTCCTGGCTACAACGGCATTGATTTTATGCCAGGCGATTTGCTTCAGTTGCAATTTTTTCTTAAACATACACAAAATTATCCATAATTAACATTGATTTGACAGAAATTACAGTATCTGGAAGAACTTCTTTAATAACTTTATAGACATAGATTGCATAACAACTTGTTTTTTGTTGCTAATTGTTATTTCAAGAAAACCTGTTTGGGGTATCTGGTCAAGTATTTCTGAAGTTATCTTGCCTTTACATCCACAGCATGAAATGAAAAAATGCATTAAATGCAGCATAGCTGGCTCACGACCTTTGTCATATTTCCTCATCCATTTATCAATGAGAGTTGGGATTGTAACTCTTCCAAATCTTACAGCACCATACAGTTTATTTTCAGGTTCAGATCCACTAATAGACATAATTTGATCTCTTTGAACATTTATATCCATGTCATCTTCCATATTGAACTTCTGTATGATTTGAGTAGCACATTCAATAGCTTCTCGTTGCGTATCGTCGACCACGTCAGCATTCTTGATAACTGGTTTCCTCGAATTTGCTAAAGATAGATATAGTTTGTATGGAATTCCTGTCTTCTCCTGAATCGTTATCAGAATTATATACCGAGGTTTTTCGATAATTTTGTGTGTTGGTTTTCCATATATATATATTAATTACAAATCCAACTCCACAAGAATCGTTTTCCAAATTCTAATCATTAGTCCAGTATTAGCCGGATATTTAGAAAATGGCAAATTCATTTTTTATCAATTGCAGACACATAAGATTATTTTTTGTAATAAATAATAATTAATTCCAAATTCGAGAAGACAATACAAATTCAAGAAAATATTCCAACACAAAGCCAAAGAAAAACTGTAGAAAGTTCGAACAATTCCGTTAAAACACAAAATAAGAATCCACAAAATCGATTCGATATTAAACCAATTCCAGAGTTCAAAAAATTTAATAATTCAAAAACAAACGCGCACACAGATGCTCAAGACGCACTAAATCTATCTGGCCGAAACAACCTGTTCCTTTAGAATATAACATTACATAAATTGGACTAAGCTAAATTTCTCTATTGCTTCATTCTTTTTCACACGAGCTGCATTTAGATATAGGTGTTTAACAGAAATTTTCCCTTTTAGCATATACCACTGCATTAGCACAATTCTCATCAGCCATATCCTGAATCTCTTCAGTAGCTTCAATAGAATCATCAACAATATACCGATCTTCTTATATTCATAACCCTGTCGATGAACATATCATTTAAAAATGATGTGTTTTGACTGCAGTTTGTGAGCTTGGTAATGTGATTTGGATGCTCTAATTAACATTAAAATCTTAATTATCAATTCTTCTAAGATTACAGTTTTATAGTCTGATCTGATTGAAAAATCAGTTAGTATTTATACTCAGGGTTGACGGGTTTGACCACCCAAGCCTTAAACTAAATATGTGCACGAGTTCAAACCTTTGCCAAAATACTTTTTTTAAATGCAGTTATTTTAGTAAAATTTATCGTAAAAAATTTATTACAAAAATAATTTAATATTAAACATATTTTATTTCAGTTTGAATATTTTGAAATTTATCAAATTGACGGGTTTTGTAAACTCAATATTTTTTGCATTTAAATACGTTTATAAGCGTTATTAGAGCAGTGAAACTTTACAGTATTCATTATAATAGCATTATTTTGAAAATAAGATACCTATAAATTCAATATATAATTTTCTATTATAAGTTCTAATGATTCCATTTCTATCTATTACACAGCCTCCAAAATATATTTGCACGATTTCCAGGTGAGTTATTATATTCTTAGGGACGTTAGATTTGCTGATTAAACTAACAGTTAACTCCTAATAGTATCATTTTTTTCAATAATTTTTAGTGATACTATCCTAATAGTATCATTAAAATTTTTATCACGCGGAAAAGTTTATTTATGCCGCCAGTTTTGTGAATGTCACCTCGATAAATAGCTTTATTAATTTTTGGTGAAAGTTTAATGGCTGAGGCAATGAAATTTGAAGTACAGCCTTTTTCCCATTTCGAAAGATACGAGTCACAGAGAGCCATGTGCAAGACTTTTGAAGTAGTTTTACGCAAATCAGGAGTAAGAATAAATGTCCCACGTTTTTCTGATGTAATGAAGAGTGAAGGTTGACCTTTGGTGACAATAAACATAATATTAATATCATGTTCTTTCTTAAAAAAAGCAATCGCAATTCTATCTCGCTGAAAACGAGTTTTCTTACCAGAATGCCGAGGTTTTGGCTCTTTCCCATTGATGCAATCAAACGTTTCTTGCAAAGTCGGATCGGAATTTTGAGCACAAAATTCCTTTAGACCGAACTTGGGATAAGGTGTTTAAATTTTGTAATCGTTCTGATAAAAAACTTAAACTTAAATATTTATCGAATTCTGAGGTATTATTTGAGCTCAAGAAAGCTGACAACACAAGTCCTGGTGTTGATGGTATAAAATATCGAGACCTGGTGATGCTGGATCCCGAGGGTAAACTACTAACTTTTTTATTTAATAAAATTATTTCTAAAAAGGTTATACCAGATAGCTGGAAATCCTTTAAAACGTTGCTAATTCCAAAACCCGGTAAAGGTGATAAATATGATAGTGTGTCATCTTGGCGTCAGACAAGGTGTTAAGCAAGGATGTTCTATCTCTATGATATTGTTTGCTTTAACAATTAATCCAGTTCTTGAAGCAGTATCCAGATCTAAATGTGAACCATTTATGATTGGTGAATCTGCAGTTAAAATCCTTGCGTACGCTGATGACATTGCTCTTGTATCAAAGTCTGCTTACGACTTACAGAGAGTAACAAACATTGCTGTTGTAATTGCATCTGAAATTGGCTTTGAATACCGTCCTGAAAAATGCGGTTATATCGAACTTCCTCTTATCGAAACAGAAAGTCAAATTCTTATAAATGACATTAAAATTAAAAGATTAGCTTCAAGTGAATTCTACCAATATCTTGGAGTGCCTGTGGGTGAAGAAACCGATCAGAGTCCATATGACATTCTTAAGAAAGTTGTTTCTGATACTAGGAAAATTGCTGACTCTGACTTACTTGGATGGCAAAAACTGAAAGCGTACAAAATCTTTTTACATTCTCGTTTAGTATTTCCTTTTAGAACACGAGAGATTAAAACAAGTGCACTAGCAAAATCCAATGCCAACAATAATCTGACTGTAAACATCACTAGCCAATTAAGAAATTGTTTTAGGAAAATGTTGTCTTTGTCTGACCACTCGGAAGTATGTTATTTTTATAATTCAACTGAAAACGGAGGGGCAAACTGTGTTGACCTACTTGACGAATACCACACACAGACAATAACACACTTTTTCCGACTTTTTACTTCTAGTTGTGAATTTGCGAGAAAAGTTAACCTTGATTCTTTGAACTTTGTAGCTGGTCCGCGACTTGGTATTATCAATCCGACTTTGCAAGAAACGTTTGATTGGATCAATGGGAAAGAGCCAAAACCTCGGCATTCTGGTAAGAAAACTCGTTTTCAGCGAGCTAGAATTGCGATTGCTTTTTTTAAGAAAGAACATGATATTAATATTATGTTTATTGTCACCAAAGGTCAACCTTCACTCTTCATTACATCAGAAAAACGTGGGACATTTATTCTTACTCCTGATTTGCGTAAAACTACTTCAAAAGTCTTGCACATGGCTCTCTGTGACTCGTATCTTTCGAAATGGGAAAAAGGCTGTACTTCAAATTTCATTGCCTCAGCCATTAAACTTTCACCAAAAATTAATAAAGCTATTTATCGAGGTGACATTTCTGAGTTTGCTTGGCACTTTATCCATCGTGCTCGTACAAATACTTTGTCCATCAATGCAAAACCACATAATAAAGGTAATAAAAGACTGTGTCGATTTTGTCACACTGAAGACGAAACAATGTCGCATATTATTCAATCTTGTAAAATCCATTTGACTCTTGGTTCTGAGAGGCACAATGATTGTCTTGATCTGATTTCGTCTCACTTGTCGAAAAATTCAAATTTGATTGTTGTTGTTGACCATGTATGTTCACTTGTTCCGGAATCGAAAGAGCGAGTAGATTTAATGATCACTGACATGGTGCGGAAAAAAATATTTTTAGTTGACATGAAATGTCCATGTGATACAATTAATAATTTTGCACTAGTAGATCTTCTTAATTTACAAAAATACGATTCGTTGAAAATGCAAATACAAGATGCCAAACCTGACTTCAAAGTGGAGCTTGATACATGTATCATCGGCTCTTTAGGTTCCTTTCCTCCAAAGACTCCTGAATTACTTTTAAAGATTGGAGTTGATCGAACTCACCTGAAAGGTTTATTAAAAGATTGTGCGCTAAGCAATATTTCACATTCTGCTAGACGGTGGCACTACCACAAGACGGTATTTTGGTAAATCTTGAAAAATTTCGATTTAATTAATGTTTGAGTTAAAATTGCCATTTGACTTGTGTATGTGATTTATTGTGTTAATTAATGAATTCCACCCTCTTCCAGGGAAAGGTTTAACTTTGCATAAAATTAAACTCTCTGTCTACACTTAGTAGCAAATTAATCTAGAATGAAGAAGCCTGATGGTATTTTTCCCAAATCTGCTGAAAACTTAGTTCTGAAGGATGGAAATAAAAGCAGATAAAGATTCAATATTCGATAAAGAAATGGACCTCAACAATCAATGTCAATTATCAATAATAAATCTGGGCAGATGTCAGAAGGCGATAATCAAATGCTGAATTCCAATGACCGAATCTACTTTGATGTCTTAGATTTGTGATCAGCTTCCACTACAAAGGTGCTGCATCAAAAGCCAATGGAGATTCAATGCCGGATGAAAATGCCGATGAAAGAGAATCATAGCCGAGGACAATTTAGAGAAAATTCGATTGCAACTGCGTCAAGAGTTCCTCAACAATAAGATGAAATATCGAAACTCAATTGGATTTTTTGCTTTTGGAGAGTCTCAGAACGGCAAGCTCCATGTAGAGCTGTGTCCGATATGAAAAATTCAAAATTGTTATATTAATAAATTTTTATATGAGTGATTTTGTTAAGTCTACGACTTAGTCGTAGACGTAGTTGTAGGCGTGTTGGGCGCTGATGGGTACGGATTGGTACGGATCGGTACGGATGGGTACGGATGGGTACGGATGGGTACGGATGGGTACGGATGGGTACGGATGGTACGGATGGGTACGGATGGGTACGGATGGGTACGGATCGGTACGGATCGGTGCGGATCGGTGCGGATGGGTACGGATCGGTACGGATGGGTACGGATGGGTACGGATGCGGTGCGGATGGGTGCGGATGGGTGCGGATGGGTGCGGATGGGTGCGGATGGGTGTGTGTGTGTGAAATGTTTAAGAACCAAGAAGGTTCTAGAAGGTAGGTGTGTGTAAGTTGGTAGGTGTGTGGAAGGTTCTAGAAGGTAGGTGTGTGGAAGTTGGTAGGTATGTGGAAGGTTCTAGATGGTAGGTGTGTGGAAGTTGGTAGGTGTGTTGGTCCACAACTACGTGACATAATAACAGTTAGGTAACAGTCTCCGAGTAGTGACCAGTGCCATAATAAGTGACCAGTAACAAAATAAGTGACCAGTAACGTAATAAGCATGACCAGTGACATAATAAGTGTGCACTGACAAGTGGTCAAGTGATGTAACCATGAGGTCACTGACCAAAGGTCAATTACTAGGTAGCAACTAGTGGACAAAGGTCAACCTCCAGGTAGCAACAGCGCGTGCAGAGGTCAAATGTTACGTAATAATTACGTAAGCCAAGGGGGGGGGTTGTATCTGACGGGCTCACATCCTACTACTTATATTTATTATTTTATATTTATTATATTATATTTATTATATTTATATTTATTATATTTATATTATATTATATTATATTTATTATATTTATTATATTTATATTTATATTATATTATATTATATTACATTATATTATATTATATTATATTATATTATATTTATTATATTAGTTTATGCCGCCAGTTTTGTGAGTTGTGTGAAACAGTTAAGTTAAACGGAATAGATGTTAGTCAAAGGGAAATTATTGAAATTATTGAATAAATGTATAAAATTTAAAAATATGAAATTTTTTAAAACAAAACCTCAAATAGTATCACTATTCAATATTTTTTATGGATGTTTATGATACTATTCCAATAATATCAGTGATACTATTAAGAGTTATCCGTTATATTAATTTATTTATATAATTATATATTTTTGTACAAATTTGTGAATCAACTAATTTTATTTTCGAATTTAATCAGCCCATTCGATCTATTTCAAAAGCACTACAAGAATATACTGATAAGCATCAATTTCAAAACAAAATACTTTTGCATTCTGATGCAGGACAGGCTCTAGGCAAAATTGATATCTCAGTTGATGATCTTGGAGTTGATTATCTGACAATTGTAGGCCATAAGGTGAAATTTTCATTTTCTAAACAGTTACTTATTGGCATTTATCACTTAATATTATCGATAATTTGTAATTCCAAGGAAAAATACATTTTTATATATGCGATTCAATAATTATCAATAAATTCGTTTATCATTTTCACTATTGATATTTTTTCAATTTCCTCTACCTTCATTTCTTTTGCAGACTATAATAATAAGTAGTAAAGACTCCAGCGCACTTTGACTTCAATAAGGTCGAGTTTATCAAATATGAGCTAATTAAATTGTTACCTTTTACTTAATTTATTTTATGTAATTATTTATTTATATTTATTTATTTTTATTTATTAATTAGTTATTTTAATTACTTAATTATTTTGCTTTTCATTAATTTAATTTATTAGTTTTAATTATTTAATATTTTGATTTATTTATTTTGATTTATTACATTTTATTAATATTTTTTTAAAAATACTTACTTTATTTAATTAGTTAATTAAATTTTTAATTATTTATTGACTTTTAGATTTAGAACAAAAGAATATTGCTTGTTCTATAAATGAACATTGAAAATGCTTACTAAAACTAATCATTTAAATTTTTATTTTAAATATTATAGTGTAATTATTAACAATAAATAATACTCGTCGGACAAATTAAATAAGTCAATGAATTCAGATTTGTTTAATTGTTAATAAAATCTGTCTGTTTCGATTGACATTTATTTCTTAAAAGAGCAGTTGGGATATGCATATGCCAAATCTTATACCTTTAATTACCATTGTTTAAATATCTTTTATCAACCAAACATTGAAGAGTTTGTTTTCAGTCTTAAAAGTGTACAATTGATGGTTGATACTTCTTATTCTATTCTGTAAGCTTTGCGTGTTTTAAGGCATATTCCTTTGGATTTTGGAGTAGCTCTTTATCACCTTATTCACTCTATCACTTTGGAGTGAGTAGCACTTGGATCGGAGTTTCTTTGAGTTCCTTTATTCTCACCCTTCACTTTTTCGATTACAGAACAAATTTTATCTGAGAACAATGAATCGGTCATCGGATAATTTGAAGTATCTAGAAGCTCATCAGCAATCATTTCTGTATACTGTTGTGAGCGTAAATTTTTACACACCCCAAGAAAAAGGAGTCAGTGTCACCAGCTACAATATTGATTTGACAATTGAATTCCTGTCTGTAACTCTGTAATTCTCTGTATTGAAACTGATAAATGCGAAGTATGGATAAATCAAGTACCAAACATACCATTTCTTTGCTAAGTAAAACCCGTAATTAGGTCATCAGCAATCTTGAAACATAGGATTATTGCAGTAAGTTGGGAAGAAGACATAAATTATTAAATATTAATTAAATTAATTTATAGCAATAATTACAAAACAGTTATTATTATTAATGTAATTCATAAGACCAGAAATGTTTGTATTTTAATAACATTATATAAACAAGTTTGGTCCTATTTTTAAAAGTGAATAATTTTAATTAAAAATAATTAATCATGAGATTTAAATCAGAAATAGATTCAAAATTTGTAACTAATTAGTAAAAATGTATAACTTAAAAAAGTAAAATGTTTTATTCTTTCGATTACATTTTTGATGAAAATTACAACTAATTAGTATAAATATATTACTTGAAAAAGTAGAATTAAATTGCAAAACAAAATAACTAAAACATTATTTGTTTTAAGTATTCAATTATTTGAACAATAAACGGAAAAAGAGCTTCAACATATCGGAATATTATATTTTCTTATTAACCGAGCTATTATATATAGATGGTCGTCACAAATAAATTTTAAAAATTAAGTTCTATCTTTTAATTTAGCGATACAGCAATAAAAACCAAATTAGATAACCAAATTAGTGTAAATTTGAAGTTTGTTTAATAGAATCAATTGACATTTAGATACAAAATCAGTTCAATTTTAGAGTTTCAGAAATAAAATAACTCATGTAATACAAAGCACTTTAAGAACTGTAACTTTAATTAATGCAAACATGTAGTTATATTTAACTCAATTATATATTTTATTCCATTTATATTTCAAAATTAACTTTACTCGACAAAAGATCTACACAAAATGAAAAACAAAAAGAAAAAACATTCAATTATTGATTATGGAATAAGAATACCTTAATTATATGGGTTTTACGAGTGAGGATTGTCGTATACTGTAAAAACAGAAACATCTAAACAAAAATAAACAAAACAACATTTCAGTATTCATGGAAATATACAGTAAAAAACTAACCGTGAAAACATAGTTTTTAAAACTCTCTATATCTCACTCTTTTACATTCTCTGAAAATTAAAATTTTACTATATGCGTGCTCAATGTTTAATATTACGCAAAATCACCTAGTTAAGAAATTACTTTGAAAAGAACATTTTATTAATATTTTTTATAATACGTGACCAAATTGAAAATTTTCAACAAAGTTAATTATAGTACCTTCGATCCGAATCTATCTGCCTAAAATACATATCTACTATTAAAGCGGCACTGGTGGACCACAAAATAATTATAAACAAAATTACAAACTAGTAAAATAAGATTTATGATTGTATTTTGAAAGAAGGATTTCTTTTATATATATCTAAATGATATATAGATCAAAAAAGTTCAATTACAAACAATCGAAATAAAGTTTATTAATTGATTCTTATATCATTTTCATATCGACAATTTTTAGGATTTTTCAAGAATTTAGAATCTGGAAACATTTAAAAAGATATTCTCGATAATTGGGAGTTAGATATTCAAGTATTTTCTCGAGAATTCACTAGCCCAATCCTTGCTTAAAAATAACAATTAAAAATGAATTACAGCAATTTAAATTTTATGTCTTCACAAAAAATAAACCAAAAAATCAAAAATTATTTAAACATCTTGATATTCTGAGGTAGCTATAAGGATTTATTAATGTCTAGTAAATTTAATATAGATAAATAATTACGATGGTAAAATATTTCTGATCATTTATATTTTCATTCGAAATAATTCATTGGAATTTGCAATTACGTTCCACTTTTCTTTATGACCTAATCAAGCAAGCGAACTGGGTTAGTTTATGTTGGGCAATACATAATTCAGATTCATAACCTCATATCATTTCATTGCAGCTTGACAAGTGACTGTCTCTGTGACTGAAATTTATGAAACGAATTATGAAATTGATAATAATTTAAATTTTATTATAATTAGTTTTCTAGAGAACAGATAATTTATCGAATTCATTTATTATCAACTTTGTAAAATTTGCGATTTTTCCAGTTTTTTTGTGTTAAATATGATATTCATTAAAATTAAAATATAATGATCTGCCGAAATTACCGAAACATTTTCCCAGCTGATGACAAGTTCTGAAAATGTATTTTCGAAGAAATCTGGGCGCCAATTGTTGAAGAAATCTCCCGCTGCCTCCTTCAGTTCATCATTATTTTCTAATATTTTTCCAGCTAAAGGTTTCTTAAGGTGGCGGAAAAAGTATTAGTAACCTGGGCTATATGGGGGAATATGAAATTGCACTAAATCCAACATTGTCCATTGTCGATGAAGAAGCAGCCGCAGTGTTAATAGGGACTGTATCATGAAGATACCGCATTGGAGCATTTCTGGATTTTCTTTTGGTTCATACAACTTCTAATAAGTAGCAGTAATATTGTGCGTTCAAGTTGACATCCGTAGTGGCGAAATCCAATATGATTATCCCGAGATAATTAAAAAACTGCAGGCATCGTTGATTTTCGATGGATAATACCACTTCTGAGTCTATTCGTAGGCTTTTCGGCGGATAACTTACACTCAGTCGATGATCTCTTTGACTCCGGGATGAAATAAACAATGGGGTTTCGTCTTCAGTAACAATCCTAGATAGGATATTGCGTACATAATCGCTATAAATCTGTAAATTATTACTACAGTACTGCAAAAGTCTTTCCATAATTTCAGATGTTATGAACACTGGAGCACAGCTTTTGAATCCAAATACCTTTCATAACAGTTTAAACTTTACCATCACTAATATTGAGCCTATAATGACTTAACATTAATTCTACGTTCTTCGTGTACGATTTCTACTAATTTTTCTGTATTTTTCAGAAATTTAAACAGGTTGAGATGATCGAACCGGAACCGCCGGTTTGTAAAAATCGAATACCGCAAACTTTAATATAATCTACTTTTGATTTATACTCGAATAGTTCACTCTAAATTGCAAGATTATTGAAAAGCGATTATAAAAAATATTCCATAATAAGAGGTATTTTTCTAATTAAGTTTCTACAAAAACATTATTGGTACTCTAGTACTATAGTTTCACCCGATTTTATTTGCGACCATCATTAAAAACATTAACAAAAATTATATTAGTTGCAAGGTAATTGCTGCACTTATGTTTCCAAGACATAAAACCTTTCTTTACCATGACAAACACTGACTATATAAAATTGACTTTCTCCTAGTTCCGACATTATTTTTATTCAGAATGCCTGGTAAATGATGTCTAATCTTGTATATAATCTTCCGTGTTTAATTTACTGTAATGGAGAGGAAAATTTATGATTCTACTCATAATTATGTTACCAAGAAAAGTATTTTAATATATTTAAGTAAAGTGACGAGCAGCCGAATATGTCAAGATTTACTGAGCAAATGGTTTAATAAATGTGAGAATGCGGTTCAATATTTTGTCAATACAAAACTATGAAAATATTGACAATTTTATTTTAAAACCGTATATCAATCCATTAAGAAGTGTTTTTATTTTTTTATGTTCCCGATGCATCTTCTCATAGCTTAATAAGTTTACTGCTCTTATTTAAAAAAAAATTTGAATTCAGAAATTGTAAAGGATTTAGTAGAATTATTACATTTATCACTGTTTTTAGTGTTTGATAGGTGTTTTATTTTTGTAATTAGTTATAATATTATTATCAGTAATAAATATATATTTTTTATACAAATTTAAGCGGATTTAATATAATTTCCTTCAACAATGATTTATATGTAAACTAGCATTTAAAATTTAGAATTTAATTTAAAATTTTTATTAAACCATTTTTTAAAATTATTTTGCAAGTTCTTTGCACTTAAAAATTACTATTATTAAAATTTAAAATTAATTTTAAGTGTTGTTTATATTCATATAATTTTAAATTTAATTTTTAACATTTTCGATAGAAATAATTATGTAATGAAAGTTCCTCACATTATGATTATTAGAGACTGTGAGATTAACTTTCAAAGTAAAATGAACCGCTCGTACTGAAATGGGTTTCGACGTAAGACGTAGTTGTAATTTTCGTTTTTTGATATTTAAACTTAGTTTCTAGGGGTGCCACCAAAAAATATTCATAGAACTATTTCGTAATATTAAATATGTTGTTCATTGAAATTCCTAAACTAAATATTTGTTGATTTGTCGGATAAAATTATAATTTGTCTAAAGAGTGCATTTATTATATGTCGTAGTCAGTTAATTGAATTGCATTTTCAATAACAAACTTATCTATAGGTACTACATTTTCTTGTACTGTTTCCACTCTTGTCGTACAGATATTACAACTGTTAAGAACTCTTTGGATATCGTCTTTTAATATTATAATATCTTTGTTTCAGTTATGCATATAATTTGTCTCGGCCTCGATGTGATTGTAAATGGAAGTTATATACAATTTCAAATTTTAAACTAAATATTCTAACGATGTATATTTTCTTTTTTCACGAATGTCCGACCATTTATTGCTTCTAAATTCTTTGCTTTTTCTTAACTTTTCCGATCTTGTTGTAAATTCGGGTGACGTTTCGGTTAACAAGTAATTAAGTAAATCCCTGTATTCTTTATTATTGAGTATTTGAATTTTATTTCCCATATTTTTTTCGAAAAAAATGATTAAATTTATATAAAAAAATAAATACAAATTAATTAACTGACAATTCAATTGACTACGACTGGGTGAATTTATTAGACGCACCATCCAAATACGAAAATGGAACTGTGATGCACTCTTGAAATGCAGAAATATTACAGAATATTTAAAGTAATATGACGTATAGTACAATAATTAAAATTAAAAGTAATAAATTTTCAGACAGACATAATAAGGATTTTTTTATATATGTTTTAATTTGCCATTTAATTTAGTCTCATGATATATTGGATATTAAGTGAACATTTTAGGTAAAGTTCAATGAGCAATAAATAAGTTATGAGTTTATTTGCTGGGATTATAGAATACATACGATTATAATTTGATTTAAAAAAACGCCGAAAAATAACAAAGTGTATTGTTTATGAAAGTGCTATTTATTTATTTCATAATATATATGTACTAGATATTATATGTACCTGATATACATGATATTCTTTCATATTTTGTCTTTTATCCGTGTTGAATTTATGCGCCTTTTTTATTAAATTTATAAGCTAAATATTTATTTAATATAATCAAATTAGTTCCGTTCCGATAGTAAACAATCATTTTTTGTTTATAATCCAGCATAATGAGACTTGTTGATTAAATGTTATAATACAATTTTAATTATATTATTCGTTGACATTAATTAAGTTGACTTATGAAGAATTACTGTCTCCTCAATGTCTAATTTAAAAATACAAAATATAGTTCGTTTAATTATAAAAAAAATATCCTTGAGTTTGTTTTAATTTCAAAATGAAATGCTTATTTTGGATGGCGATTAAAAGAAGCACTCACAACTTGGCGTCTTTGGTAAAAGCAATTGATCATTAATTTCAAGAACCTTCGATAAAATAATATTATTTAATGCAAAATTTCATCTAAGTCTGTATCCGCCGAATTTAAGCACATATTGATATTACACAATTTATAAACTCTTGATTCATTTGAAATAGTATCAGTGACGGAATCCTGAAATATAAATGAGAAAACATTTAAGATTTTTAAGACTGTTTAATAATTTAAAATATGTATATTGTTGGTCATGAATTTTTCATATTATATTTTATATGACCTCAACCATAATTTATGTCAGCATTTCTTTTTTGACAGTTATTAATTTTCCCAGATCTGAACTTTCAAGGAATTATATTGTGATTATTAATAATTCCTAAAATTCAAAGTCAATATCTTGGAAATATTTTGTTTCGTGGAAGATATCTTAAAGCTATTTTTTCTGCTTTTGTTTAAATTTTGGAAGGTTGATATTTATTTCATGGTTATTTTATGAAATTTTAACTATATTAACGGATAATCAAATTGAAATCCATTTTATCGAAACTCAAAATATAATTTACAAGGATGCAGACGGGTTTTAACAACCTCCCTAAGAAATATTATTATATAAGAACAAGGATATTAGAAAATTAATGAAGAATTGTTGTCATAGTCATATTATATTACAAATAGAAAATCTGTTTGGTTTATATTACTGTTCTTATTGAACACCCAATGTTCTTACTATCTGAATTGATATTGCGACCCAAGGCGATAATCGTTTTTATTCGCATCAAGTTATATAAATGATCACTTTTTATCTGTATTGTAGTTTTGATTTTGTTGCGTCATCAAGCTAACAAATCCTTGAAATGTAGCATAGATATCTAGAAAAATTGACAATTCCTTAAATTGTGTACCTAAATTTTTTTGAATTTATTATAAAGTTATGATAAAAAGCATGTCAATCCATTACATATCCATGAATACATAACAAATCTATAAATCTTAATATTGCTAAGGGTCGACGCAAGGACCAGTTAAATCTTTTGTATCATAATTCCAATGAACCGTTTTTCCTAAATATTGGTTTTTGATTTTGTTGGGCTTTGCTTTATTGGTAAAGAATTACTCTGAAATATTTTGCAAAGCCATGACAACTGTTCAAGAACGTCAAGAACTATTATGAAACACAACATTTTGGACAGTATTTATAAAGTGAACCATTACAGTTTTGTATCAATAGTTCGAATTTACAAATAAATATTCTTACTGCATAATGTCTTGATACCCACCACCAGTCATGTTAGCAAATTCTTCAAAGCTTACTTTTACAGATGATCTAATTAGTAGATTATACTAAACATAACAAATACTGTCTTTATTAATGTTGATACTTAATTATTGATACTTGTTTCCAAGCATCATCAATTCCTAAATTTACCTTACGTGCTGCATAACGCTGGTGCAATATATGTATCAATAATGAGTGATAAACACACATACATACATACATATATACACACACACACACATATATATATACATATATATAACTTATCTTTTTATTTTGTAACCTTTCAAAGGTTTCTAGTAATATATAAATTTTAAACAAATCATTTTATTTCCTCATTTATGTATTGAATAGATAAAATCTTTCCATTTGTAGCTTGATTTCATTTCTCAAATCTACATGATATCATTTTAATTAACTTTTCAGAATATTTTTTTCCATTATTAAAATAATTAATAGCTTAAATTTTTTTTAAATTAGTTTTTACTGAAACCTTTACGGTATTTTATAAGGACTTTTCATTGCTTATCGAAAAATTAGGCTATGGAATTCATTTTGAAATGCTGGATCTTGATTAATGCAGAATTTTATTAATCAAAATAAGAACCATGAGATTCGATACACTAGGGCCCACAAAATGCAAGCTGATTAATAAATTATATTTGTATACAACAGTAAGAGATTCACCAAATCATTTATCAGTTTGAATATTGAGAAACTAGACTTAACCATAATTTCATGGAAACATTCAACATCAAGTCAATTGGATAGACTAATACATATTATACATAAAATCCCTAATCCTTCTGTCTGCCATTCTTTAACACAAATAAATTATTCAATCATTATAAATAGAATATTTAGATTTGGTTAAAAGGTTTTGATAAAAATTAATAAAATAATCTTATCTGCCCTTATGTAAAGCTGATTACATTTTTAATAATAATATTTTTAATAATAAAATATCTTAATTATAGTAAAGATAAGGTCTGCGCTCCACGGAAAATACACTGTCAATATCAATGAATGCAAGAATTTTTAATAGACAATTTTTTATTTATAATTACATGCAATGCTCTGTTTTTTAATGCTTATCCTAGACTTTAATTTAAAAATAAAACAACATTTATGCAAAACAACAGTGATTCACGCAAAATATTTAGATTATTTCTAACGGATTCTGATAATGAACTGTGTCTTTCCTTAACTCTACTACATCCTGAATAATACGAGGAAAGCAGCAGCAGATGTCATGCTGAATCATAAGAGCGCGATATAATATATTAATTATTTTGGAATTCTGTTTTGAAATGTATTAAAATTTTTGAAATATATCTTGAAAAATTTCTTCCCGATCTGCGAAAAAACTTTATATTGCCTGTTGATCGGCAAATTATAAAGATTGAAGTCGTTGGACTAGACCACATGTTTGAGAATTCCGTTATTATGATAATTATAACTTTTAAATGTTTTATCGAAAATATTTTTATTTAATTCTAAAGACTCGAGTTTGAATTTTAATTGTCAAATTAATTCTGTAAATATTTTGAATTTTCCTGATTTTCAAGACAATTTCCAATCTAATTTCCAGCTGTTATAAAGTTATTGCAATTAACCACCTGTTTCAATTAGCTGATGCAAAACTATGCAAATTCTTTAATTAGAATATATAATAGTTTTCATATGCTGCAGTTTTGTGACTCACATAAAATATTTTAATAAAATATTACAGATCTTTTGACATTTTAAAGTCTCTGAGTTTTTTTTTATCAGAATAAATATTTTTTAATTATCTCATAATATATTTATAAAGACCTTTTAAAGACACTTTTTAAGAAGAAATTTTAATTTTTATGATAGGAAATGGGTATTGAGAAATGTATAATTATTTCCTGTACAAAGATATTAGAATACCAGCGTGATAACAAAGGCTGTTTTATCTTAATATTTAATGGATTTTATTTGATAACCTTTTCCAGTATATATTCTGATTAATAAATAATTAATTTCTGATTAATTCTAATTTTCTTGATTATACTTTTTTGTTAAGTAATTTGTTGAAAATTATTTTGTTCACTGTGTTGGGCCCCGTTTAAATAAATGAATATCAGTACGTTTCTCATACTCCCTGCGATCATGGATGCATAAATAATTTAGAGTCTGACCCCTTTGATACCAATATTTTAACAATCCTCACCAATATTGTCCTTGAAGATCACTTAAAGAATGTTTCCTTCTGACTCATATGCTTCCAAATACATCCAAAATATTTCGTTGAAGAATCAGTTTCTCTTAAAAAAATTTCTTTTCATCTACTCTCGGTTACTTCTAGTTTTTCAAGATAAGCCTAAACCCGATTTTGCTTATCTTTATATAGTCAATTACGTTAGATGATGGATGATTTGGACGAGCCAATCTCTATCTGAAACCTAATAATTAATTTTTTAAATTTCAATTCTCATCTGTGAATATATAAAATTGCATAAATGTGTATATAAAAATGCATAACCCTGTAATTTAATTTTCTTAGCAAAATAAGTATTATAATAATGCAAGAGAATACAAAAAGAAAATGAAGAAATTATATTTAGTCATTGCAAACAGATGTAATATAAATATGCATTTATTTCTCTCCTTGGATGTTATTTATTATTATCATTATTTATTATTATTTTTTTATTATTTATTTTTATTATTTATTACAATATTACATTTATTATTTAATTTTCTATGCTTGATTTCTTATTGTAATTTTAAAATTAAATTTTAAAGGATTTTCTTTTTTAAAATTTAAAATAGTTATAAAAATTCTGCAATATAATAATAAAATTTATTAAAATATCCAAATTCTTGTAATTTTTGACTAAGGGAGTCCATTAGACTATATTTATTAAATTTGAAATTTATTAATTTTGATTTTTAGTTTTATGGTCCTCGAATAGGAGCATTGTACGTTCGAAATTTACATTTAAATGAAAAGCAAATTATTTGTGATTCTCTAATTCCTATTAAGAGTATGTTTTACGGAGGTGGTCAAGAACGCAATTTTCGTTCTGGGTAATTGACACTTTGATTATTGAAATATTTAGAAAACTGATTTTTAGTACAGAAAACACTCCTATGATTGTTGGATTAGGAAAAGTATTTTTAAGTCAACTTTTTAAAGAAATTTATTTTTAATAGGCAGCAGAGTTAGTATCGATAAATATCGATATGTATTATTTTCACATGAAGAAAATTAGAGATTATCTAGAAACAAGTCTTTTAAGGAAATTTTCAATGTATGGATGTAAGATTCTTTCTCGATTTCCCGAATCTGCTAGTCGATTGCCAAATACTTGCAACGTCGCTCTTGTAACGAATTTTAATATAACAGGTAATTGCAACAAACTATATATAATGGTTGGGTTTTTAGATCATTATACTGGGTTACAACATTCCCTCATCAAAAAACAACAATTTTTTAAAATTTTAATTTAAAATTATTTTTAGAATTTTTTTATATTTTTTTATATTATATATTTTTCATGCTTTTTTTCATAAAAATTATAAGAATGTAATTATTTTGAGCAGGTAAAACGGTGTCTAATCAAAAAATATATTTTTTGAGACAAATTATTGATAGGGTGATCCAAAAAAACTTCGTTTTTTATTTTATAGTATTCGATCAAATATATATCATGTTATTAGTGTGCATACTCATAGTACGTATTATTCAATACTTTTTACAGTTATTTCTGATTATTATTGCATCCATATGACGTTGTATTACGTTTTTCGTATATATGTTTTTTTAATTATTCTTAGGATGCGTGTTTGATTATGAATCCTACTACAGAGAACGTGAATTTTTTTGTTGTAACGATGAAAAGGACCAACTGTAAAGCTACTGAAATTTACAATCTCCTCGCTAATGTGTGGGCCCCTGAGAACATTTGCTCAGTACGACAAGTTCAAAGCATGGCAAAGAAATTTCGACGAAAAGATTCCATATCATCGTGGCGATGAAGTTTCGAGGAGAACACTACTTCGAAATAATGCCGCCAGAACTATATTGATCAAAATTCTTAATTTCTGAAGCTTTAGGAAACACAGTTAAAACTAACAATTCCTTAACAGCATCATTTTTTAATAGAAAACATTAAAAACCGTGATACACATAGCAAAGTAATGAAAACTATTGTTCATAATTTACTATGGATAATAACAAAACATTAAATGCCGGTTGGAGTGCCATCAAATACAATCTATCTGACAGTCCCACATTACATTTGCATCTGATAGAGCAGTACTCCTGATGAATTGCAATTGAACTCCACTACGAATGTTATTTTTACAGGAAGTTATAGTCTAACTTTTGTTATGAGGGATAAGCAGATTTTTTCACAATCCTAATTAATTGTACATCAGCATGTTTCTGGAGCTACCACAAAATCGCTAATTCATCATTTTTAATTTCAAAGGAATAGATTAAACGTTTATAATATTATTTTTTAAATTTTTTATTTGATTGTGTGATTTTGTATTTCAAAATTTTTCAAAAGATTTATTCTATTAGACAGCAGAAAGTTTTTTATAATAAAACGACATTAAAAACCCACCAATTCTCCAAAAAGACAAATTTATCCAAAACTTCAATCCCTGAAACAACGATTTATATTTCTGTTATATAAATTTAATAATTTAATTTTGACCAAGTTTTCTAAAATTGAAGACATCCTTATCAGAATTTTTCTCTAAATTACCAGAAATATAATTATCGTTATTAATTATTATTACTTATTATTATTATTAGTATACTACTGGATATGGCTTAATGTATCGTATATTCTTTGAATATAATCAGACATAGTGATCAATAAAACTAAATTATTATTATTATTTTTATTATTATTATTATTATTATTATTATTATTATTATTATTATTATTATTATTATTATTATTATTATTATTATTATTATTATTATTATTATTATTATTATTATTATTATTATTATTATATATAAACTTTAAATTTTTCTCGTAAGCAGAATCATTTATATAAATATAACCTAAATAAATAACTATGTTAGCCATAGATTTTAAAGTTTATCTAAACAAGCCACAGCCAAGAAATTTGTCTTAAATCCAATATTTAGTAAAAGAATTTAAAGCTGTTAAATATTTATTTAAATTTTTTATATCTGCGAATTAAATTTGAAGATTTTATTTAAATAAATATATATTTTGAAAAAAGTTGAGTGAGAGGAGAGATAAATAAGAGAAAAAGAAGCAAAAGCGAAATATTTAATATTTCATTTAATGCATAAAAATTGCAGAAATTGGCTTACATAATTATTTATTATTAGGGGCATTACACATTCTACCCATTTTAAAATTTTTTATTCGCTTTCTACCCAAATAAATTTGGATGGAATGTGAATAAAATTTTTTATTTGAGTAGGTGTAAAAATAATTTTAAATGGGTATTTTGTGAATATTCCCTTATTATTATTTTTATTATTATATTTTTCATTATTATTATTATTATTATTATTATTATTATTATTATATTCATAATTATTATTATTATTTATTATTATTATCTTTATTATTATTATTTATAATTAATATTTATTATTATTATTGTTATTATTATTATAATATTCATTATTATTATTATTATTTTTTATTATTTTTATTTTTATTATTATTATTATTTATTATTATTATTGTTATTATTATTTTAATATTCATTATTATTTATTATTATTTTTATTATTTTTATTATAATTATTTATTATTAATATTTATTATTATTTTTATTATTATTATTATTATTATTATTATTATTATTATAATATTCATAATTATTATTATTATTTTATTATTATTTATATTTATTATTTAATATTATTAATATTTATTATTATTATTTTTTATTATTATTATTATTTTTATTATTATTATTTATTATTATTATTATTGTTATTATTATTTTAATATTCATTATTATTTATTATTATTTTTATTATAATTATTTATTATTAATATTTATTATTATTTTTATTATTATTATTATTATTATTATTATTATTATTATTATTATTATTATTATTATTATTATTATTATTATTATTATTATTTCAAAAGGTAAAAATTTAGATAAATGCAAGTATATGCAAAAAATGAGTAATTATAGTTTTATGTTAACAGTGACCTTCTCTAGTGTTTAGCTTAAGTGATTGAAACTGTAATATATTTAACTAAAAATTGATTAGGGCCAGAAATTCTTGCAAAGTGTAGAAGACTCCAAGCAAGTGTGGGAGCCGCATGTCATTCAATAGACGCAAACAAAATACATCTCTATGCGGGCAGTGAAATATTAAAACATTGTGGTTATTCACTTGATCTTTGCCGTT
Organism: Schmidtea mediterranea; assembly: GCA_022537955.1. NCBI lineage: Eukaryota > Metazoa > Platyhelminthes > Tricladida > Dugesiidae > Schmidtea > Schmidtea mediterranea. The sequence continues at coordinate 8,381,145 of CM039682.1, read as the reverse complement.
CTGCAATTCGACTCAGTGTCGGTCGAGAAACATCAAAGCTTGATGTCGACGATGCTGTCGAAGATCTCCATAACGCAGTTCTACAGTATTTGTCCATGATCTGAATTTGAACTTTATTTTTTGTTTTTCTTTCTTTATTTGTATAATTTATCGCTTAATTTACTCCAATGTTGATAATTCAATAAATTTATTCTCACAGGAATGTCTTACTAATTGTTGATCACCATCGTTACGAGTATTGGATTTCACAAGTAAGTTTTCTCCATTTTTATTTTTCCTAAATTTCATCCTCGAACTAATATGAAATCGATAATAACACTGAGAAATGCCATCATTACGCTATTTTGAGTTGTTGCTCATTTAAACAACATTATACCAAACACTTAATATATAAAAATAAAATTCAATTAAATACAATCCAAATTCCTGTAGGCATTCAACATTTATTAAATTACTTAAATATCTTATCAACAACGCCTTACAAGTTACTCGCTCCCAATAGTTACCCAAAATTTTCACAATTATCTTAAAATCAATATCTTTTTTTTGCTTGTAAATTTCCTAAAATAATGTAAGCCAAATTATTTCAAGTCGGCAATTCTACATAAACTTTCAACAAACCAATAAACCAATTTATAACCAATCTATCAGAGAAATTCAATATTTGATATTTTAATAGAAGTTAATTTGGTACATATTTTTTCAAAATTATTTAATAAATTGCTTGAATTAAAAAGAATTTCATAATTAAAGTTTTAAACAAATTTAATTATTAATTATAATTTTAAATACTTTACTAATAGAAAACTGATTTAATTTTTTAATTATTTAAATTCATTTTATATCACTCTGACAAATCATCCGAAATATTCAATTTTCTGGTGAAAACACCTTTTTAAATATCAGACATACCAATTGGACTTGGAGATTTATTAGTGAACATACTTACATTTCCAGACTGAATCTTATCTACATATTCTCTAAAACATTCAGAAAACGAACTGCATACTAACTTCAAATTCAGTATAAACATTTACTTCAGCCATGTACAAAAATCAAAAATCCGAAACCTATTTATCAACAGTCTATTGTCATACTCAAGGGATGTTATACAATATCTCTATTTAAGTTACAACAACCAAATACTCAACGCTATTCGATAAGTTGACAAACTTGAGTGATAACGACAAAGCACGAACAATAACTGTTTATGAATACTTTCGTCATAATATTGAGAATACCTTAATAATAGAATAAAATAATTAATAAATATGTAAAATGATTGGGGAAACAATGATAAGTGATTAAGATGTGTTCTGGAAGAAATGTCGAATAACAAGAAGGGAATTAGAGAAAATCAATAAAAACATACAATTGAATAAAAGAAGGTCATTTATAATTAACGAGTGCAAATTTAGGAAAACAAAAGCAAAATTTGCACGTTATCTCGAAAACCCTTTCAAGATAAGGAAAGAATGTTGTTTGGGAATCCGGTTAAGGGCATCTCTAAAAAATTAGTGATCTGGACAGCTGTCAGTGATTATAGAGGCCCAAATGGAATTAGCGGTAAAAGATATTGGAAATTCTTTTTGACATCAGTAAATATTATTGAGTTACGGAGTATAAAAATGAAGCGCAACTGGAATCAAGGAGAGAAAAATTGGACTAAGAATCTATAGGAGAAAATTACGGAAAATCATTGAAAGAGCAGTTAGAATCAAGGATAAAAGAAGTTTGAAACAGAAATTAGGCGATACGAGAACTAAAATAATAAAGAAAGTGTGAAAGAGACAAAGTCAAAATTGTGAAAAAGAAATAAAAGGAAATCAAAGCAATCAAAGTTATTGAATAAATTCGAGTCAAAGCAAAGCAACTAAATCAGATTTATCGATTTCAGAAACCCGTCACAGTAATCAAGTGAATTTATCCGAAAAGTGCTATTCTTCCTGAAAGGTCGTAATAAGCACCAAGTTGTGACTTTAATATATATTTCTAAGTGTCATTTTAAAGTGGGGATAAAGTATGTTAATCAATAAAGTTTATATCGTTTGAAGTTCATTACTGTTGTTTAAAAGCACGCTTGGAGTCAGATTGGCAATGCATCCTATTTAAATTCACCGACAACCCCAACAATAACATATTCACTAAAATTTTGCATCAACATATTTTAAAAGATTTTTATAGGATATGGCAAGAACGTTTTCGTACGGTTCATGAAATGTATACATTTATGCTATTTGGCTAACCACCAATTTATTAAGTTATGCGTGTGGTGAACCAGTCTAAAAAGATTAGCAGTGAGTTGACATGCTATTTTAACTTACATAGCTTATTGATAAAACTACCAACTTCGCAAAGATCACATATTAGTTCACATCAACGCTTGGTAAATGTAACAGTCATTCAAGCACAAGTGTTTAAATTCTGATATCATCGTGAATAGGATATTTAGAACTGAATTGATTTTATTACAATTATCCTTCATCTCTGGCTTTTTTAAATTTATTTTGGTATAGGCTGGATAATTTCTTTTCAATAGTTTTATTATTGTCTAGAATAAAAATAGACATTAAACAATCATTGTCAAATTTTTACAATTCAATAAATATGTAATCTCCAATAAATATCTTAATAAATATACCGATAACAAAAATCTGATATAATTTAAATAAATAACTATGCAAGCCAATTTACGTGTTTATTCATTAAATGAAATATTTCACTGGCAGAAATATTGTTAAAAAGTTATCTATTAAAATTTTATTTTTTAAATGATTCAGCTATTGACAAATTATTTTAAAATTTATATAAATCGGATAAATGCTATATTAATTATATGATACTTTGTGTTTTTCTGTATACATTAAAAACCACCTACTAATTTTACATTACTATTTAGCAATTATATATTGCAAAATTATTATACATTACTGTCAGGGTCAGATTAACATATTTAGAGGCCCTATGCACTTACCAAGTATGGTGCCCGAACTTCCAACCAAATACAGGTAAGTGCATGTTGTGCAAAATTAATATTTACTACAATAGTATATACACATGCTATAATCTATACATCGCACCGTGTGATGGGAATCATTTATTTTAAATCAACATAATGCTAGTTCATGCAGTATAGTGGTAATTTCAAAAAAATGCTTGTCGGGGTGCCCCTTTCGATGCTGCGCCTTAAGCACGTGGTTAATGTGATTATTGGTTAATCCGGTACAGATTACTGTAAATACTTAATTACCATTTATCTCTTCAAAAGAAGAAAATTTATTTTAAATTTTCATTTTAAAAAAAATCAAAAGATATTTATCTGAATTTTAGATTATTAAATTCAGTATTAAGCGAAATCATAAAAGTTGTTTAATTTATTTTGCAACTTACTTTTTCGATAAAATAAATCAATTTTATTAAAAAAAATTGTTCTGACTTTCATTGGGTTTTTTGTATTGGACTTTTTGAAAAAATAAAGCTTAAAGCCTTTAGTTTTGAATGCATAGAAGCACAAAATAAGAAACAACTACTTTATTCACTGAAAACCACATTTAAAATGTCTTTCATCATGAACTCTACTCAGAAAGCGTTTTCTTTTGACAGTTATATAATCTGGAAGAAAATTATTTCCAAGTAACAAAGACGAGAACTTTAAAAGATAAAAAAGTGTTTAAAATTTACATAATTTACTTGAAATCTGCAAAAGAAAAGTCGCCCGAGAGCTCAGTGCAAATGTTATGATTCCTCATAAAATGAGCAAAAACACAATAGAAATCTTTTTTTGCAAACTTTGAAGTTCTTCAATTTTCAGAAATCTCACAACTGAAACTAAACTAATTTTTAATGAATTTAGTTAAATATTAATTTGTGGTGAATTATTTAATCAGAAAACCCTCCAAAAACTGTAAATCGATATTCAAAAAATAATTATTTTTGTCCAAGCCAATTTAAAAGAGTTGTTTAAATGGAACAATGACATAATAAAACACAGAAATATTTTCAGAGAATCCGGCAGTCCCTACAAAGGCAGTGCTATGCTAATATTACAGAAAAGTAAAATATTGTTATTGCTATCCCGGAGGAAATTTTGTGTCTAGACTACAAGTTTTCTTTTTAATAAAAATTCAACAGTCTATTTTAATGAAAGTGGAATATTAAATAAATTTATTTTTCAGTTAAAATGCAAATAATATTGTTATACCATCTCCCAAATCTTTAATTTGATCAAAAATCCAATCATTGACAGATTCGTGAAAACGGACACATGACGCACGCAATATACATGTGAAAAAATTAATTAAAATTGAAATTTGATTGCAAATTGAAAGCTATCTAAAACCACAAAGCCAAAATATTAAAATCACTAATAAAACTTTGGTAGCACTGTTTAAATGTTCCTTACAGATTTTCTTCAAAGATGCCACTTAAAATTTGATTGTTTTAACGCACTTAAACATCTTAAATTGAAGTAAGAAATTGAAGTAAGAATCATGTGCACAGAAACAAAAGAAAAAACTATTGCAGAAACCATTTATTTCAAGGCGTAATACGCGCAATTTTGAAAACTGGTGATTTGATTGCTAGTAAAGACATTGAATTCAAAAATCCCGCTATTTGCTTTAATAGTAAAAGAACATTCTTAAATAATACCCTGGGTAATTTCATTGACATACTTTATAGAAACTTAGCTAGAAGAATAAAAACATGGAAATATATTTTTATAATTTAATATTTATTAAATAATTGATAAATATTGAAAGAAATTTTTTTAATTTATTATAGATTATAAATTAATTTAAATTAATTTTTACTAATAAATTTTTAATATGTTATTAGAGATAACTTGAAGTCACCACAAAATTGGGTTATCTAAGCGAATCTTTTTTTAACCCTCAAGTACTGACGTCTAAGCCGAATCAACCTAGATCGACTTCAAACGGGCTTATCCATTAACTTAAAAATTCAAATAATTTCTTTCAAAGTGAATTTTACAACACAATCAGAGAACAAATTCAATCTTGTAAAAAATAAAAAATTTTACTTTGAGATTCTAAGTTGTACATATAACTAAAAAACACAATAATATGCATTTTATAAAAAATCTCAATCCTATTGAGTCCTATTTAGAAAATACGACCCACGAACAAAATAAAAAAGACCCACATTTCAGATTTGCTTTACAGTTGAGATATATATTACCATCGTTCTCTTCATATTTTCACCCAACTCTAACATATTAAAAAGTTCAAAGAAAGTTACCGTTTTCTGCACCAGTAGTGACGTATTCATGATGGCATTTGCTTTATCTGCTATTATTTCAATGGATTTCTAGAAAATCATGCAGTTTCTTCGAATGTGTCTCACTCCATTTCATAATTAATAAAAATAAATTTCATCTTTAATTTTTAATTTTTTTTTTCTTTTTATATTACATATCGCTAATGAATTTAAATTTTTTAAACTGTCATTCACTTATAATACATTGTTGGAACAAAGGATACCAAAGGGATTAAATATCTTAAAAATGTTTTATCTGTAACTCTTAAAATGTCAGTGAAATATTTTAGAAATTTATCCTGTAATTTATATTGCTAATATAACATCTGAGTAGTAAAATAATTCGATTTGAAAAAAGAATAGGTTTAAAGTAATAAATTTGAAATAAGCCAAATAAGTATGACACAATTTTCGAAGGCTGATGAAAGAATCGAAAATGCAGGATTTACTAACCCTCACAGATTAATGACACCCCATCAAAGATACTGAATGATTCATTGAAGATCTGGGACACTGAATTCAGATAGATCAGGATTTACCAAACTTTTTCAGCGACGGAACAATTGGGAAATCCGAAAATTTTGGCGGAACACTTAGCTTTTTTTAAGTTGGGTTATTCATAATAGTATAAATAAAAATAAAAAATGTTATTAAAGAAATATCATTTATTTAATAAACATAAAAATACAAATAAATAAAACTCCTAATGACTTTGATGATTTTGAGTTCTTAAATTACAAATTTTTGTTTATATCAGGCACAATATTAGTCAGTTGTATTTTCATATCTGCCGTAGCGTCACGTATATATGCGTGAGGCTGGCTTCCGAGACATGTGTAAACACGAAAAGGCAAACTGTCTTTTGGCGCACCGATGATCATTCTAACAAGGCTTCAGCGAATCAGGTAAAAACAATCCCATCTACCACATCTCTTTCATGCGCACAGGATGAGAGATAGTCTTTCTACCTCTTTTAAAAATATTGGCACTTGTTAAAGACTTTACTTTTATTGCTGTACCCAACTTCTAGGTACTAAAAATATTTGCCTGCTCTTGACGTCATAAAACTCAATGAAGTTTAACCGTCACTCGTCTTTCATTATGAAGTAAAATATGTTCAATTTTCTAAATTTACTCGAAATATTTTGTGAAATATCTATTTAGGCTCCACGGAACACTCATTTTGAATCCGCGGAACACCAGTGTTCTGTGGAACATAGTTTGGGAAACCCTGAGGTAGATAAACAAAATAGTTAACAATATATATGACAATAGATATCGACTGGATATCTATTGATTAATGGGGTAGCCTTAAATTTAATTAAATAATTAATTAGTTTGATTTTGGTCTCCTAGTCCTTACATAGACTTCTGATAAATATATATATCGAAAAATGCTCAATTAAATATTTATTTTTGATATTTTTCGAATTTTACAGAAATTACAGGTGTTTTTAATTTTTTGAAACTTTTTTTCACTAAAACGAAATACAATGAAATTGTGTTTAATACAGATAGAGAGGGTTGAAACATAATTTTTCCAAACCGTTTGCAAAAAATGAACACAATGGAATTAGTTTTTAAAGAATTGCCAGCCACATTTTACAGTGAATTTTTTTTTCTATAAAAACTTTATTTCTCTTCCAAAATTGCTTTGGAAAAAGAAAATTTGACAAGTATTTTGTTACATAAACAACATTGTTGAATTTATATTCAATTGTTATTAAAGATTTGTTATTTAAAAATATTTAATTAAATTTTCAGATATTTTCACATAAAAAATGATATTTGTATCAGATGAAACATATGCTATGGGAATTTTAATACTCAATCCGAAATGGATATCTGATGAACTTCATATTTTACTTAGAAAAGTATTACTTAATAATTTGGTAAAAATTAATTAAAAAAACAAATTTTTTGTATTTTAAAATTCGATATTTAATTTAACTTTTTATTTTTTAGCAACGGCTGAGTTTAATTTAAACTAATTATCATTTTCAATAAATTCTCTCGTGCTTTTTAAAATTTCAACCACAAGTAACGAACTTCCAACAATAAATAAATTTATTGATATCAAATTACGACAATTTGAAATCTATTTATTCAATATTTTTTTCACACCGTTCAAAACCCAGTTTTGTTGATGATATAAAATATATAAACCGTTCGGTAACAAATTTTTTTTTTCATTATTTTTTATGTTCTATCGTTTATAGATAAGCTTTTTAAATACTAATAATATAGATTTTAAACAAAATATTTTTTCAAAATATCATTTTCAGATATATAAAGGAATGTTTCTAAATGGGAACAATGGTAATTTTTGGCACCCGCCTGAAAATATTCTGTAAGATTACTTTTAATTGCTCCCATTTGGAAACGCTGGCTTTAAATGGGTAAATTATTACGATTAATTTATCACTTATTTTCCTTTAACTCACTCAATTCAGATCTGCCACAAAAATTTTTTTGATCAAACTGGAAATGTTTGCAATTTTTAGCTACTTTTATAACTAGTTCATTTACAACTGTAAAATATTAGAGAGCTCCTACAGATGAAAATGGCAGATTCTGTAATTCCATAGAATGCTATTGGAGACTAGTGCCAGGCCCTGTTGAACTAATCAAATCACATCACTGATTATATAATTTAATTATAAATAAATATAAATTATATATCAGACTTGCAGTAAAAATATAAATAATTTATTTATCAACATCAAAAATTATTTTACTGAAATTTCGAAAAAAAACATTTCAAATACAAAAATATTTCACAAATGACACTGACATTTAGAGTTGAGTAATTATTTGGTAGTTTTGGTTGGTAAATATTCGATTCTTCTCAACTTCGGCATCAAGAATGAGAATTTTTATTTTGTTCATATTTGTTGACAAGGGTTTTGATTTAACTTGGAACTCTCTCGGTAAGTCTATTGAATTATGGTTCACACATTCGTTGTTGTCTTTGTTGAACAGGAATTGAATCTCCTTGGACCTTTCTGGTGATGAGTGATCTCGAGACGGGAATTTGTCGTTGTATTTTCTGTTTTGGATCGTTAGTGCTGGAGAAAAGTTATTAGAAACACTATTTCGAGCACTCGTTGTGTTGAAGTTGATCTTTCTTGACCAGGATTGTCGTTGACAAAGTCCACAACATTTGTGATAGACAAGCCATCGAAAATCAGACTTAATTAATTTATTTGTTAGAGATAATTTAATATTAAAATTTTAAACACATTTAAAGTTATTCATAATTGCTCAGTCTTTCTAAAATAAAATCCTCTGATGATCAAAACTGTTTTATTTTAGAACATTGTTTGTTTAAATATGTCTAAAAATCTATAACTAAATTTAAATTTAAAAAAAATCCTTTCCACTAAAAAACTACATACAACTATCTTTTGTAGAAATTAATTTTAGAATATATTCAGTTTACAAATCTTACAAATATTAATTAAATTTGATTTCATAGACAAATATTAATGAAGTCTTAGAATCTTAAGAACGGGATAATTATTTATCCGAGAATTGAAAGACTAATTTTAATTTAATTAATAATTTGTTACAGCGGTAAAATCTGAAGAAAAACAATTTATAGAAGCACTAGAATAAACAAATACCAATACATTACTTTTGGCATGGAAGATAGTGAAGAGGAATGCACCATTGTAAAGTAATACAACTATAATAAATTAAAAATGAATTTTGTTTTTTCATTATTGTTAATATATTTAATAAATATTTAAAATTTCATTTATTCTCATTACAGTTAAAGATCAATTTTTTTCTCTTATACAAATTTTCCATTTTGCCTCATTCAAAGTTTATTCAAATTTGTGTTAAACATAAGAATAACATTTATCTATAGTTGTAATAAAAATAAATGAAATGTTAAAAGAAAAAATAAATTATTTTAATAAAATTGGAAAATTTTTGATTTAATATCTTTAGTATTAAAAACATGAAGGTGGAAAAACTTTTTAATAAAATAAATTATTCAAATCTATCCAATATTTATATCAAATAAAAATAAAAAATCATTTAGAAGTATGCCAAATTTTGATAAAAGAATAATTTGAGATTTCCTTCATTATTTCTTATCATTTTTGATCATTCGAGTGAAACGTAAAATGCTTTAATAAGTTAATAAATTATTTATCCATATTTTGTTTCATAATTTCATGAATTATGGAAAAATTTTTAATTCTTTCTATGTATATATCAAATTAATCATAAATTTTTATTTTATAAATAATTATTTAATTTTAATTTATAAGAATTTGTTTTATAAGATTTGAGAATATTAAATACAATATAAATTTAAGTATTTCTGAGAAATAAAATTTTTCAATTCGATTGTGTGACATAATTGACTGAACTTTTCATTTATTAGTTGACAAAAGTTGTGTCGAAAATTAGTGTTAAATAAATCAAAATCAAAAGAAAATGAAAATAATAAAAACATTGAAATGTATATAGATTATACTGACAAAAGATTATAAACATATCAAAAACATGAAAAAATTATAATTAATTAATTAATAAAACAAAATATTGTTTTCATGCAGATTAATCAAGCGAATCATAATTTTTGCAAATTTTATTTTTCTTAATATTACAATTCAGGTAATTATAATTCCATCAATTGTTTTTTATTTACTTATAGAACTGCATACAATTTTCTATAAATAATAATAAAAAAATTAAAATAGAATAGAACAGACATGTACAAATTAATATATTGTAGAATTTATAATTATTTTATTTTAAATTAGAGCTTATGTAGTTAATTTTTCATATATTTTGCACTTATAATTCCTGATAAATGAAATAATAATAATAATAATAATAATAATAATAATAATAATAATAATAATAATAATAATAATAATAATAATAATAATAATAATAATAATTATAATTATAATAATTATAATACTTACACGTGAAATAATCAAGTTATAGAAAGCGGAAAAAACAAATAAAACAAATTAAAAATGATATTTAATAAAAAGTTATTACATAAAAATATAATTATATGAGACATCATGTTTATTTTCATACAATGTTCGAATATATAGTTTAACTTATATAATCTCACACCCCTTACTCAAATCTAAATTTTGATGTATATATGAGCAAAAATTCTTACATTTGATTATCAAAATATCAAAAATTTCAACAATAGAACAATCATTATTTACTCTTTAAATTGGTTATTTTTTCTATTTTAGCATCTACTTTATTATCATTTGCTTTCATTTGTATTGTTCTTAGTTAGTCATTCATTCATTCATTATTTATACAATTCCATCAGTTTCAACATCTCACTTATTTAGTCTGAAAGTTATTATACTTTTCTTTTTTATCTTTTATTTTCATTCTTCTCATTGTTTTCTGGACTTATTTTACTCATATCCGTCATATCCGTCATTTCCAATATTTTATTACGACACCACTAACGTTAACATTTTTTAATCGTCATTTTCATTGCTTGTATACAAATTTTCATTAATTCTAATGCACATTCATCATCAGTATTCTACTCTCACTGATTTATTGTAACATCAGTAATATTAATTTCATTTGCACCAATATATTGATCACCAGTATCCGCTTTTCGGGTGTTGTTACCTAAATTAAATTCCAATTAAATTCAGATCTATCATTCATCCAACCAATATTGTATCTATGAAATTAATCATTCCACTACAAATGCAACCCGTCTCCAACAGTGTTATTAGTACTTGTACTCCACTCAGTACTTTTGAAAGGTCTTGTACTCGAATTCATTTAAGTTACATCATCATGTTCTCTTGAATTGCATACTCTTAATGTTTGACCTAGATTTTACTCAACTTAAAGGTTTCTCGAAGTATTTACACCCAGAAAATATGTATAAGTTTGTGTTTAGTTTTTCAGTAAAATATTTCTGATACCTAATAGAACAATTACTATAGTTTCTTCTTAATAATCAAAATGACCAAGGAATTGTGTCGGATCTCTAATAATACCCTAAAAATTTCCATGTTTTCTCATGTAGAGTGTAATGTTACACAAAATAAATATTTAGAAAATGTCAGTTTTAAATAATTATTAAATAAAAAATGATGAAAGTATTTGTTGACTGATACTCAGGAATTTTAATAATTCTCAAATAAAACTTAAATTTTGATGAGTAGTCTAAAATAAATAATTACTCGAATGTATGTAAAATGTGTCTGACTTCAGATAGTTCTCAAAAATTATCAATGACTAATATAAATACCAAAACATAATGATGTTTTCATATCAAACACTCATAACAAAGCTACAAAACAAATTGGTAAATGCACTTTTGTAGTATCTAACTGGATTTTGGCCTTAAAACATTTATACTATGATAAATAACCATAAATTTATTTTATAAATGCCAGATTAAATTGATAACAATAAAATGTTTCGATGAAACTTAATCATCTGCATTTTATGCTTATATCAAGGTAATGAGATTATTATTGATGATTTGTATCAGGAAGATAATTTTAATAATCTATTTAAACGAACAAAGAAATCTCTCATCATTACTTTTATTATATATATATATATATATATATATAATATTAAATTATTCCCTTTTTAATTTCGATGTTTCCAAGCTGCATTTTGAAGTAATTTATCTCATATTTAAAACAGTTTTGATAGTAAAACTAATTGCGAGTAAAACAAATTATTAAACATCATTTTCTTGAATTTTTAAATAATAAATTGTTATATTTTTTAAAAATCTCAAAAATGAAGGTAAAATCATATTTTTCAAATTTCATCTATAGTTTCTGTTCTGACATATATACATCCACCATTCGCTTAACAAAATTAATTTTTTCACAAAAAGTTGTTCGAATATCGAGATTTCGTAAAATAAAAAAATTAATTCAAAAATTTAAAATTTGTATGTAAAAAGATTTTGTAAATTGAAATTTTATTACGTAAACCGAGAAATTTCGTAAACAGAATTTTCGTTAAGCGAGGGAGGGGTGTATGTTCCTTCTATATCTATTGTATCCAACTACATAGTATTTTAATTTTAAAACGCCACCTTCTAACAATTTCAAATAAAATATATTAAAATTCATATTATTTTATCATAAAATAAAAATAATAAAATTCAATAATTAAAATTTTTAAATTTACCAATTATTAAATTACATTTTTATATGTAAAAATTTAAAATCGAGAATTTTCAGACTTCACTTACACGAATTCTGTGTTCAAAATTATAAACGAGTTCCTATGTTCCATCAAAATGTTCTTTTTTAAGGTGATCCATAATTTAGCTTCCTGTTAATCTTGCATAATTATCTACAATATTATTCAACTATTTATAACATATTATATACTATTCATAAGAGATTTAAAATATAAAACCTTTAGTTGTCTAAAAAATCAAACGGTGCCTAATTATAATGAAATTTGATCAGATCTTTATTTCTGGAACAACTATTTTTATTTCACATCTTTTTTAGCATATAAATCTAATTCAGACAGTACAAAGTCATACACGTGTCTTTAGTGTACTTCTAGTCAATGATTTCACCTACATTATTGTTCAAAATAAATTTCGCAGTAAATTATACATTGTCAGCGATAGAGAAACAAACCAAAAATGTTGTGCATGGCCAAGTGTTGAAATAATCACATTGAATTGCTTGATTTCATTATTATCATTCTTTATTTTAAGCCACTGTTTGTCAGTGTCTTGAGAGAAATGTAAGAAAATATGAAATTATTCTATTCATGTCATCAAATCATGGACATATTCTGACTGTAAAGCTAGTATAAAAATATTCATGTAAAAAATTAATTATTAAAAGTCCGCATTATAACTTTTAATTTAATTTTATTATTCAACAATGTAAACATTATTTAAATGATATTAAAATTTTGCATTTAAATTAGATTTATACATGTGGGACTAATAGAAATTGAAAATAAAGTTAATGAATGTCAAAAAGAAAATTCAGACTAAATTGAAACAAATAAAGCATTCAGATAAAACAAAAAAGATATTTGATTTAACTGACATCAATTTTTTAAATTTATATGAATTTTTGGAGAATAAAACCGTTTTATATTTTATTTTTAGAAATTTCAATTTTATTTGTAAATTGAAAAATTTTTATGGTATTTTTATATTTTATCCGATAAATAAAAAATTATTGTTATTTATTATTTCAAAAATTATTTTTAAAAAATCTGTTTACATGTCTATTTTAGTTAAAGCAAATAAATTAAAAATTTGTAAAATTAAAATGTTTAATTAAATTTGTAAGAGGAAATTAATTTCACTAATTTATTAAGATTCTATTCAGCCATAAAATTAAGTATTCTTCTATTTTCTAAATGACAAACATTGCCTTGTTGTTTAGATAAACAAGCAGAATTTTCAAAACTTTCTACTTTTTAAAATCTATTTTTCTTTGTTTAAAACATTGAACTTTATATTAATTTACTGCATTTAAACAAAAGCTAAATATAAAATTATCATTGCGTTTATTGAAAGGATTTTGGAATTTTAATGGTAAATAATAAAAGAAAATTAATAAAAGTTGAAAGAAAATAATAATTAATAAATTAAAATAAATGAAAATAAAAACATGCATTGTTATAATATCCGCGAAATTTTGACAATAAATTTTGCATTTATTAAAAAAATGACATCTTCAAATTGTTAAATGTTTTTTTTTCAAATTAACTCTGAAAATAGTTCATGGAAAAAGTAAGATTCCAACAAAAAATTATTTTCATTGTTTTTTTCTCATTTTAATGTCCGCATTTATTATCCATTAATGAGTTTAAAATCAACTACATATTTATTTACATTTATCAAATGCCATTTTTTTGATCTTCCTGTTTAATTTTAATTTACGTCTCTGGAATTTAGAAATCACCTGAAAAAAGCTGTGCCGAAAATTCGTGAATACCATAAATAAATCTGATTCATAGTCAAATTTTGTAGAAAATACAATGTCTGTTATAAATAAAAATATAAAGAAATCAAACTTGAAAAACTAAAAAGTCCTTATTATATTATTATGGCACATCACCGAATCGATCATTATCAGATTAAGTTTCAACCAAATAATTATTTTGTTCTTCTCTATCATAATTCGCCTTATATACTTTTCGCCTTTTTTTAACCCAGAAACTAATTTGTTTATTGATTTTAAGAGTGAATTGATCTAATTATCTCCTTGGGTTTTCCACGTGCCTTGAATGAAGACGAATTTCATTAAATACCATAAAAACATTTTATAAATATTAGTCTTATTTTTATTAAAATACATAAATAAAATTAAAATTAGTGATGAAAAATAAAAAAACATGAAATTTAAATAAAAAAATATTTGTTGACAAATATAACTTATTTTATTAGTTTGCATAACAACTTGTATTATAAATGTGTTTATCGAGTGCAAACAGGTGTATTACGAGATATTTAAAAACTTTGGTGTTTTAAAGGTAAAATAAAAAGAAATAAAAGGTTTGCTTTACCTTAATACACTTGTTTCCTTTTTAAATTGAATTAAGTATGATTTTAATTAAATTACATTTTGCTTTTTCTACCTGTAGATCGTCACTGGTCTCGTATGAGGTTTCTATTAAATGTAAACACACAAATTTGTTCATTTTACATGAAAATAATATTAAGTTGGTTATTTAAATTACTGAAAAATACATACATATATATATATATATATATATATATATATATATATATATATATATACAATGTGAACAAATCTGTGGATGTGGATGCTAGAGCAGTGGTTCCCAACCCCCGGGCCACTAAATAAATGGTAACAGGCCACCTAAGGAACATTACATTATTTACATTTTATTTATTGTGGTGTATTTCTAGCGGGATTTAGTGTATTATTGAATTAAAATTTTAAATTACTTGTATTCATTATTTTGTGTTATTGTATTTTACTTTGATGACACCGTTAAACAATTAAACCAAAATTATTAAATCAAAACAATCTAAAATATAAACAATAACGCTCCTAAGCGGCCGCGGTAAAATTATCAAACATTGATAGGTTAGCGACGATGAAAAGTTTGGGGAGCACAGTGTTAGTTTACTAAATTTAAGCATTTAATAGAAACCTCATATGATACCAATAACATCTAAAAAGTAATAAAAATAATAAATTATTTACCAATTTTATTATTGTTTTTTAATATCATTAATTGTTTTATTAAATTTTTAATACTTTTATTTAATATTTTTCATTTATCAACTTTTTATTTAGTAAAAATAATTAATTTAAAAACCAATTTTAATTACAGATTTATAAAGAAAGCAAATTTACAGAAATCTCAGAAATAATTTGCGTTTTATATGAAAGATATTCCGATAAAATGATCAGTGAAACTGATCTGGAAATTTTATCCGTTCAAACGGCGATAAACGCCTAATCTCAATGATAATGTTAAAGAAGCCGTAAATGAAAAAAAGATTAATGTAGAAATTTTCTACATTTTATAAAAATGAAATTCTCTTATATTTATCTGTAATATTTAATATTAATGCTTTTTTAATAGCAGAAGTGTTTATGTAAATTAATGATAATACTTTCACCAGAAAATTTTGGGAAATATTAATTTATTTATATTAAACTATTTAATATAAAATTATTATAAAATACCCGATAATAAAATAATTAATTTAAAATCATAACTCAAAAATTTATGTAAATTGCATCAGAAACGGAATAAGCTTTTGTTAATATCAGGTTATATTGTTTTCTAAATATAAAAATAAATAAATATTTGCAGTGGGATCTTATGAAATTTAAAGCAACTGTGCTAATAATAATAAGACGCCTAAAAAATATATTTTCAGATTTTTAATTTACAAAAATAAAAAAAAATTGTATCATCATAATTAATATTTTATTCATCAAAAAAAATTTAATTCATTTACAAAAATAATTAATAAAAAATAGCGTAATATAGGTAAATTAAAATGATAAATAATGATAAATAAAAACAAAATAAAAAAAAATATAAAAACGTGAAAAGAATAATCCAAACTCAGTTAATATGAGTCAAAATAACATTAAACATGTATAATATATAAAATAGATATATTATAAATAATGATACTAAATCCATGAAAATCTATCATATTAGAAGTCATAAAACGATGTAAAACAATTAGCTCTAATAATTTTTTTAAAATTAAGAACTTTAAAAATATAAAAGAAAAGTAAAACAAATTGGTAAGACGGCTTTAAATATGTATCTTCAGTTTAAATTTAAATTTCTTCATTATCGGAGTAGGCTAAATTGTTAAGTCAAAGGGCATTCAGAATTATAATATTTTGTGCATTTATTGGTATATTGTCTCAAACTATTATTATTAATTATATTGTTATTTATCCACTCAGTGAAAATCAACCGACAACATTTAGTGATAATATTATTATTATTATTATTATTATTATTATTATTATTATTATTATTATTATTATTATTATTATTATTATTATTATTATTATTATTATTATTATTATTATTATTATTATTATTATTATTATTATTATTATTATTATTATTATTATTATTATTATTATTATTATTAGCCAATTTCCGCAATGTTAATTCATAAAATGAAATATGTTATATTTAGACCAAAAATCGGTTCTGATCACTCATAATCAAAATTAACTAAACTTTCTCGTTCTCGTCTTCTCTGATTGATATTATCTTACACTCAAGTGTATTATTATTATTAATTTTATTATTATTTTTCAAAAAATTATGAAACAACAGATAGATTTCAATCATCGCATAAGAATATAAACAACATTAAAAAATTATTTTCACAAATAACACATAAAACAAGCATTATAATTATCATTATAATTAAAAAGTTAATAAAATAGTTTCATTGCTAAAGCATTTATTAACTTTCATTATTTAATAATATTTTCAACTTCCTTTCTCCTCATTGCTTTGTCAAAATGAACGAGAAAATAGAATTGAAAATCTTGGTAAAATGGTTTGCGTCAGATTTTTATAAATTCTATTTAATGTTATAATTATTTCATTATATTTCCAAAGTAATTATAGTTTTATACAACTATCAAAATTAAGAGAAAATTATTAAATAAAAATATTTAGTTGATAATCTATTTATCAACTTCAAAAGTATCAATTCTTAAATTACTTTTTTTTGTTTTCTATAACTATTCAATTGCTAAAAAAATATCAAAGCTCCGTTAAGTTAATAAAAATTAGAAAATAATTTAATTTACCAATACTAAAAGAAGCGCAACGATATTAAAAAATATAAATTATTTACAATAAAAAAAATTTTTACGAGAGTTAAAAAAATTTAGAAATAATATACTTAAAAAAATGATTTTATTTTGAAATAGTTAATTTTTGTTTATTTAAATATAAAATATTAAATACAATTGAAATGGAAAATTTAAGAGATATATAAAAACTGATTTAAAAAAAATTATATTTAGAGATATACAAAGTATTTAAGGTAACTCACAGGTCCCCATGCTATACGGATCACACGTCGAGAACCACCGGTTTAGAGAATGGTAATATATTGTTTTGCTTTTAGTGTTAGTTTTAATTTCAAATGTTTACAGTTGGTATTCTATAAAAGTTTTGCAGGAAAGTTAAAAAAGCTCTCTCCAAGTAAGAATAAAATATTAATTAACACAGTGGTTCTGAACCTTTTTCAGATAGCGGCACCCTAACGGAAAATTTGAAAAAGTTTATAATAATACTTCAGCTATAAAAATTACAACACGTTTTATAAGTTCTATATTTAATAAACTAAATCTTTTATAACATATATTAATGTGAAATTTGAACTTGATGCTTTTTGCATATCTCCTTATTATTAAGTCGCGTATTTGACAAACATACTCTTAACACATTCTCAATTGAGTTCAGTTTTTGCCTTTTCTTGTTCTTAATATTTACCAAAAATAATTGATATATGTGCCGCTATTTTAAGTTATTCAAAATCTAAGATAATAGCCTTTTTTAAAACCAACCCTTATATGAAATTTATAAATTTTCAATAATAAAATTAGCAGAGCTCGCGGTTGAGAAACATTGGGTTAGCATATTAAATATATGACCAAAAAAATAAAACTTATTAATTTTATCCCCCATTAAGATTTACCATATTTAAAAAAAATTTATAATAATAAAAATTAAATTTTAATTTAAATTTAAATTTTCACAAATATTTTCATTTTAAAAATACTTATAAAAATATTTTTAAAATTGTTTGAATCATTTTTCAAAAAAAATTTTTCTAACATGTTTTAGACAATTCCAAGATTATTCTCTAAATATATAATTTGGAGATGAAATTTTTTTTACTACAATCCGAATTTTATTGACTCTTTAATTTTATACCAATTAAAACAAAATTGGGATTTTAAGGTTTAAATAAATAAAATAAATATGAAATTGACCAACTTTAAATGAATCATTCATGAAGCTGTAGACTACCGGGTTGACGAAGCTGTTCGACATTGCGATCCAATGGCAAACGACATACGCGATATTGAGATTCTTTGTGTATCCCTGAGACTGGTTCACATGGGTGACAACGAAGAATAAATGCAGAGGAAGCCAACACAATCCAAAGCATATGACAATTATTGATAACATTTTTATTACCTGAATAAAAAAATCCAAATGTTGTAAATATAAGTAAATGTCCATTTATTTTTATTACTAATTCTTTCTTTCAAACTTTTTGTAAATGATTGACAAGCCAAAGTTGCGGCCTACGGACTGTTTGGCTGTAAATATTCAGTAATAAATCACATTTTATGTCCCCTGACTAATTCGACTGCCAATGACACCCATTCGGTCAGTGTTTGGATTTTATTTTATTTTATTTTTTGTTTCCTAATTACCAACATTTTAATAAACTGTTAATTGAATGAAGGGAAAATTCATAAGAATTCCTGTAAAAATAAATATTCCATATAAAAAATACTTGTTTATCTAAATGCAATTTTCATCATCAATTTCTTGCTGGGTAAATATCGCAAGTCTGGAATTTTTTTTAATAAAACTGTGAGAGTTAAAACAAACTTGTTTTTTTTCTTTAAATATATATTTCCCAATTAGCATATTAGCATGCTTCTTTAAAAGGTGTTTAAAATTACAAAGGAAATTTAATATATTTTTGAAATATTTCAGAATGTCATTTTTAACTTAGAATTTTGATTCATTTTATTGTTTCAAATTATAGACTTATATAAATAAATAAATATTTAAATAAATAAACGGTGTAAAGATTAAAACAATAAAATAAATAAATATTAAATAAATATTAAAAACGGGGACCCCTAACAATAATGACTATGATATGCATGTCACACCATCTGGTAAGGAATTCATTTTTGGGCAATATTTATTAACAAAGAATTAATTTAATAACTCAACAGTTTTAGGTTTTGTAACATTTATAAATAATATTTATAAATAACCATTTTACTTTTAATTACTCTGTTATTAAAAACCATACTGAAATGTATGCATGCGTATAATTTCTTAAATAAATTTTAACTAAATAGTTTTAAATAAATGGCCTACTTATTTTGACATTGAGGTCACCTAGATTCAAGCTCGACCTACTATAATGACCTTAAATTACTTAAAAGTAAAAAATTTCTTTTAGTTTATTATGCTTTAAAGAGAAAGGCTCCATAGATGGTTCTTGATGATTCAAATATCGTTATTAAGTCTTGCTTACTTGGGTTCAAAAATAATGTAAAAGTCAGAATAGTCGCCAATGGAGGTTAAAAAGGTCGTCAAATCATGACAAATTACCCTCCTACAGAAACTGAAAAGTAGGCGGCATACAAATAATCCCAAAAAATAAGTAATTCATGAGAAAAAATTAATTTAATAATAAATGAAATTTTTTTTAATTTAGAGAACTTGAGAGGTGGTTAGTAAATAGTATATATATAACACATTTGTGATATATGATATAACTATTGTATAATATATCTATAAAATAAGAAACGGGGTCCCGTTTTATTCAAAATCCATGAGCAGGAGTGATTTTTGTAATATATATGTGTGTG
This sequence comes from Schmidtea mediterranea, assembly GCA_022537955.1. Classification (NCBI taxonomy): domain Eukaryota; kingdom Metazoa; phylum Platyhelminthes; order Tricladida; family Dugesiidae; genus Schmidtea; species Schmidtea mediterranea. The sequence continues at coordinate 8,360,731 of CM039682.1, read as the reverse complement.
GTTTTTGTTTTCCATTGGCAGCTAAACTAACCATCACCAACAATTCTTCTACAGAAACTTCATCATCTGAAGTAAATTCTATCACTTCATGATTCGTTAAAAATACTGATATGAGATTGTATTTTAACAACTGGAATTATCTGGATCATTGTCACTTTTGAAGTCTTTATCGCTAATTGAATCATGGTTCGCAACTAAGTGTTCATTGTCTTCAGATTCAATAATAAAAAAATTAAATCAACCTTTTGATTGGTTCTTGATTTATTTTCAAAATCCAATGAAAATTCAAATATTCAGACAAAAAATATCAATATTGATGAGATTTAATTCATAGTAGGAAATTCTCATTTTTGTTTCTAATAAACGTGAAACTTGCAGAAAAGGATTATAATATTATTTATTATTTATTTTATTAGAAACCAAATACACTATTTTTTGGGTAAAATAAATAAATATATTGAAAAAAATAAAGAAAATGAAATTGAACATTATTAATTAATTTTTTGAAATCTTAAATGAATAAATTAAATTTGTTTCATTCAACATTAACCACTTTTTAATGGAGTTTCATTTCAATGCATAAATGAAATCTTTTTCAATTTTATTCATTCAAACAAATTTTCAATAATTAATTCTCTTAAAAATAAAAGTAAAAATTACTTTGACTTTTGATTTCATATGTTTTGCGTCCCGTATTTCATCAGCTTCTCCTGGTAAGGATCGCTTCCAAAGTTTTATCCCAACAATTGTATATGTCACAGTGAGAACGATTAATGGTAGAAAATATGTTATTAAAAGTATTGAGATCGTATATGAAATTTGTAGATTATTATTATTCCAATTTTCTGAGCATTCGGTGTATCCACCTTCTCTAATGGATGCTCGACTTACGAAACATTGAACCGAAGAAAACAGGATTGAGCTCACCCAAATACATCCAATTACCAATCCAGATCTTTTCCTGGTAATACGGGATTTCATTGGATAAATGACGACCCAAAACCTATCTAAACCAATCACCATGTTCGTTATTGAAGAAGCGGTTACGGCTAGTAATTGGATAGAAAGAACAACTGGACAGAATAAATATGGAAATGGCCAGTCCCATAATAATATATAAGTAAAGGTGAATGGAACGCAAAATAAGCTTATTAATAAATCTGACACAGCAAGATTTGTCAAGAACTGTCGAACTTCATTATTGCGATTGGGTCGACATGTTCCAAGCCAAAAAACAATAATCACGACGACATTTCCAAAAAGAGATAAACTGATAGAAGTTGAATAAGAAATAATTATCATCACCTTTTCATTGAAAGTCCACGGAATTTGATCTGAACCATTTTTAATAGAATTGTTTGGAAATCTGTTTGCCACTGTTGTTTCCATTATTCAATTTGATATGAAATAGCCATGTAAAACACATTTTTAATTTCTAGATTAATAATATTTTATTAAAAATAATTTTAATTTTATTATCTAATTAATATGAAAGAACTAAACAAGAAATTTCGTATTTTATTAAAGTTTTGATGATGATGTCATTAAAAAAATATTAATAATAAATAAATAAAAAAAATAAATAATGATAATGAGGATAATATTAATAATAAAAATCTAAAAAGCGGCAAATATAAATCTGGAAAGAGATGTTAGAAAATCCTTTAATCCAAAGAGAACGAATAAAATATTAAAATATCCTCACCAATTCATCATTTATAAATCTGAGTCAAATTGACAATGACATGAAAATTATAACAATTGTTTAAATATTGGTTACTATAATAATAATAAACATTTTGTCAGAATATTGTTGATTTTAATATTTATATTCAATTATATTTTGATGTTGCTCCATGTCTTTGAAATTCAATGAAAATTACATTATTATTATTATTATTATTATTATTATTATTATTATTATTATTATTATTATTATTATTATTATTATTATTATTATTATTATTATTATTATTATTATTATTATTATTATTATTATTATTATTATTATTATTATTATTATTATTATTATTATTATTATTATTATTATTATAATTATTATTATTATTATTATTATTATTATAATTATTATTATTATTATTATTATTATTATTATTATTATTATTATTATTATTATTATTATTATTATTATTATTATTATTATTATTATTATTATTATTATGTAATCAGCTTTATACGATTGTCTACGAGTAGTATTGTTTGAGTATTTTTGTTTAATAATGGATTTAACATTTTGGTATAATTTAAATCCAAGTCAGAGAAGTGAAAAAATTATTATTATTATTATTATTATTATTATTATTATTATTATTATTATTATTATTATTATTATTATTATTATTATTATTATTATTATTATTATATTATTATTATTATTATTATTATTATTATTATTATTATTATTATTATTATTATTATTATTATTATTATTATTATTATTATTATTATTATTATTATTATTATTATTATTATTATTATTATTATTATAATTATTATTATTATTATTATTATTATTATTATTATTATTATTATTATAATTATTATTATTATTATTATTATTATTATTATAATTATTATTATTATTATTATTATTATTATTATTATTATTATTATTATTATTATGTAATCAGCTTTATACGATTGTCTACGAGTAGTATTGTTTGAGTATTTTTGTTTAATAATGGATTTAACATTTTGGTATAATTTAAATCCAAGTCAGAGAAGTGAAAAAATTATTGCGATCAAATAAAAAAAAGTTATTTAAAAACATTTTGAAAAGAATTTTAAATAAAAATATAAAAAATCTCAACTTTTCAAAATTAAAGCATAAATAACCTTAATTGGTTAATAAACATGATAATTTATTTAAAAAATTTAAAGTATTTTTAAAAACTTTTAAAAATGTAATTTCATAGAAATTATAACTTTTAACTTATCATGTTCTCATAATATTCTGTGTCTGTGTTTGTATTGCTGTATTTAAAGAGATATTCAAAAATATAATGTGCAAAATGATGTAAACATTTGCGTTTATAAGTTTTAAAAAATATGTAAATCTCGAGCAGTCGTTCCCAACCTTTTTAAGATGTTCTACCGGTATGTAGTAGACAATATAATAGCGTACCTGTAAATAAATATTTTTGAAAAACGAGTCCTAAAATGCGGTGTAGTCCTAAAAGAAATGTGTCAGGGCGCTTACGGTAAACAAAAAAACCAAATAAAGTTCCAAATCATGAAACATTTTTTTGAGAGTATTTAAATATACTTGCATATTTTATTTATGCTATTTTGGATATACACTATATTTGTTGCGTACGAGGTCTACAATTACACCCTTGGCTATTATTAATGTATTTCGTATTGAAAAAATACAGACAATCGGCTTTTGTTTGAAAATTATTGTTTAAAAATACATTATTTCACGCAACATATTGTTTTCCTTATTATTTATCACGTATCGGTAGCTCAACATTCGCGTAGATAAGTTGGGAACCACTTATCTAGAGCATTTAATGTCTTGTTTTAAATGAATTAAATAATTTAATTATAATGTTAAAATTTAAAAAATTAATAAATTTAATAAGATTTTTTTATAAATTTTGAAATATTTAATTTTCTTTATGAATATAAATAAGGTTCTAAAAGATTTACTCATCTCTTCATTTATTAAATGACCAAATTCAAATACTTTTAACTTCAAAAATTCTTCATATTATAAAATGTTTGCAGTGTCGACGGAAACTTATTATAAAAATGATGGAATGTATTTTATCGAGTATAATATTTTTTTTATTAAAAAATAAATTCTTTTGATTGTTTGAAACAGTCATTTTTTGCTTTGCCTAATTATATAACAAATACTCAAACTGAAATATTCTTTGGTGTAATAAAACAAATCACTTTTGTTGATATTAATATGTTTTTTTTAATTTCCATATGTATCTTACTAATGATCAATTAAATAATATTTTTAGATAATTAAAAAATTAATTATATAAATTAAATTTTTACTTAAAGTTCTTCGAGTAAATTTTCCGTTTAATTTGTGAACGAAATAAAATTTTCAATGGCATATTTTAATTGAAGTCGTTTTTGAAAATTCGTGTATTTATTAGCTTCACCAAAAATACAGGAAAACTTTCAAACTAATTTGCAAAAATATCAAAATAATCTCAAATAATTAGTTAATTAAAAATGGTTAAGCTTTGATTTTGTACAAATCTTTTATGTGATATTTTATTTTTTATTTCCTTATCAGGGATATATGAACCCCTGAGGCACTGGAAACCATTTTAAGGGTGCAATGGATTTTTTAAAAATAATGTTTTTAATTATATCTATAAATTAAAACAATAATTATTATGTAACCTGACTATGTTTTTTGAAAATATAAAATCAAGATTTGTAGAAAATATTATGTCACACACACACACAGATATATATATATATATATATATATATACATTTACATTAAAGTAAAAGCGAAAATTAAAAAATTAAATTCTTGATATTTCAAGACAGTCAATAATAAAATAATACATTAAATTAAATTAAAACATGTACGAAAATAATTATTGTTAATGTAAGTATTATTATTGAGAAATCTGTTGTGTTACTTTATGAATTGTGACGGCGGATTTTTGATTAAAATAAATATTACATTAATCCAATTAGACTTATTCTTGTTTAAAGAAAACCACAAGTGACAAAAATCAAGAATTTTATTTATTCTTTAATATGTAATAATTTTTGATACTTGCGTATATTTTTTTGAATTAAATTGCATTATCTTCCTAAACTTTATTTAATGTCATTTCCATGAATATTTATATTATGATGTCAGAAAATAGGGAAAATAAATGAAAATAGGTATTAATCAGTTGCATGCTACTCAAAAGGTTAATTTTAATGCATGTGTGACCTAGACAATTCAGCCTTAATGGTCAATATGATATAGTGCTTACCTCTCAAAAGGTCACGAAATTTGTTGAACATAACGAGGTATAAATGAAAAATATATAAGTCATTGGCACTTGACATTAAAAATGTGACGAACACATTATCTGTTTATAACAAATTCAATTTGGAAGTGGTGTATAATAATTTATTGATTACCGAAATAAGTCTTGTAAAATTTCAACAACTCAAATCAACCTAGTTGGAAGAATATAATTCAAAAAAAATTTAATTTTATAATTCACAAAATATGAAATTTTCCAAAATGGCGAATTAACATTTGTTTAAAAATTAACGAGTGATTTACTAATTGGGCCCAAGCTAACTTTTCTCTCAAGTGTCCAGGAAATATTTCATTTCAATTACTTATGATTAATTCTTGAGCAAAGCCTGACGACTCAAAAGCAAGTTTAATAAGTTAATTATTATGAAATTTTTGAAAATTAAAATAATTATTTAAAGTAAATAAAAAATATGATAAATCTATATTTATGATGTGATATATTTAGAAAACTTATTAAATTTTCATTTTTGTTTAAATTAATCAAAATCTTTATTTTTGTGACTTTATAACATTGTTAAGAAAACAAAAACAATATGATATTGTAAGAGTTAATTTATTTCGAAATTTTCTATCAATAAAATAATAAATTTTACTATTTTTAGATTAGAATAATTCTAGGAAATGCACTTTTAATTGTTAATGAAAACTGAAATTATAAAAAAATTTCATTTTTAAGTTAACCAAATTGAAGGCAAAGGGGGATTAGGAATGGAGTAAAAGGAGGAAATACAAATGGATGAGTTTCCTATGTTTTTAATCTTTTCCAGAGTTTATTATTATTTTTATTTATGCATATTTTAATGACCCTATTATAGCTAACAATTGCATATTTGCATTGAGATAAAGGTTTACATGTGTTTAATGTGCGTAAAATATAATCTTTTGAAGAAAAATATCAGTTTAATTGTGGAATGGGTTTTATTTATAAAAAGCAAAATACTTTATTTATTTATTTCTTTCAATTTTATAGAGAACTCTGAAAAGTGAATAACTAGTGGTTTACTAATTGAGCCCAAGCTAACTTTTCTCTCAAGTGTTCAGGAAATATTTCATTTCAATTACTTATGATTAATTCTTGAGCAAAGCCTGGCGACTCAAAAGCAAGTTTAGTAAGTTAATTATTATGAAATTTTTGAAAATTAAAATAATTATTTAAAGTAAATAAAAAATATGATAAATCTATATTTATGATGTGATATATTTAGAAAACTTATTAAATTTTCATTTTTGTTTAAATTAATCAAAATCTTTATTTTTGTGACTTTATAACATTGTTAAGAAAACATAAAAATAATATGATATTGTAAGAGTTAATTTATTTCGAAATTTTCTAGCAATAAAATAATAAATTTTACTATTTATTTTCCTAATTTTACTATTTATTATCCTAGTTCTGGCTTTGAACATTTATTTATTTCTTTCAATTTTATAGAGAACTCTGAAATTTTTGAAAAGTTAATATATTTCTAAAATAAGTATTACTTTATTAAAAGTGCTTTGGAAAAGGCGAAAAAACTTAGAAAAACCCACAAAACATTTGTGTGAAAAGATCATTTTTAGAAAAGTTTTTTTTCTACATAATTAAAGGGATAAATTTAAATCATTTAAAATTAAGGGATGTTGATGAAGGTTACAGTAACATTTTAGAAATGACTTTAGAGATAAGTTGCATTCTAAAAAAGTTAAAAATTTGACCAATCAAATTTGATTATGTTAAATTTGTCTTCAAATTATTATTATTCTGTATAAAGTTTGATTAAAACTTGATTATGTGTCAATTAATTGTGGTTTACACACCAATTTGTTCATAAAACTAGCATAATAAAATGGAAATAAAACACTATTAAATGTCAAGATTACATTAATAGATGAAAATACATATAAAATACATAAACATTAACATTAGGTTATATGGAAAAAAATTATCAGAAATTCATAAATCAAAGAAATTCCATGTCAAATCTTCGGAACAGTATAGCGATGATCCATTTTTGAATGTTAGACAAAACTCAAAACATTTATTGTAGGTTATTTTTTACCAAAGATGGAATAATTAAACATTTATTGTCTATCCTTGATTCGAGATCAATTTAGAAACTCAAGAAAATATTTAAAATTAAAAAAAAAGAATAATTATATTTATTTGAATCAATTATATTAAAATTTAAGTTATTCTATTTGAAATTTATTAATTAATCATTCTGTAAAACTATGTCCTTTATCCATTATCTCACATTTGCGAATTAAATATTCATTTCCATTTAAATTATTCTATTAATTGTTTTAATGAATTTATTTATATTTTCCAAAATTACTTTTATTAATAATTTTAGCAATTCATTAAAACAAAGAACTGGATGAATTTACTGAACATTAATGAAAGTTAATATGGCAAAAGGAGAGAAGCGAGTTTAAAATTAAAATTATAATAAATTCAAAAATTATGTAACTACTTTATAAAAGATTTTATTAAAAAGACAAAACTGAATCAATTTTATTATATAATTTTATCAAATAAATCATTTTATTTTGTGAAAATTACCTATAACAATTTTACTTTTTCACTGGAGCTGAAAGTTATAGATGTTAATGATTGATTAAAACAAAATTATACATTTAATTTTGAAAGATACTTTAATGAAAATGTCATTGATAATTGATGTTCTGACAGGAAATAATTAATTTGAATAATTATATAGAAGTTAATAAATAATTATCTTAACTGCAATAAATTATTGTTCAAGAAAACACGGGAAAATTTCCTGTATAAAAATTGGGTAAATAAATAATTCATATTAAATTTGTTAGTGAAATAATGAAATTATAATTAATCAATTGGGATTAGCAAATACAAACAAAAAATTATTTATTTTTAATTCACCTCAGTTAATTTATATAATTCAACGAAAATATTTATATATCTTTTATTTATATAAGACATTCAATTAAAACATTTTAATAATTAATTTTTTGGTATCTGGATCTTAAAATTTATATACTATATTAACTTTTTCTGTCACTTGGAAAGAGTTCCAAATATTAAATATTTTTTCTTGAATAAAAAGGTTGTATCAATGAATTTTTACATAGATTTTTGTTCAAGGATAAATGGTGAAAACTATTGTGTAAATTTTTATTAACTCCAAATATATTTTTTTAGATGTATCTAAATTTTTAGAAACATAAACAGTTACTAATTATTGGAATAATTAATAAATAAATATAATAATTATGTCATTCAATCAAATTTCAATCATTTATGAAAGCCCTTTGAAACCAATAAACGATGAAGTTAAAGAATCACATACATATGTTATTGAAAGAACAACACTTTAAATAATAAAAAAAATTATTTGACTATATAAAATTAATTTAACATATAATTCCATTTAGTGAATTATTTAAATTATTTACTTTTTATTTTTTAACATTTGAACAAAAATATATTTTATTTATTTAATTTTTATAATAAATCAGTGAAGGCAGAAATTGGTTAAAGAAATTTACATTGATAAATTACAATATAATTAAATTTGTCTGAAGAACAATGCAGACGTAAAACAGAATTTTAAATGAAAATAAAATAATTGACAGCTTTCAAGTGATTAGTAATTAAATTTTAATAAAATTGCCCCTACAAGAAACGAATAAAAATTAATAAATCCGAATATCACTAAATTTTAGTGTGATCGGCCATGTAATAGAAACTATATACCTAATCCTTATATTTTATTATTGTAATAAATGATTTAATAAAAATATACGAGAAAATTTGCTAATGGCAAGTATGCAATATATTATGTATGTCTCTATAATTTATTCTTTAAAATGACATAATCTGAGTACCAATATATTTAACATCTATCAAGCAAATATAAAGGCATTTATATAAACATTATAAAACATTATATAGAATATCTAAAGATTTATTTCAGTTAAATATCTCAATTACATAATAATAATAATTATTTCATTTTCGCTCTCAAGTGTCGACTGATGGAATTGATTGATATTAGTAAGCACAATTTTTTGATGCAGGATGAAACTAAATGTAAATTAGTTTTGTTAAAAATGTTTTTTAAATATTTTGTTGAAAGTGATATTTAAATTTTGTTTAAATTTTGGTTTTGAAAACATTTTAGAAAATCAATTTTTTTCAAATTTTGTAGCATTTGTAATTTACATAAGCAGGGTTTGTAATTTTAAAAGACAGAAATTCTGTTGAAATATATTGTAGCTGAATATATATATATATTGGATTGGTGTTTTCTTTTATTTAGTTCAGAGCCATGTGTGATTCTTTTAATAATAATAATAATAATAATAGAATAAATTTCTTTAAATATAGTCAGTAAATTAAAAAATTTAACTCTATTTGCAAATTTAATTTAAATAATTAATTTAAATCCAATTAAAAATGTTTGTAAATTTTTGAATCAATTATTCCAACGGCAAGCAATAGCTTTTAACGAGTTGTCCTATTAAAACATTAAAATCTAATTTTTAATTGTACGTTCGAAATCATTGTTTAATTGCGATGTAATAATTTCCAATTTTTATTTAAACGTTTTATTAACATTTCCGAAACCGTGATTATATCCGTTTGTATAACGCAATATCTTTTGAACGTCACAAAATTGGTAGAGTCAACATTTTACCTGAAGTAAGTCATTAATTGCCAGGGAAATTTTGTACTGATAAGAATGGTTCTTAAGAGTTTTCAAACTTTTCGCTCATATATTTTATTAATATATTTATTAATACTGTGGGCCTGCCTATCCGTGGTTTGAAAAAATAATCAAAAACATGTCGCAGGACGAATATATTTTCACAGTCTGAGGCCTAGTGCAATAATGTGATCCGCATACTTGGGTGGATCAACGGATAATAATTACGATATGGTAATGCTAGGATGGAGATTTTTAAAGAATTTGGAATGAATGACAAAAGACCTGTATAATCGAAAAACAAACAGAATCCAGATCTACAAATATCTATTATTCATTTAAAGGGTTTTTAATAAGATCCCATTAACGAAGTAGATCAAGAAAAATAGATTGATATTAGATCAGAATTTCAAAACAGAATAAAATGACAAAAGTGTATCAGAATTTTGAGTAAGGTGACATCAAGAATATCCGAGTTTCTTAGAAAAAGCATTTTCATTTCCGAAGACCAATCTTTGAGAATTAACATTTTCTCCACAAACCTCGCATTTTATACAAAAAACCTGATAATCGGTATTTCAGAAATTTTGATCTGTATCTATTTTTTATGTCAAAAAATGCGATCACATTTCTCTCATTAAATTGTATTAAAAATTTATTTTTACAATCTTTATTTGATTAAGTAACAAAATTCTTGTGAAATGTCGATAATTGTTAAATTAAATATTTTGGAAGAAATGAAATCACTTATTCTTCAACTGCGAACTTAATACTAGACTAAAGCCCATTCATATAATTTGATATGTTATGGGTTTTAATGTATGTTCAGATGTTAAGTTTATTTGTGCAGTATTCGTTTGAATATTCTTTCGGTGTTAACTATTCTTGAAAAACTTATTTTAAATTTTTCAAATGTCATTTGTTCAGCAGGCAACCTCTGGAAACTTCAACTTGATAGAAATACAAGATTATAAAAATATACTACTCTAACAATTGAAATGGTATTACATTTTTTTGAGTTGTAATTATATTATTAGCAAATATTATATTAAAAGCTTTAGGAAATTATACATGTCATATTCTATTACGTCTAGTTTTAAGATAATTTGATATCTTTAATTTCTATGGTTAAATGAATTTTTGTATTATTCAGCTGAGATAATAAAACAAAATTATCAAAAATAATAATAAAAATAATAATAATAATAATAATAATAATAATAATAATAAAAATAATAATAATAATAATAATAATAATAATAATAATAATAATAATAATAATAATAATAATCACAAGAAGAAGAAGAACAACAATAACAACACCAAGAATATAAATGATGTTGACAAATATTATAATAAACGAAGTATAATTTGGAAAACATTTAAATCCAAATATTTTTTAATCTAGAAAAATCTGATAAAAATCAAATGTGAAATCTAGTAATTATTGTCATGCTTAATTTCAGCTTTGAAAAGATTTTAGTTTTTAATATGAATCATATAAAATAGTTCAAATTAAGATCTGTAATTACTTTAAGAAATTTTATTATTTTAACGATGTCTTTGGGAAAATATTATCAAAGCAAATGTTTCTTTTCTCAAGTTTCACAAAGCTCTAATTCTTTGAAACCTCAAATAACTATTAACAAATGAAGGAATATTCTCATTTGTGTCTCTTTTATTGTTATTATTATTATTATTATTTTATTAATATTATTATTATTATTATTATTATTATTATTATTTTATTAATATTATTATTATTATTTTTATTATTTATTTATTAATTTATTTATTTTATTATTATTATTATTATTATTATTATTATTATTATTTTATTAATATTATTATTATTATTTTTATTATGTATTTATTAATTAATTTAT